>SJXQ01011942.1:0-19689 GCA_006408695.1 Aepyceros melampus | reverse complement strand
AGAATTGATGCTTTTGAACTGTGGTGTTGGAGAAGACTCTTGAGAGTCCCTTGGACTGCAAGGAGATCCAACCAGTCCATTCTGAGGGAGATCAACCCTGGGATTTCTTTGGAAGGAATGATACTAAAACTGAAGCTCCAGTACTTTGGCCACCTTATGCGAAGAGTTGACTCTTTTGGAAAAGACCCTGATGCTGGGAGGGATTGGGGGCAGGAAGAGAAGGGGACGACCGAGGATGAGATGGCTGGATGGCATCATGGACTCAATGGACGTGGGTCTCGGTGAACTCCGGGAGTTGGTGATGGACAGGAAGGCCTGGCGTGCTGCTATTCATGGGGTCGCAAAGAGTCGGACACGACTGAGCGACTGAACTGAACTGAACTTCCCTCTCTCTCATACCTTGCAACTACGTCACTAAGTCCCCTGGATAATAACAGAGGGTTACCAATGGAAAAACTGCAGTGCTCAGGGCCCATTAAAGAAATATTCCTTAGGGAAAACCAAAGACCACAGAGGAGACCAGAAAAGGAAAATAAAAGAAATTTTAGCCTGTGACACCTGCTGAACTCCTCTCCAGATGAACATAAAACATCATAATAAAAACCTGTATACTTCAGGTATTTTACCTGATACATCATGTCTAGCTTTAAAATCGGAGAAGGCAACGGCGCCCCACTCCAAACTCTTGCCTGGAAAATCCCGTGGACGGAGGAGCCTGGTGGGCTGCAGTCCATGGGGTCGCGAAGAGTCAGACATGACTGAGCGACTTCACTTTTGCTTTTCACTTTCACGCACTGGCGAAGGAAATGGCAACCCACTCCAGTGTTCGTGCCTGGAGAATCCCAGGGATGGGGGAGCCTGGTGGGCTGCCGTCTATGGGGTCACACAGGGTCGGACATGACTGAAGCAACTTAGCAGCAGCAGCTTTAAAATAGTATATGGCATGCTAAAAGAGCAAAACATGCAAGCTGGACACAAAGCAATCAAGACCAGATGAAGATGTAGCAGAAATTTTGGAATTATCAAACTGGGAATTTAAATTAACTATGACTAATATAATAAGGGCCCTTGCAGAAATGTAGAGTATATGAAAGAATATATAGGTAATATATGCATAGAGTAAATCTCTAAGAAATAATCAAAATAAATGCTAGAAATCAAAAGCACTCTATCAGAAATTAAGAATGTATCTAAATGACTAACAAAAATTTGAAAATGGTACAGTCTCATTAGTTATCTAGAAAATTGGAGTTCAATTCATGAGTATTTTATGACATACCATCATTGAGTTTAAATCAAAGAATGACAGAATCAAGTCATGATAATATTGTAGAGCAACTAGAACTTTCAGAAACTGCTGGTAGCAGTATAAATTAGTATACACAGTCTGGAAAACTGGCATTTCTACTCTATTGGAAACTCCAATAAGATTGATGGCTGACTTTCCATCAGAAACTATGGAGAACAAAATGCAACCAGATGACCAAGATGCAAAAGAAAAACAAGTGATCAACCCCAAATTTTATATCCAGCCAAATTACCTCTCAAAAAATAAAAGTAAAGAGATTTTAAAACATAAAAAACTGTGAAAATTCATTGCTAGCAGATTCACTTTATGAAAAGTACAAAAGAAAGTTCTTCAGGCTGAAAGCAAGTAATCTCAGATAGTAATCTGAACCCCATAAAAAAGAGACTGGGTTAAATAATTCTGTAATTATAAAAGATAGTATTAAAACATATACATAAATAATAATCATAATTTTAAGAAAGCAATGACTATATAGGTTATAAGTTATTATATTTATAATGTATATAACAATGGTGCAAAAATATAGAGGAGGGAATAATGCTATATAAGGGTAGCATTTCTATACCTCACTGTAATTAATAGAATTTACTTAGCATAATTCTGATGTAGATTCTTTTTTTATTGTGAAAAAAAATTGATCTATCTATAACATTGTGTGTTTAACATTTATGATATGTTGATACATTTGTACATTGCAATATGAGGACCACCCCAGTGTTAGCTAACACTTCCATCATGTCATATAATTATTTTTTGGTAAGAACACTGTTTAGTCTCTTCTAAAATTAATTATGGTGATGGTCATATAGCTCTGAATATATTTTTTAAAGCATTGAAATGAATACTTTAAATGGGCAAATTGTATAATATGTTATATATTTTTAAAAACTAATTCAATGAATGTCAAGAAGAATAGAATTAAAAAAGGATTTGAAAAGTGGGAGGATATGATAAAAGAGAAAACTCTTTTCTAGGTTATACATTTCTCTAGCATATGTCTTTTAATAACCTAACCTTCCCTCAAATGCTATCCTCATTGTCTCTTACTTATCTAAGGAATCTTTGCTTCCTTAATGCAAATGAGCAAGTCCTTGTTACATATACCATTTGGAGAGAGAACCAGAGAAACTAAAATATATCTGCTAATACTCCCAGTTTCATTCTGCTATACATCTTATTATTTTCACAAAATGTTGTTAATTATTGAAAATTTGTCCTGCCTAACCAGACACACTGTTTTTTAATTTTGGCAATGGTGCTGCAGCAGGTAACCACCTCTACACAAATACTACAACCTTTTTAATTCTTACTGGTTCATACATTTCTCTAAATAGAGACTTCCATCTGGGCATCTTAGCCATAACAGGTTTCTAACTTCAGGTACACACTCTGCTAGAAACTAATTAGCTACAGTATTTAAATCCAGTAGTTGATCATTCCTAATTATTTCTTTCAATATAAACTCTCCTTTAATAATGTTAACATATTTTTCTCATAATTGGACCTGGTTGCAGTTTAAATCAAGCAAAAATTTCAAATGGCGTAAAACTCAAATGAAAAGAGACCCAGTCTCAATCCAGGTACTTCTACAAGTTTAACCATTTCTTCCCCCATGCTACCAGGTCTACATGCTAAAGGGACCTAGGAGAGCATGTTTTTTCAGTCTACAACATATTCTGATATTCTTTTACATCACTGATGCCTACTTTGTTTACACTTAAGTATCATAAAAGGGGAATTAAAATATTCCTGGAAAGTCCGAGAATTTCTGCCCCATGGTAAATTTCCATGGAGACCCTAGTTTGCAACATAGCCTGAGGAAAAAAAAATGTTGTGTTCCACATCACTGGTATATATCCCTATAGTATGATTTTGATTTTAATTTAAACTTAACAGTTGACTATTATCATAACCTCTCCAGGATACTGTAATTTAGTTTAAGAGATAGCACAGTATGGAAAAAGCCCTGGTTACAGGCATAAGGTTGTACATCAGGTTTTTCATTATCTGGATACACAGTCTTGGTCAAATTGTTAATGTCTCTAAGTCTCAATATATGGAGACTTAATGATTGCTAACAGCCATTCTAAGGTTTAATGATTCTGCAACCAAGATATTCCATTATAATGCAGATTTATTAATAACTAGGCTAATTAAGATAGTACCACACATGAACACACATACATACAGACAAAGAGAAACACTCGTATGTTAGGGTTACTTTACAAAGCGTTTTGTTATGTTTATTTCCATAGAAATTGATCTAGAACACTTGAAAGATACTGTTGAAAGACGTATATGGATAGTGGAAAATAAGACCCTAGCAAAGGGTCTCCCTGGTAAGTCTAATCTTTCCAAGTCTGATCTTTATGGTTTCTTTACCTTTTTTGGAGTTTGAGTATGAATTTTTAATGATAAGAGTACGTGTATGTTGTTATGTGTAGGTAAAATCTTCATGAATATTCTCATAATTAGTTGTACTATGGTATTTACTAGAAATCTAAAAGTTAGCTAGATATGATTTATAGAAAGGATCCATTTAAAAATTAAACCATAAAATGAAATGCTGTAATGAACTTGGAATATACTTGGTACATCCTGGCTTCCCTGGTAGCTCAGACAGTAAAGCGTCTGCCTGCAATGCAGGAGACCCGAGTTCAATCCCTGGGTTGGGAAGATCCCCTGGAGAAGAAAGTGGCAACCCACTCCAGTATTCCTGCCTGGAAGATTCCATGGACGTGGAGCCTGGTAGGCTACAGTCCATGGGATTGCAAAGAGTCAGACACAACTATGCCACTTCACTTCAAGTGTATTTAATTCTATTCTAATCTCTCTTTCTAGCTTAGAAAAGGAGAAAGTCTTCTTGATGAATGTGATTATAACAAGGTGAATTTAACACAGAGTTAATTCATTGGTTAGCATTTCTCTCTATTTGATGGAACTATCAGGCATATTAGCCTTCTCATCTGTGATAGAGTCATTAGTTGTGTTATGTAGTTCAGAGATTATGCTACAGCCTTTACTCTTGTAAAAGTGATAGACACACTGCCCTTTGATTTTGGGGGAAGAACTGATGTTGAAGCTGAAACTCCAATACTTTGGCCACCTGATGTAAAGAACTGACTCATTGGAAAAGACCCTGATGCTGGGAAAATTTAAAGGCAGGAGGAGAAGGGGACAACAGAAAATGAGTCAGATGGCATCAACGACTCGATGGACATGAGTTTGAGCAAGCTCCGGGAGTTGGTGATAGACAGGGAGACCTGGCGTGCTGCAGTCCATGGGGTCGCAAAAAGTCCAACACAACTGATTTACTGAATGAACTGACTGATAACATCAAAAGAGACAGACCATATAATAGAGATGTAAAAAAGATAGCACTGCTAAAACCACTATATCCAAGAATTTTTCCCTTGAGGATCAGTAGTTGTGCCTTCAAACTGCAAAGGAATACTTCAGTAAATGTTTCAGCCAGATAGCTAAGAATATAAGCAAGAAAATAATAATAGCATGCCTTGAAAAAGGAAGTCAGTATTCAGAGATGCTACATTGCATATCCAAAATACTCAGTTTTCAGCATAAAATTATGGGTCATGAAAAAAAAACAGTAAAATGTGACGTATAACAAGGAAAAATGCATACAACAAAAACTGCTTGTGAGGATCCAAGCTATTGCACTTAAAGAACAAAACTAAAAAGAAGTTATTATATATAATGTTCAAAGAACTAAATGTAAACATTATTAAGAGAAGGAAGATCTCATGACAATTCTTTATCAAATAGGTAATATATACAAAGAGAAATATATCATTTTGAAAAGGAACACATAGAAATTAGAGTTGAAAGTGTAACTGAAATTTTAAAAAATCAATAGAGATGTTCAGCATTTTTACACTATCAGAAGAAAGAATGAGCAAATTTAAAGTACAGAAATATAGCATGGGCAGCAGAGGGATTAAAGAGAAGAAAATTTCATTTTAAATAATGACAAAAAACAGATATTATAAATAAAATGGTTAAAATAATAAATGCTATACATACATGCTTTGTCTTTTCTTAGTAGAGCTCAAAATTATGTAAATAATTTAAAAGCAATTTTAATAAATGAATTCGTTTTTATATGCTTCATATATAAAATTGTGAAAAGATAGTAAGAATTACATTATAAAGAGAACTATATATGTAGAATATGAAAAAAATTTCTAAATCTTCCTGGAATTTCATCTGTTTAGTATAAATCTAATGTAGACTATAAAATTACTATGATTGTTACGCAGCTCTATGAATATACTAATAAGCATAGAATTAACATATGGATCATGTTACATTAAAAAAATAGTTCAACAAACTCCAAGCAGAGTAGGATTAAAAAAAAAAAACTTAAAAGCAGTAGGAGAACATTGTGAAGGAAGAAAACTGTGGCTCTTAATAGGTTAGGTTTCTCTACTCTATATCATTTATTGCCTCCCTGCTTACCTAAAACCTTTGCTTTCTCAAATCAAGTGAATCAGTTCTTCTAATTTTATCTTTGGCGAAAGACCAGAGAAGAGAACTAAAGTATGTCTGCTAATGTTCTCCAGTTCTGTGTTGGTATAGAACACATTACTTTCACAAATGCTGTAACTTAATTACTAAAACTTGTTCTGCCCAATCCAGCATGTCTTCAGTTTTAGTAATGATGTCCCATGGTCTTCACCTTTGTTTAGATTGCAGTAGTGATAAATCTGTGCTGCCTCAGTAATAGTGCACACTTGAAATATTCATGGGTTCAGCCAGTTCTCCAAAGCAAGACTTAAAATGTATAAGCTCTGGATATAACAAGTTCAAGCTTCACTTACTTGAAGCTTGAACCAAATTTTGCCCACCCAAGACTTTACCTAACAGGTGACCCAGAGTCACCAATTCTGATTATTCCCCTTTTGCAATATAAAATTCTTTTAAATATTTTTTTCTGATACAGAACATAGATCATCATTTCTGAATCCAGCAAAAAGTAAAAACCAGGTAAAGACTCAAATGGAAAGGGATTCAGTACCAATGCTCACAATTCCTGCAAATGACCCATTTCCTGCTCCTCAGGGGAGAAGGTCTATGTACTAAGAGAACCTGGGAGAGTTTTTTTTCTCTGTCCACAAATTACTTGGTTTTCTTTCCCATCACTGATGCTTACTTGACTTAGCTATATAACCTTTTAAAAAAACAATTAAAATATTCCTGGACAAGTCAAAGAATTTCTGTAACTTCCTGTGACTATGATGCCTATCATTTGCAACTTAACCCTGGGGAAAAATGTTATGTTCTACATCACCAGATATATCCTCACCATGTGAATGTGTTCTTAATGTGCACACTGTTTATTAAGATAAACTCTCTAGGATGACTTTTGTTTGCAAAAAGTTTGTATTTTATGGAAAAAGCTCTGGTTAAAGAACTATGAAGTATCAGTTTATGGATCAGCTTTGTTGTTACCTAGATATGTGGCATTAGTCAAATCATTTTTTCTGGTGTGTTAGTCACTTAGTTGTGTCCGATTGTTTGCGACCCTATGGACTATAGCCCAGTTGGCTTCTCCATCCATGGAATTCTCCAGGCAAGGATACTGGAATGGGTTGCCATTCCCTTCTCCAGGGTATCTTCCCAACCCAGGGATCAAACCTGGATCTCCTGCATTGCAGGCAGAAAGCCTCAGTATAATGAGGCTAATGTGATTGCTTACAGCCCTTCCAATTCTAAGGTCCTGTGATACTACAATCCAGACATTTCATTTTAATTCTGTTCTTTAATATTAAAACAATAATTAAAGGAATACTACACACAGAGAGAAACACATGTTAATATATACCTTACAAAAGTGTTTTTAAACTTATAGAGACTCATACAGAGCGCTATGCAGAAGCTACTGGAAGAAGTATTCTAAAGGGCGAAATCAAGAGTCATCTTGGTAAGAACAACAGTATTTCAAGTCTATTTCTGCTTTATTTATCTTCTCTGGAGTTTAAATTTGTATCTAAATGAGTATAGTGCCTATATACTATTATTACAGGCCAAAATGTTTTCATCAATTCCCTCCCATTATTAGTGGAACTCCAGCAGTTACTAACAGTAGAAAATTAGCTACATAGTAAAAGTTTTAGAACTCATTCACTTAAAATTTATCCTTAGAAATTCAATGCTATGGTAAGTTTGGAATATGCTTGCCAGAAGCATTTGAAATGTTATTACTATTCACTTTCTTTTTCAGGCTAGAAAGATAGCTGCTTTGTATTTGCATAAGCAGAAAAGCTAGTTTTATCAATGGAATTAAAATGGAGATTTCATTGCTTACTAATTCCCTCTAAGTAATTAAAATACTAGGCACAGTTTCAGTAACTCTGGTGAAATAGAGATCTTTAGTCTTTTTGTGTAGCTCATAGTTTACTGCTGCTCCTTGTCTTGGTGTAATGGTATTTGACACACTGCTCTTTGATCTTTGGTGTGATATTAAGGGAGGCAGAGAGCTTGACAGAAAAGTAAAGGAAAGAGATACAGGAAAAGCAGCTGTCATCAAAGGTAACTGTTTGCCCAAGTCTGTGCTCCCAGAGGAGCAACATTAGAAGCTTCTTACTTCTAGAGAAAGAGACTTCTCAACCACAGAATATATGCTTCCCTGGTAGCTCAGATGGTAAAGAATCTGCCTGCAGTGCAGAAAACCCAGGTTTGATCCCTGGGTTGGAAAGATCCCCTGGAGAAGGGAATGGCTATGCACAAGTATTCTTGTCTAGGAAATCCTATGAACACAGGAGCCTGGTGGGCTAAAGTCCATGGGGTGACAAAGAGTCAGACACGACTGAGTGACTAACACTTTCACACTTTCACATATTCCAGCCAAGTCACTAAGCAAATAATGAGGAAAACAGCAACAACAAGCCTCCAAACAGGAGGGGAACTCAGTATCTAGATTTCTTATATTATCTAGAATGACCAGTATCTATCCCTCAAAATTTGAGACCGGCAAAGAAACAAAGTGTGATTCCTGTACTAGGAACTTCAGGAAGAGTAGGTGTAAAAAATAAATTAAGCAGTGAGAAAGTATTGTGAAGGAGGAAAAGTGTGATTCTTACTAGGTTACAGATTCCTCTAGCACATACCCTTTTTTCACTCGTCCTTAATTCTGCTATTAGATGCTCTTCTTAATGCTTCCTTGCTTATATAGGCATCAACTGTACTTGTCATTCTTACCTATACCAGGTGAAGAAAAACCAGACAGCCTCAGTTATATCTCCTCTGTAGGATCTTTAATACTTTCTCCTGCTCTCAGCCATTACAACAAAGTATTAATAGTAAGATCTGCTTTATGGTTTCAGGTTCAGGATAGCTTTCCAACTTTAGGTATGTGTTCTTTGGAACCACCTTCCATTCACAAAACATTAGACACATTATTTGATCTAAGTCACCATTCCTACTTACCACTTTTTCAATATGAATTTTTGTTTAATAACTTTCATGCAATCTCCTCTCCTTTGACCTAGTTTGTAGTTACTGCTGCTGCTGCTACTAAATCGGTTCAGTACATCCGACTCTGTGCGACCCCATAGACAGCAGCCCACCAGGCTCCTCTGCCCCTGGGATTCTCCAGGCAAGAACACTGGAGTGGGTTGCCATTTCCTTGTCCAGTGCATGAAAGTGAAAAGTGAAAGGGAAGTCGCTCAGTCATGTCCGACTTCTAGCAACCCCATGGACTGCAGCCTACCAGGCTCCTCCATCCATGGGGTTTTCCAGGCAAGAGTACTGGAATTGGTTGCCATTGCCTTGTAGTTAACTAAATCCTGCCAAATCTTCAAATCACATAAAAACTCAAAGGGAGTGGGATGCAGTCCGGGTGCTGGTACTGCTGCAGATTTACCCACTTCCACTCCCCAGGGAAAAGGTATACATTGTAAGATGACCTGATAGGCAGTTTTTCTTAGATCACAGAGTATCTTGTTATTCTTCTGCATCATTAATGTCTACTGGACTTACATAACCTTAAAAATGGCATAAAGCACTCTAAAGAGAGTCAAAGAATTTCTGTCTGGTAGTAACTTTCTATGACCATGGTTTGTAACTTGACCAGTGAGCAGGGGGAAAATGCCATGTTCCACTCATAGGTATATTCTTTTTTTTTTAATATCTCTGACCTCATGGTCTTTTTTGTTGTTGTTGTTATCTATTTTATTTATTTATTTATTTTATTTTCCTTTACAATACTGTATTGGTTTTGCCATACATTAACATGAATCCACCATGGGTGTATATGTGTTCCCAATCCTGAACCCTCTCCCACCTCCCTCCGGCATTGAAACATAGGTATATTCTTAAAGGATGAATGTTCTCTTAGTGTAAACTTGGCAGTTATATCATTAATGTGAACTCCCCAAGATGATTAAGGTTTGTGTGAAACATGGCATCATGTAGAAAAAGCACTGGTTAAGGAATTATGGAGCCTCAGCTTGTGCTAAATTTTGTATTTTCTTGGTATGAGTTCTCAATCAAATCTCAAAACATCTCTAAGCTTCTATATCATGAGGCTTATATGATTGCTAAGAGCCCTTAAATTCTGATGTTTTATGACAGTGCAATGCAGACATATAATTTCTCTTCTGTGATAACAAATACTAATTAACTTAGTACTACACATAGATACAATGATAGATATACATATGTGTTAGTGGTTACCTTAGAAAGTGTCTTGAAATTTGTTTTATATCTATAGAGACTGATATAGAATGCATGACAGATACAGTTAGAAGAGAAAAAGTAATTGGTCAAAGACACTAAGAACCACGTCGATAAGGACAAGAGTTTTTCAAGTAATACTTATGGCTTATGTCTTTTCTGGGATTTAATTAACTATGAACCATTAATGATAACAGTAACTATATTTTGTTATTAACAGGGAAAAATGCTTATGAATTCCCTCTAATAATTAAACTCTAGTATTTACTATCAGTGGAAAATTAGCTGCATGTTATTAGTTTTTAAGTATTTGTAGAGTAATCCATAGGCTTCCCTCATAGCTCAGTTGGTAAAGAATCTGCCTGCAGTGCAGGAGACCTGGGTTTGATTCCTGGGTTGGGAAGATCCCCTGGAGAAGGAAATGGCAGCCCACTCCAGTATTCTTATCTGGAGAATCCCATGGACAGAGGAGCCTGGCAGGCTATAGTATGGGATCACAAGAGTAGGACACGACTTAGTGACCAAACAACCACCAAAGTAAGTAAGTAAGTTCAGTCGCTCAGTCGTGTCCAACTCTTTGCAACCCCATGAATCGCAGCACACCAGGCCTCCCTGTCCATCACCAACTCCCGGAGTTCACTCAGACTCACGCCCATCGAGTCAGTGATGCCATCCAGCCATCTCATCCTCTGTTGTCCCCATCTCCTCCTGCCCTCAATCCAATGGGTCAACTCTTCACATGAGGTGGCCAAAATACCAGAGTTTCAGCTTTAGCATCATTCCTTCCAAAGAAATCCCAGGGCTGATCTCCTTCAGAATGGACTGGTTGGATCTCCTTGCAGTCCAAGGGACTCTCAAGAGTCTTCTCCAACACCACAGTTCAAAAGCATCAATTCTTCNNNTACCAGAGTTTCAGCTTTAGCATCATTCCTTCCAAAGAAATCCCAGGGCTGATCTCCTTCAGAATGGACTGGTTGGATCTCCTTGCAGTTCCAGGGACTCTCAAGAGTCTTCTCCAACACCACAGTTCAAAAGCATCAATTCTTCAACACTCAAAGTAATCCATATAATCCTGTGCTCTAATGACTTTAGAATATGCTTGGTTTCAGTGTTTCCAACTGCCCTTCTATTCACTTTCATTGCTAGCTTAACATGCAAAAAGCAAAAAAAGCCAGTTGATGAGATAAGGAATATAACAGCTATTTCATTGGTTACCAATTTCCTCTACATAATTAAGTTGGCATGTAAATTCGTATCTCTACTAACTGGAGTTCTCTAGCAGAGTTTACAATTCATCAAAACTGCTTTAGTCTTGGAGTAACAGAGTTAAATACATTTCTCTTTGGTGCAGGAAATCCTGTGGTCATGAACTTTCTGCAGAACTGATGCTGAAAACTAGACTTACAAAGTAACTGAACCCTCAGATAAAAGCATAGAAATGTGTTTTCACTGAATTTTAATATTTAAGCAAGATTTCTAATTTATTTGCTTTTGATTCCTTTATTTTATTACATTCTCACTTTTATTTCCAAAAATGGTAATATTAAAAATGAATCAAATAAAACTTATTTATTACAACAACTTTTAAGTAGAGAAAAGCTGGTGATGTAAAAGTGAAATTGTTTGAACCAAGCAGTTAAATTTGTTTTGTGTTTTACTTCAGAGTGTTTTTGGTTATGTTCTTTCAATTAATTTTTGCTTCAGTGTTGCTTATTAATAGAGATCCTTGTCAGTTTTGAATAGTTAACTTAGACACAGCAAAAAGTGCTTTCTTTTATATCCATTCATTTTAAAATGTCCTGCTATTTAATAACAAAAGTTTTAGTTATTTCATACTTATTTATTAATGGTAAATTTATAACTAAATGCTCTAAATGAAATTTGAAAGTCAGAAACTAAGAGGAAAGAAGTTCAATGTACTGCCAAATGTAAAAATTAAAAAATGTTATATCCTACCTCACCTGGTACATCCCTGCCATATGAATGTTTTCTGATATACACAAGAAGATTATATTTATAAGTAAAAGTGAAAAATGAAGTCTCTAGGGTAACTTAAATCTGTGAAAGACTTTATATTTTATGGAAAAATTCCCAGTTAAGGAACTATGAGGCATCAGTCTATGGATCAATTTTGTTTGTTGTTACTAGATATATGGCCTTGGTGAAATCATTAAACATTTCTGAGCCTCAATATAATGAGGTTTATAAGACTTCCAGTTCTAAAGGTATTATGTGTGCAGTCCAGGCATTTCATTATAACTCTTCTCCTATAATAAATATATAAGAATACACACATATTCCACACACACACACACACACACACACAAACATACTCATGTTAATGTTTAGCTTACAAATGTATCTTGAAACTGTTTATTTCTGTAGCATCTGATACAGAGCTATTCCCAGATATTATTGGGAGACGTTTCTTGAAGAGTGAATTCAAGACACAACCCAAGAATCATCTTGGTAAGAACAGTATTTTGAGTCTGTTTCCTGTTGTTTTTTTTAATAGCTTCTCTGAAGTTTATTTAACTTTGCATCTTTAGTGACTACAGTGCCTATATGCTATTATTACAGGATTAAAAAGTGTCATCAATTCCCTCCTATAATTACTAGAATTCTAGCAGTTACTGTCAGTGAGGAATTAGCTGCATAATGTTAATTTTAGAATTTATTTGATTCAAAAGTGATCCATAAAAAATTCAGTGATACAGTGAAATAAGCCAAACAGAGAAAGACAAATACCATATGATTTCACCTGTAGGTGAAATTTTAAAAGTTAACTATATGTTACTTTAATAGTAAGAAACAATAAGTTGTCTCACTTGGGAAACAGAAAACAAACTTGAAGCAAAAATAGTGCTCTGAAGTTCTAAACACTCAAGTAATTAGAGTGGCCCTGATGGCCAAGGTATAAACTGTATTTACATTACTGTGTAAATACTGTCATCTGAAGAGCAAGACTCTTGGGTGGCATCCTCTTTTGTTCCATTGTCTTTCTCCTCCTGTGCAACCTTCCATAAACAACCATGTTTTTCATTTTTTTCTCCTTCTTTGTGAAACAAAATACATGTTTCCAATGTGCTTTATGGGTACCACATGAATAAGTTCATGTCAAAAAAACAGAAGGAAATGGGTCAATGTATAGCAAAATGAATACAGTATTGTAAAGCAAAACAAACTAAAAAATAAAAATCAATTAAAAAAATAAAAATAAATAAAAATAAAAAACAGAATTCCATGCTTCAAAAGACAATATGAAAGAGTATTTCCTGTTCTCCTATTAATTGACTTAAAAGACAGTTGTATAGAACAGTATAAAAAATATGGAAAAGTTATATATGCTGTTTTTGTTTAGTCACTAAGTCATGTCCACGTCTTTGCAATCGCATGAGCTATAGCATGCCAGGCTTCCCTGAACTTTACCATCTCCTGGAGTTTGCTCAAACTCACTGGGTTTGCACACTGAGTCAGTGATGGAATCAAACCATCTCATCTTCTCTTGCCCCCTTCTCCTAATGCCTTCAGTCTTTCCCAGCATCAGGGTCTTTTCCAGTGAGTCTTCTCTTCACATCAGGTGGCCAAAGTATTGGAGCTTCAGCATCAGTCCTTCCAATGAATATTCAGGACAGATTTCCTTTAGGATTAACTGGTTTGATCTCCTTGCTGTCCAGGGGACTCTCAAGAGTCTTCTTCAGCACCACAGTTTGAAAGCATCAGTTCTTCAGTGCTCAGCCTTCTTTATGGTCCAACTCTCACATCCATACATGACTACTGGAAAAACCGCAGCTTTGACTATGCGGACCTTTGACAGCAAAATGATACCTCTGCTTTTTAATACACTAAGTTTGTCATAGCTTTTCTTCCAAGGAGCAAGTGTCTTTTCATTTCATGGCTGCAGTCACTATCTGCAGTGATTTTGAAGCCCAATAAAATAAAATCTGTCATTGTTTCCATCTTTTCCTCAATCTATTTGCCATGAAATGATAGGACCAGATGTCATGATCTTAGTTTTTGAATGTTGAGTTTTAAGCTAGCTTTCACTTTCATCAAGAGGCCTTTAATTCTTCTTCACTTTCTGCCATAAGGGTGGTGTCATGTGCATATCTGAGGTTGTTGATATTTCTCCCAGCAGTCTTGATTCCAGCTTGTGATTCTTCCAGCCTGACATTTTGAATGATGTACTCTGCATATAAGTTAAATGAACGGGGTAACAACATACAGCCTTTACACACCCCTTTCCCAACTTTGAACCAGTCTGTTCTTCCACGTCTAGTTCTAATTGTTGCTTCTTGACCTGCATACAGGTTTCTCAGGAGGCAGGTAAGATGGTCTGGTATTCCCACCTCTTTAAGAATTTTCCACAGTTTGTTCTGATCCATATAGTCAATGGCTTTAGCATAGTCAAGAAAACAGAAATAAATGGTTTTCTGAAATTGTCTTGCTTTTTCTATGATCTAGGATGGCAATTTGATCTCTGGTTCCTCTGCCTTTTTTAAATCCAGCTTGTACATCTGGAAGTTCTTGGTTCATGTACTGTTGAAGCCTAGCTTGAAGGATTTTCAGCATTATCTCTCCAGCATGTAAAACGAGTGCAGTCATAAGGTAGTTTGAACATTCTTTGGCATTGCCTTTCCTTGGAATTGGAATGAAAACTGACTGTTTCCAGTCCTGTGGCCACTACTGAGTTTTCCAAATTTGCTGGCATATTGAGTGCAGCACTTTAATGACATCATTTTAAGATTTTCAATAGCTCAGCTGAAATTCCATCACTTCATATAGCTTTCTTTGTAGTAATGCTTCCTAAGGCCCACTTGACTTCCCACTCTAGGTTGTCTGGCTCTAGCTGAGTGACCACACCATCATGGTTATCTGGGTCTTTCAGACTCTTTTGTAGAGTATCTGTGTATTCTTGCCACCGCTTCTTAATCTCTTCTATTTCTTAGGTCCTTACCATTCTGTCCTTTATTGTGCCCATCTTTGAATGAAATGTTCCCTGGGCATCTCTAATTTTCTTGAAGAGATCTCTAGTCTTTCCCATTCTATTGTTTTCCTCTGTTTCTTGACATTGCTCACTTAAACTTTCTTATCTCTCCTTCCTCTTCTTTGGAACTCTGCATTCAGTTGGGTATGTCTCTCCCTTTCTCCTTTGCTTTTGCTTTCTCAGCTGTTTGTAAGACAACCTCCTCAGACAACCATTTTGCCTTGTTAAATTTCTTTGGGATATTTCAAAGATTTTTCTAGTGCAAACCTTTTAATTCCTAGCGCTTAAACTCAATCTCCCCTCAAATGCTATTCTTTTTTTAAATTGAAGGATAATTGCTTTGAAATGTTTTGTTGGTTTCTCCTGTATAGCACTGTGAATCAGCCATAAGTATACATATATTCCCTCCCTGGTGAGCCTCCCTCCCCTTCATCCCCATCCCAACCCTCTAGGTTGTGATAGAGTACCAATCTGAGCTCCCTTTTTAGACAGCAGTTTTCCCCTAGCTATCTATTTTGCACAAAGTACTGATAAATATTTCAGTGCTGCTCTGTAAATTTGCTCCACCCTCTCCTTCCCCAACTATGTCCACAAGTCTGTTCTCTATGTCTGCATCTCTATGCCTGCCCTGGAAATAGGTTCATCAGTACCATTTTTCTAGATTCCATATATATGTGTTAATATACCATATCAAATCCTGAAGGAAATCAACCCTGAATACTCACTGGAAGGACTGATGCTGAAGCTCCAAATCTCTGGCCACCTGATGTGAAGAGCCAACTCATTGAAAAAGATCCTGATGCTGAAAATGATTGAAGGCAAAATAAGAGGGCAGCAGAGGATGAGATGGTTGGATAGCATCACCGACTCAATGGACATGAACTTGGGCAAACTCTGGGAGACAGTGAGGGACAGGGAGGCCTGACATGCTGCAGTCCATGAGGTCACAAAGAGTCAGACATGACTTAATGACTGAACAACAATGAGATCAAATGCTGTTCTGATTGCCTCCCAGCTTATCTGAGGATCCTCTGCTTTCTTGAGTCAAATGATTCCATTCTCCTTATTAATTAATTGGAGGAAGATGAAAGTGGCTAAAATATGTATGCTAATCCCTATTTTGTGTGGTTAAAAATTTTATTACTCCCACTGTTATTTATTGAAGACTTACACGGCCAATCTGATTCATTTTGTTCATTTTGTTATTGATGCTCCAGGAGGTATCTTCTCTGTAAAGAATGCAATGTAGTACACTTGGGCTGCCAAAATCATAGTGCCCTTTGCATTTATGCATGGGCTCAGCCCTTTTTTCAAAGGAGTCTTCTACTGGATAGTGTCAGGATCATGACAGGTTTCTAACTACCTTTACGTGCCCAACTGGAACCAACTTTCATGCACTAACTTTTTGATCCAGGGAAACAGGCATTCAAACAGAGCCCGGTTAAAACCACTAGCATCAAAATGCAACTGCGTGCATGCTCTTTAGGTTCCCAGTCCTCATTATCCCTTTCTCAGTGTGAATATCTTTAAATTAACATTCATGTATTTTTTATGTCATCCAATCTTAGTTAATTGCTGTCAATTATAGCAAAAACTTTAGACCACATAAAAATTCAAATGGAAATGGATCCTATCAGAGTCCTGGTTCTGCTACAAATATTGCCATTTCCTCCTTGCAAGACATGAAATGTATATGCCCAAGGAATCCCAGAGACACTTTTTCTTTAAGTCAGTGATACCCACATGATTTACAGTTATGTAGCCTAAAAGGGAATTAAAATTTTCCTGGGTAAGTCAAAGAATTTCTGACTCATGGTAAGCTTCTATGACTAAGAAGACTCTTGTTTATATCTTGTCTTGATGGGGAAAAAAATGTGAAGTTTTGCCTCATTGGGAACATCCTTACAGAGTAACTTTACTTTTGATGTGAACTTGGAAATTATATTGCTATCATAAATTCTCTGGAATGATTTCAGCTTGTGTAAAAGAGAGCATTGTATAGAAAAATCACTGGTTAAGGAATTAAACATGGTTAAAGAAAAGATATTGGTAAAAGGATTGTAGAAAAGGCACTGGTTAGGCACAAAGTGGTACATCCATTTGTCATTCCCTGAATGTTTGATTTTGGTCATATCCTAAAATATCTAAACTTCAATATAATGTAACTTAAATACTAATAATTGCTTCATCTGTTCTAATTTAAGGTTTTGTGACTCTCCAAACCAGACATTTCAATATAACTCATCTTTCATAACAGCAAATACTAATTAGGTCACTCATACACACACACACACATGCACAAACACGCACATGCAAATGCACACACATGTTTGTGTGTAAATAGCTACCTTGTAAAGAGTTTTGAAATTTGTTCTTTTCTACAGGAACTAATATACAAGGCTTGACAGGTAAAACTGGAAGAGGTGTAATAAAGCGACAATTTAAGACACAATCAAGGACTCTCCCTGGTAAGAATAGGAATTTCACAAATCTAAGATTTCAGGTTTACCTATCTTCTCTAGAGATATTTAAACAAGAGTCATGAATAACATCAGTATCTATGTTTTAATATTACATGGGCTGAAATTTTCAAGAATTTTTTCCTTTATTTTATATTAAATATCAATGTAAAACTATCTACATATTATGAATGGTAGAACTCATTCACTTAGGATGTAATCCATAAATACCAGTCCTTTAATAAACCTAGCATATGCTTGGTAAAAAATATGCCCAACTATATTCTATTAACTTTCTGTTCTCAGCTTAGGTAGACATTTCTCTTGAATTGCAAGTGCAGAAAGGCTAGCTAAGGACTGTGATAAGAATATAATATCTCAGTAGTTATCAGTTCCCTCTTTACTAGACCTGTAGTAACAGCATTACACACATTTCTTTATGATGTTTTCTGTGATATTGAAAGAAGACATCTAAATAGAGATAAAAGGAAAACAGACATTCAAACAGAACCCTGTAACTACAAACACCAAGAGGCTGCTCTGTGTGCGTGCCTGATGATGTGCCCTCTGAGGAGCTATGGGTGAGGCTTCACACCTCAGGAGAAGAGAGAAGTTAGTAAGACACTTCTGAGAAATCACTGTAAATAAACAAGCAAAAAAAACAAGCGAGCACACTAAACAATAAGCCTCATATAGGGAAACAATTAGAATCCAGAAATACTATGATATATTATCTAAAATGTCCATGCTAAGTCGCTTCAGTCGTGTCCAACTCTTTGCGACTGCATGGACTGTAGCCCGCCAGGTTCCTCTGTCCATTGAATTCTCCAGGCAAGAATACTGGAGTGGGTTGCCATGCCTTTCTCCAGGGGATCTTCCCGACCCAGGGATCAAACCCACATCTCTTATGTTTCCTGCATTGGCAGGCAGGTTCTTTACCACTATTGCCACTCTGGAAGCCCCTAAAATGTCCAGGTATTACCAAAAAAAAATTAAGACATGCAAGGAAATAGTAAATTGTGAGCCATGCATAGGAAAAAGCAGGAAACAAAATATGCTTGTGAGAGCCTTGGATGTTGGATTTAGCAGACAGGGATGACCTAATAGTTACTATAAATAGAAAAAGGAAATTTTGTTTTAAGAAAACAAAGATATGATGAAAATATTTCATCAACTAGATATTATCATCTAAAAATAAAAATGTATAAGAACCAAATGTGGTTGAAATATACAATAAATGAAATGAAAATACTGCCTAAGGGAAGAGATTGAATTAGTCTGAAGAAAGAAACAGTGAATTTAAGGTAATGGGAAATACTAGAAAAGAGAGAATGCAGTATTTGAAAAGATGGCTAAAAATTATGTAAATAACACTAGATGGTAGCTAATAGAACAAACACTACATATACTTACTAAATTTGCTCTAATTTTGTCTCTCAGATTCTTTATAAATTATATAGGTTCATAAAGAGATAATTGTAAGGACAATTTTAACAATGTCTTTAATTTTATACATATAATCTCTAATTCAGTAGCACAAAAATGGGAATAAGGGAATAAAACTATATGTCAGTCATGCTTCTGCATTTTCCTACAATTTAATTAGTATGACTCTGAAGTTGATCCTAAAATTGACTATGGTGATTGTTCAGTTCAGTTCAGTTCAGTTGCACAGTCGTGTCCGACTCTTTGCGACCCCATGAATCGCAGTACGCCAGGCCTCCCTGTCCATCACCAACTCCCGGAGTTCACTCAGACTCACGTCCACAGAGTCCATGATGCCATCCAGCCATCTCATCCTCGGTCGTCCCTTTCTCCCCCTGCCCCCAGTACCTCCCAGCATCAGGGTCTTTTCCAATGAGTCAACTCTTCGCATGAGGTAGCCAAAGTACTGGAGCTTCAGTTTTGGCATCATTCCTTCCAAAGAAATCCCAGGGTTGATCTCCCTCAGAATGGACTGGTTGGATCTCCTTGCAGTCCAAGGGACTCTCAAGAGTCTTCTCCAACACCACAGTTCAAAAGCATCAATTCTTCTGCGCTCAGCCTTCTTCACAGTCCAACTCTCACATCCATACATGACCAGAGGAAAAACCATAGCCTTGACTAGACAGACCTTAGTCGGCAAAGTAATGTCTCTGCTTTTGAATATACTATCTAGGTTGGTCATAACTTTTCTTCCAAGGAGTAAGCGTCTTTTAATTTCATGGCTGCAGTCACCATCTGCAGTGATTTTGGAGCCC
>SJXQ01011941.1:527073-627816 GCA_006408695.1 Aepyceros melampus | reverse complement strand
GCCAGTGCGCCTGCCATTAGGCGTGCCCGCCAGTGTGCCTGCCAGTGCGCCTGCAAGTTGTGTGCCTGCCAGCTTGCCCACCTGTGTGTCCGCAAGTGCGCCTGCCATCCGGCGTGCCAGGCAGTGTGCCCGACAGTGCGCCTGCCCGTCAGGTGCCAGCCAGCGTGCCTGCCAGTGCGCCTGCCAGTCGGTTCCAGGCAGCGTGCCCGCCAGTGCGCCCGCCAGTGCGCCTGCCATCTGGAGTGTCAGGCAGTGTGCCCGACAGTGAGCCTCCCAGTCGTGTGCCAGCCAGAGTGCCCGCCAGTGTTCCTGCCAGTCGGGTGCCAGCCAGCAGGCCCGCCAGTGCGCCTGCCATCCGTCGTGCCAGGTAGGGTGCCCGCCAGTGCGCCTGCCAGTCGGGTGCCAGCCAGCATGCCTGCCAGTGAGCCTGGCAGTGCGCCTGCCATCCGGTGTGCCAGGCAGTGTGCCCGCCANTTCACGGCTGCTCCAGCAAAGCACAGCCACTGCACCTTACCTTGGATGAGGGGTATCTCCTTACCGCCACCGTTCCTGACCTTCAACGTAGGATAGCTCCTCTAGGCCCTCCTGTGCCTGCCCAGCCACCCAGCATGTGATAAAAGCACTTATTGAGCATTGACCTTGGTAGGTTTGGTGCTAAGCCCTTGATATAATTTATCCCATGTCAGTTCAGTTCAGTTGCTCAGTCGTGTCCGACTCTTTGTGATGCCATGAATCGCAGCACACCAGGCCTCCCTGTCCATCACCAACTCCTGGAGTTCACTCAGACTCACGTCCATCGAGTCAGTGATGCCATCCAACCATCTCATCCTCTGTTGTCCCCTTCTCCTCCTGCCCTCATTCCCTCCCAGCCTCAGAGTCTTTTCCAATGAGTCAGCTCTTTGCATGAGGTGGCCAAAGTACTGGAGTTTCAGCTTTAGCATTTTGCCTTCCAAAGAAATTCCAGGGCTGATCTCCTTCAGAATGGACTGGTTGGATTATCCCATGTAATGCTAACCAATTCTATAGGGATCTCCATTTCACAGATAAGGAAATCAAAGCACAGAAAACTTGAAGAATTTACCCAAAGTCCTTTGAATGTCAACCAGCAAAACTGGGGAACTTAAAAACAGGCAGTCTTCAGAGACCCAGCCTCTTCTCTAAACCCTTAACTCAGGATGGCACAGGGACCTCATTGTACCTCTCTGTCTTTTAACCTCCCATGTCTTTGAGATCTCTGGCCCAGTTATGTATGTGGAATTCTTGTACAAATTAAATCTGGTTTTCTCCCATTAAAAACAAAATATAAAACCAGGCAGTGATTCTTAAATAATACCTGATACATGCACTTAAAATGTGTTTGGAGGGTCCTTCTGAGTTAAAAAGGAAATTTTAAATTCTAGCTAAAACTCAGAGAAGGCTTCCTAGAGGAAGTAACATTTGAATGAGACCAGCAGAAGGAGAAAGGAAGGAAGGAAGGCGTTTTAGGCAGTCGCCTCAGTGGGAAAGAACAGGCTGTCTCAGGGGAACTGGAAGAACTAGGGGAGAAACCCTGGGCTTCTTACATTTGGCCTCTCTGTTTATGTGGCTCTCTCAGCCAGAAAGTTTTTTTCTCCTTTCATCTCGGCCTTCAGTTATTTGCTCCGAAAGGATAACTCTCTTTTGAGCTTTCAGAGCCCCGTCTATGGCACTTGTGGGCTGCTAAGTGTGTTCTGCCTTGTACAGAACATGCTGTATCTCACCTCTCCCTTGGCACTGGACTGCGTTCTTCATTAGTTCTGAGGCTTCTCATACGCTTGCATATCACAGCCACTCAATACACCACAGCTGAATAATGAATGAATGTTGATAAGCACAAGAAAAGTAAAATTACTAGAGAAGTAAAAATAATCCATTAGTTCAGGAGTGAATTAGCCAGCGGATGTTTGATAATGTAACCTACTCCCAGTAACTTGGTTTAGCTGCTGAAGCTAGCTTTTAAGGATACAATTTAACCACTGGCTGTGGGATGTTGGTCATGATTACTGGGGTGAACTCTAAAATTCTACCTATAATTCTGTGTTTACATTTGGCATCTATAGCTTCTCAGCACTCTGTAATTCCCATCAGTGAAAAGAATGCTTTAACTGGAGAATTCCATCAGAATAATAAAATTTTCTGAAGAGAAAACTTAATGGGTTTTAAAAATACATTTATAGTGGCTTCATACTGTCAAAACAACCACTTGAAAGCTGAAAAGTATGTTCAACGTACTTTTGTATTTATATCTCCGTCTGAATTTCTTCTTTGATTCCAAAGAAAGATTTCATTTGATTTTATTGGAAAGAAAACATAGAGAGGTGGAAACAGAGGTGCAGATGTCACTTGAGAATCTTGGAGCCATCCTTATCTCCTGCCTCGCTGTTACTTGTCACCGACAGTCCCCCACTAAATGGTCAACTCTGCCTCCAAAAGGTCTCTAAGAGTCCTCCTCTCTTACCCTCGTCCATGTTACTGCCCAGCTTCAAGTCTTTATGAACTTTTGTCAGGATTATTACACCAAGTTGTAACCGATCTTCCCAGCTCATTTTTGTGTACCCCAAACCACCCTTGACATGTCTGCAGAAATCCGAGCATGTCCCTTCCCCCTTTGAAGGTCTCCAGTGGCCCCTTGTGAACCTCATGACTGACTCCTGCCCCCTCTCCACCCTCACCTTGTGACCTTCTTTCTAGTTACCTTGAACTTAAAAAATTTTTTTAGCCTCTGCCTGGACTGACCTGACAAACCTTTATGTGCATGCTGTTTCATTTCAAGTCTTACCTCTCTGGCAGGCTTCCCCAGTTCCCTCAGGCCCCTTAGATGCTCCTTGCATCTTGCCTGATGTATATATATGTATATGTGTGTATATATTACTATTTAGTTCTCACGATAGCTGTTTAAAGTGAGCAGTCTTAGTTTCCATCTTACAAGTAAGAAAAGTGAGGCTCAAAAAGCTTATGTTATTTGCCTTATTGTTATTTGCTTATGTTATGTATTTGCCTAAGGTCCCAGAGTAAGGCAGTCAGTGGTGAGCTGAGATTTCAAGCCAGTTCTTCCTGTTTCTGGAACCTGAGCTCTTTCTGCAGTGTGTTGTTCAGTTACTGTAGCTTCCCCTGGCACCTGTATCTATTTTTGTTCTGGCATTCATCACGTTTACTATGTTGACAATTCTCTATATCTGCTGTGTTCACTGGGGGCACCAGCCTATCTTTCATCTTTGTATCTCCAAGGATAAGCACAGTGTTTAGATCCTGGTAGGCAGTTAAGAAATATTTATTGAGAGAATGAATGAAACAAACAACATGAAAAATTGATATATAAATTTCAACTATCTGTGAAGGAAAACATGACTGGGTCTTTTCTGTACATGGTATGGAGAAGCAGAAGAAAGGGAAGGCTGATAAGGGCCAGTCACTAGAGTAGAAGGGTTACTGGAGGCCAACAGAAGGATTGTGCAATGTCCAGAACCATCTTAGGAAGGATTTAAGAATCAGTTGCTAAAAGAAGTCAGGAATGAATACCTAGATAATTTTATTAGATTTTTTGAATGTTTATACTGCCTAACATGCTTCCTTAGATGAACTTACAAATAATTCTTACAGAAAAAAGTGCCTCTGCAAGTAACACAGGGGGTGTAGGAGGAATAGAAATGGAGTAGAGAAGAGTCCTGCAGTGTGGCATCATATGAGACCATCAGTTTCTTTATTTGAAAATATTTTTATGTTAACTGTAGGAGTGACTGACTTTTGGTAACATGGTATAGTAGACTGAAGAATATCCCTCAGAGAAGGTATCAGGTCCTAACTCCTGAAATCTGTAAATGTTAATTTATTTAGAAAAAGAGTCTTTGCCAGATGTGATTAAAGGTCTTAAGATGAGGTGATTAAATGCAATCACATGTATCTTTACGAGAGAAGCAGAGGGCGATTACACATACACATGGAGGCAATGTGAATATTGAAGCAGAGTTTTTTTTTAAATAATCTTTTAAAAGTAATTAATTTTGGCTGCATCGGGTCTTCATTGCTGTGTGCAGGCTTTCTCTAGTTGCAGCAAGCAGGGGCTACCCTCTAGTTGCAGCATGCGGGCTTTTCATTGTGGTGGCCTCTCTTGTGGAGCAAGGCTCCAGGGCACATGGGCTTCAGGAGCTGTGGCGTGTGGGTTCAGCAGTTGCAGCTCCCAGGCTGTAAAGCACAGGCTTAATAGCTGTGGTGCACGGTGGGGCTTAGTTACTCCATGGCATGTGGAATCTTCCCAGACCAGGGATCGAACCGGTGTCTCTTGCACTGGCTGGATTCTTTACCAGTGAGCCACCAGGGAAGCCCCTGGGGCAGAGTTCTAAGTGATGAAGCCACAAACCGAGGAATGCCAGCAGCTACCAGAATCTGGTAGAGAATGGATCGAATTCTCCCTGAGAGCCTGAGAGGGAGCGCGGCGTTGCCAAGGGAGGGGGCTACTGCAGTTTCATTTTGGCCCAGTGGTTGTTTTAGGCTTCTGGCCTCTAGAACTGTGAGAGAGCAAGTTTCTGTTGTTTTGAGCAAAGAATACTTTTCTGTTATTTAAAGTGTGTGGTAACTTAAGGGGTTGACCCAGCAGGGGTACCAGGTTTTACACAGGATTTATACTGACTTGCCACACGTAGAATTCTAAGAACAAGTCTCTACTAGGTTTCTATGACTAAATTGCTTTCATTGGTTTAATTGTTGTTCAGTTGCTCAGTCATGTCCAATACTTGGCAATCCCATGGACTGCAGCACGCCAGGCTTCCCTGTCCTTCACCATCTCTTGGAGCCCACACAAACTCACGTTCACTGAGCTGGTGATGCTATGCAGCCATCTCGTCCTCTGCTGCTCTGCTGTTCCCTTCTCCTCCTGCCTTCAATCTTTCCCAGCATCAGGGCCTTTTCTAATGAGTTGGTTCTTTGCATCAGGTGGCCAAAGTATTGAAGCTTCAGCTTCTGCATGAGTCCTTCCAAAGAATATTCAGGGTTGATTTCCTGTAGGATTGACTGGTTTAATCTCTTTGCAGTACATGGGACTCTCAAGAGGCTTCTCCAACACCACAGTTCAAAAGCATCAATTCTTCGGCACTCAGCCTTCTTTATGGTCCAACTCTCACATCCATACATGACTACTGGAAAAACCATAGCTCTGACTATGTGGACCTTTGTCGGCAAAGTAATGTCTCTGCTTTTTAATATGTTGTCTAGATTTGTCCTAGCTTTTCTTCCAAAGAGCAAGCATCTTTTAATTTCATGGCTGCAGTCACCATCTGCAGTGAGTTTGGAGACCCAAAAAGTAAAGGCTGTCACTGTTTCCTTTGTTTCCCCATCTATTTGGCATGAAATGAAGGGACCACATGCTATTATGTTAGTTTTTTGAATGTTGAGCTTTAAGCCAACTTTTTCACTCTCCTTTTACCTTCATCAAGAGGCTCTTTAGTTCTTCACTTTCTGCCATAAGGGTGGTGTCATCTGCATATCTGAGGTGTCATCTGCATATCCCGGCAATCTTGATTCCAGCTTGTGCTTCCTCCAGCCCAGAATTTCACATGACATGCTCTGCATATAAGTTAAATAAGCAGGGTGACAATATACAGCCTTGATGTACTCCTTTCCCTATTTTGAACCAGTCTGTTGTTCCATGTCCAATTCTAACTGTTGCCTCCTGATCTGCATATAGGTTTCTCAAGAGGCAGGTCAAGTGGTGTGGTATTTCCATCTCTTTCAGAATTTTCCACAGTTTATTGTGATCTACATAGTCAAAGGCTTTAGAGTTGCCAGTGAGGCAGATGTTCTTCTGGAATTCTCTTGCTTTTTCTGTGATCCAGTGGATGCTGGCAATTTGATCTCTGGTTCTCTCTGCCGTTTCTAAATCCAGCTTGAATATCTGGAAGTTCTTCATTCACATACTGTTGAAACCTAGCTTGGAGAATTTTGAGAATTACTTTGCTAGCGTGTGAGTTGAGTGCAATTGTGCAGTAGTTTGAACATTCTTTGGTATTGCCTTTCTTTGGGAATGGAATGAAAACTGACCTTTTCCAGTCCTGTGGCCACTGCTGAGTTTTCCAAATTTGCTAGCATGTTGATTCCAGCACTTTCACAGCATGCTTCCTAAGGCCCACTTGACTTTGCACTTTGTCTCTAGGTGAGTGATCACACCATTGTGGTTATCTGGGTTATGAGGATCTTTTTTTGTATAGTTCTTCTGTATATTCTTGCCACCTCTTTTTGATATTTTATGCTTTTGTTAGGTCCATACTGTTTCTGTCCTTTATTATGCCCATCTTCGCATGAAATGTTCTCTGATGTCTCTTTCTTAGTAATTCCCATTCAACTGTTTTCCTCTTTTTCTTTGCACTGTTCACTTAGGAAGGCTTTCTTATCTCTCCTTGCTATTCTTTGGGAACTCTGCATTCAGATGGGTATATCTTCCTTTTCTCCTTTGCCTTTTGCTTCTCTTCTTTTCTCAGTTATTTGTAAGGCCTCCTCAGACAACCATTTCGCCTTTTGGCATTTATTTTTCTTGGGAATGGTTTTGATCACTGCCTCCTGTACAACGTAATGAGCCTCCATCCATAGTTCTTCAGGCATTCTATCAGATCTAATCCCTTCAATCTATTTGTCGCTTTCACTGTATAATCATAAGGCATTTGATTTAGATTGCTATTCTTTGGGAACTCTGCATTCAGATGGGTATATCTTCCTTTTCTCCTTTGCCTTTTGCTTCTCTTCTTTTCTCAGTTATTTGTAAGGCCTCCTCAGACAACCATTTCGCCTTTTGGCATTTATTTTTCTTGGGAATGGTTTTGATCACTGCCTCCTGTACAACGTAATGAGCCTCCATCCATAGTTCTTCAGGCATTCTATCAGATCTAATCCCTTCAATCTATTTGTCGCTTTCACTGTATAATCATAAGGCATTTGATTTAGGTTATACCTGAATGGCCTAGTGGTTTCCCCTACTTTCTTCAATTTAAATCTGAATTTGGCAATAAGGAGCTCATGATCTGAGCCACAGTCAGCTCCCGGTCTTGTTTTTGCTGACAGTATAGAGCTTCTCCATCTTTAACTGCAAAGAATATAATCAGTCTGATTTTGGTATTGACCATCTGGTAATGTCCATGTGTGGAGTCGTCTCTTGTGATCTCTTTTGTTGTTTTTCTTGTTTCATCAATTTATTTATTTGTAATTGGAGGATAATTGCTTTACAGTGTTGTGTTGGTTTCTGCCATACAACAATGTTAATCAGCGATAGGTGTAATATATATATATATATCCCCTCCCTGTTGAATACCCCCCAACCTTCCATCCCATATCACCCCTCTAGGTTGTCACAGAGAACTAAGTTTGAGCTCCATGCATCATCCAGCATATTCCACTGGCTAACAATAGGTCATTTAAAAATTTTTTTAAGTTTGTGGTAATTTGTTACAGAAGCCATAGGAAAACTAGGAAACTAGTATACACTGGGAAGTGCAATAAACATGAGACCCCATAAATGGAGAGCACCCTTGCATCACTCTCCATCCTGCTTCCATTGGAGAGCGTTCTACATTCACTTCCCAGGGGACCTAAAGTGAAGAGTGTCTGCCTCCAGAACTCTACTTCTGGACTTTGTGAACCCTCTAGTAGCTCCTTTGTCTCCCATGATTCTCTGATCTCACTGTCCATCACAGTTCAAGGCACAATACATCACACACACCTTGTATTCATCACAATACAGGGCATATATGTATTTCTTTGTAGTGCATATATGGCTTTCACTGCCTGTTGATGGAATGTGGGCACAAAACTATATTTAGATGAGGTCTGTTATAAGTGGGCAAGCTCATGTTACTTAATTAGTTTACCATAAGCGTACGTCTTCAAAGGGACTCAACTTTGCCTTACTTTTGTGTCTGTCACAAGACTAGGTTTGATTAGATAATTTGATTTGATTACAGCTATGGTTCCTTCCGGCTGTAAAATGCTGCTGGTCTCTCCCTTGTCTACATTTGCTTTTAACCATGAGTCTATAGCTGTTTCTCACTGTGTAGCTTCTTCTACCTCTTGACCCAAGATGAGCTCTCAGAGTAACTTAAGATATCTCTCAACTACTTAATGTTCCTAGAGAAGGAGGATTATTTTTCTTTCTAGATCTCAAGTCCTAGTCATGGCTTGAAAACTCCTTAGCTCTTGACTGATTTGATGTCCCTGGATTCACACCTTGGAATTTATTCAACTAATCTCTTTGGTCCCCAGAATCTACCTTTAACTTAGCATCTGTGAACAGAGCTTAATGAGGCCAGTCTGATTTCTTGAAAACTTTCTTCTCTTATTCACACTTTTTTCTTTTAATACTTTTCTAGCATGTTGTTACATTAGACTTTCCAGTCTCCGTTAGGTCCACATAGATTACTTTCCNTTGAGAAATCTGTATGCAGGTCAGGAAGCAACAGTTAGAACTGGACATGGAACAACAGACTGGTTCCAAATAGGAAAAGGAGTACGTCAAGGCTGTATATTGTCACCCTGCTTATTTAACTTCTATGCAGAGTACATCATGAGAAATGCTGGATTGGAAGAAACACAAGCTGGAATCAAGATTGCCGGGAGAAATATCAATAACCTCAGATATGCAGATGACACCACCCTTATGGCAGAAAGTGAAGAGGAGCTAAAAAGCCTCTTGTTGAAAGTGAAAGAGGAGAGTGAAAACGTTGGCTTAAAGCTCAACATTCAGAAAACGAAGATCATGGCATATGGTCCCATCACTTCATGGCAAGCAGATGGGGAAACAGTGGAAACAGTGTCAGAATGTATTATTTGGAGCTCCAAAATCACTGCAGATGGTGACTGCAGCCATGAAATTAAAAGACTCTTACTCCTTGGAAGAAAAGTTATGACCAACCTAGATAGTATATTCAAAAGCAGAGACATTACTTTGCCGATTAAGGTCCATCTAGTCAAGGCTATGGCTTTTCCTGTGGTCATGTATGGATGTGAGAGTTGGACTGTGAAGAAGGCTGAGCACCAAAGAATTGATGCTTTTGAACTGTGGTGTTGGAGAAGACTCTTGAGAGTCCCTTGGACTGCAAGGAGATCCAATCAGTCCATTCTGAAGGAGATCAGCCCTGGGATTTCTTTGGAAGGAATGATGCTAAAGCTGAAGCTCCAGTTCTTTGGCCACCTCATGCGAAGAGTTGACTCATTGGAAAAGACCCTGATGTTGGGAGGGATTGGGGGCAGGAAGAGAAGGGGACAACCGAGGATGAGATGGCTGGATGGCATCACGGACTCAATGGAGGTGAGTCTGAGTGAACTCCGGGAGTTGGTGATGGACAGGGAGGCCTGGCGTGCTGCGATTCATGAGGTCGCAAAGAGTCGGACACGACTAAGCGACTGAACGGAACGAAATGGTCTCTCCAAGTGGATGATGTGCTCTAAGAGGACAAGGGAGCTTTTCTCTTTTCACTCATTGTCGTAACTCCTTTACCTGCCATGAAGTAGGTGTCCAATAAATAACTGGAGTGTTAGCCCCATTTCCCTACTAGACCAGAACTATTAGGACAGATGGCAATGGCTGTGTGTGTGCTCAGTTGGGTCCAACCTTTGCAACCCTATGGACTGTAGTCTCCTCTGACTATGGGATTTCCCAGGCAAGAATGCTGGAGTGAGTTGCCATTTCCTCCTCCAGGGGATCTTCCCAACCCAGGGATCGAACCCATGTCTCCTGCAGTGGCAGGAGGGTTATTTACCACTGAGACAACAAAGAAGCCCCATGGCAATGGCTATGTCTGCCTAAGTCAACACTGCATGCCCAGAGCTTAGCACAGTGTATACTACAAACAGTAGGCATATAATGAAAACCTGGTAAGCAGTGAGATGTGGAAAAAGGGTAAAATATTTTAGATTCAGACATCTGAGCTATTTTGCTTAGCCCCTGCAGAGCACCTAGAGCTTCAATGTGCTCAGTCGCTCAGTCACGGCCAACTCTTGGTGACCCCGTGGACTCTAACCCACCAGGCTCTTCTGTCCATGGAATGCTCCAGGCAAGAGTACTGGAGTGGGCTGTCATTTCCTTCTCCAAGAGTTTCAATAATTGATTAATATTAACTAAATTCAATACTGTTTCCTTAACAGCTACTATCTACTGAAGTGTTGTGGAGAGGAGGGAATCTTTGCCCTCAGGCTGTTTGCAATCTGGTTGAAATAAATAGGTAGCAACTATCACAAATTAGTGTAGGAAAATTAAAAGGGATTTTGAGTCTTATTGGAGTGAAGAAGAGGTTAAAATTAATTCCAACTATGAAATAACAGAGAAGTTTTTGAGGAGAAGACCTTTAGGCTAGGCATAAAGGAAAAGCAAAAATTTCATCACTAGAAGTGGATGATTGGAGGGACTTCCCTGGTGGTCCAATGGCTAAGACTTTGCCTTCCAATGCAGGGGGTAGGGGTTCAACCCTTGGTCAGGGAGCTAAGATCCCATGTGGCTCATGGCCAGAAAATCAAAACACAAAACAGAAGCAATACTGTAGCAAACTCAATAAAGGCTTTAAAAATGGTCCACATTAAAAAAAAAAAAAAAAGTGAATGAGGGCCTTCCTGGTGGTACAAAGGTTGAGGATCCATTGCCAATGCAGGGGACAGGGGTTCAATCTCTGCTTTGGGAAGATCCCACACGCAGCGTGGCAACTAAGCCCATGTGCCACAACTACAGAGCCATGGCTCTCGAGTCCTTGAGGCACAACTACTGATCCGCATGCCGCAACTACTGAAGCCCCTGCACTTAGAGCCCGTGCTTGGCAGCAAGTAAGCCACTACAAGGAGATGCCATGCACCTCAGCTAGAAAGTAGTTCCCACTCGCCACAACTACAGAAAAAACCTGAGCACAGCAATGAGGATCCAGTGCAGCCAAAAATAAACACACATACACACACATATATGTGTGTGTATGTGTGTGTATATATATGTTTAAAGGGAATGATGGTAGGAAGATACTCCAAGAAGAGGAGTATGAATTGAAGTTGTGAAGTGAATGAAAAGATACGTCTGGGGGAGAGAATTTCTTAGAAAATTTAGGGAGAGATGAGCTAGATTATTAAGACAGGTGTAGAACACAGATCAATAAATAAATGTCTGGATAAGGAATTGGGATAGTCAGTTGTAGAACAGTATCAATCTTTCCTCTACTGGGCAAAGCTTTGTATATATCACATTTATGTTTAATTTAAGCAATATTTATTGCATACCTATTATTTACTCATGATTTCAAATATTACTTGAACATCTATTATGCCACTGTTCTAGGCTCTTATGTACAGTGAGCTGTGCTATGATAGAGGCTGCCATTACACATCTATTAAGACATTATACATCTATTAAGCAATGATGAAACTAGAAAGTGTATTAAAAAGCAGATGCATCATTTTGCCAACAAAGGTCCTTCAAGTCAAAGCAATGTTTTTTTTTTCCAGGAGTCATGTATGGATGTGAGAGTTGGACCATAAAGAAAGCTGAGCACCAAAGAACTGATGCTTTTAAATTGTGGTGTTGGAGAAAACTCATGAGAGTTCCTTGAACAGCAAAGAGATCAAACCAGTCAATCCTGCAGGAAATCAAGCTTGAATATTCATTGGAAGGACTGATGCTGAGTTGAAGCTCCAATACTTTGGCCACCTCATGTGAAGTGCCAACTCACTGGAAAACACCATGATTCTGGGAAAGATAGAGGGCAGGAGGAGAAGTGGGTGACAGAGTCTGATAAGACAGCTGGATGGCATCACTAACTCAATGGACATGAGTTTGAGCAAACTCGGGGGATGGTGAAGGGCAGGAAAGCATGACATGCTGCAGTTCATGGGGTTGCAGAGTCGGACACAAATTGGCCAGCAACAATGACAACAACACTAAGGCATGATTCCTGATGTCAGGAAGCCTACAGCAGGTCACGGATTCAGACAAATGATTGGCCATCAGGATGCAGTGTGATAACTGCCCATGGGAGCAGATAGCAAGGGCACTGGAAATAAGCTTTGGAGCAGACACAGATGTTTTCTTTGGATTATATATAAGGTACATTTTAAAGGAGAAGTTTCTCAGCTATGGAAGAGGAAAGGGGCATCTAAAGATATGAAGAGGCTCAGAAGAGTGGAACGAGTCACAGCAAAACTACAAATTGTGCAGGGAGTCGAGGGTTGGCAGGCCTGGAGGGCAGGAAATTATATAATAGGGAACCACGGAGATTCCCCATATATGGAGAGAAAGCTGAACTTTCATGACCTAGGCTCATGGGATCTCACGACCAAAATTAAGAGGCTTAATCATCTCTACCCTTTCTTGTATGTCAAAAACAACAACAAAACCCAAATAATCTGTTTTTCCTTAAGTACTACCTTGGGCAGCAAATGGCACCAACACCAATAGTGTAAACTACTCGACAGCCGAGTAGCCATCCTAGACTGAGTCTGTCTTCCCACATCCAGCCCGTCTGCTCCATCCTGTCCACTCGGCATCCCCACAGCCACTAACCTGTTGTAACCCACTCTTCTCTCCTGCCATCACTACTCTCTAAACCACCTCCTCCTCAAGCCATGTTTTTGCACTAGCGCCATGGTGATATTTAAAAAAGGCAAACCTGTTTTTTCCTGCTCCATCATCCCTTTAGAGGCTTTTATTGGTCTTGAAATAGACCCAAATTTCAACATGGCCAAAATGCCTACAATTGGGTTCCCACCTACCTCTCTGGCATCACTTTCTAACAGTATCCCCCCGACCACTGCTTTCTGTGATCCTGCCTCCCTCATCCCCTTTCCCAGTTTTGGTGCCTTTGGTCATGTTGCTCCTTTTCTATAGGATCCCAACAGGCCCTCCGCTTCTTCATCTAGAACTCTGACTCCTACTCAGCTCAGAGAGCTCATCACTTTCCCTGAACTCACCAACCTGCAATACATCCATGCTATAGACCCACCATTCTGCATCTGTCCTTCTTCTCAGGCTTGTATTCATACATGCATGCAATTACTCAATGAGAAGCAGAAGCAATTTTCTCCTGAGCTCTCCACTATATGCCCTGTATCAGACCCTCCATCTGGTATAATTAAATGTTGTTCTACAAAGAGAAGGAGATGATGAGAAGTAGTAATAGTAGCTTTTTTATTTTCTATGAGTTTTGTTCTTTCAATAATCTGGAAAGATAAATAAGGAAATGAACATAATAATCTTACACATATTTAGATTAATATGCATTTATTTTCATATTTAATATGCATTTAATATTTATATATGAAGGTGAAGGTGCTGGAGAAGACTTTTGAGAGTCCCTTGGACAGCAAGGAGATCAAACCAGTCAATCCTAAAGGAAATCAGTCCTGAATATTCATTGGAAGGACTGATCCTAAAGCTGAAGCTCCAGTACTTTGGCCACATAATGGGAAGAGTCAATTCATTGGAAAAGATCCTGATGCTGGGAAAGATTGAGGGTGAGAAGAGAAGGGGCAACAGAGGATTGAGGTGGTTGGAAGGCATCACTGACTCAATGGACATGAGTTTGAGCAAACTCTGGGAGATAGTGATGGGCAGAGAAACATGGTGTGCTAAAGTCCATGGGATTGCAAAGAGTTGGATACAATTTAGCAACTGAACATCAACAGCCTTTCAGAGTCCTGGACAGGCACATATACTGTTCTGTGGGAAACGCTCCAGCCTTTTCTAGGAATCACCTGTGCCAACAGGGTCAGAGATGGTGTGAGACACACGTGGGTTCCTGTTTGTATACTTAATATATATGATAGGGGCTTTCCAAGTGGTGCTAGTGGTAAAGAACCCGCCTGTCAACGCAGGAGACATAACAGATGTGGCTTCAATCCCTGAGTCAGGAAGATCCCCTGGAGGAGGAAATGGCAACCCACTCCAGTATTCTTGCATGGAGAATCGCCAAGGACAGAGGAGCCTGCAAGGTTACAATCCATAGGGTCGCAAAGAGTTGGACATGACTGAAGTGACTTAGCAGGCATGCATATACATGACAAAAAGCAAAGCAGAAGAGACAGTGGAAGAAAATAAATGTGCTCTGGGTCTTATCTCCTTTGACCTCACATGAGATGGGCTCTCTAGATCCTGTGTGAGCCCGTGCCCAGCACAATGTGGGCCCAGGCCCCATCTAGGGCCAAGAAGCCAAAGCAGATGTGTCTATCACTTCCTCTCGCTGGAGAAATTCGTGGAAAATCACTGGACCTTGTGGAGAGACTGCTGAATTTCAAATGAAGCCTGCTGCTGCTAAGTCGCTTCAGTCGTGCCCAACTCTGTGTGACCCCATAGATGGCAGCCCACCAGGCTCCGCTGTCCCTGGGAGTCTCCATGCAAGAACACTGGAGTGGGTTGCCATTTCCTTCTCCAATGCATGAAAGTGAAAAGTGAAAGTGAAGTCGCTCAGCCATGTCCGACTCTTTGAGACCCCATGGACTGCAGCCACCAGGCTCCTCCATCCATGGGACTTTCCAGGCAAGAGTACCTGCTGAATTTCAAATGAAGCCTACAGTTCAGTTAATATTGTTAAACCAATAATAATTTTTTTGGTTTGGACCATTGCACTATGGTTTAGGTAAGATAGAAACCACAGAGAAGTCGAATGGATTCTCTACAGTATTTCTGCAACTTTTAAATATTAAATTTTTAAAAAATTAAAATTATTTTAAAATAAGCCATTTCTAAAATACTATCCTTTACTGGGGTAAGAATATAAGCAATACAAATCTTCTAAGAACTCCTTTTTCCCTGTTTCATTTCATGCTTTTCACCAGTTTGTTATTATCTATAGCAGTCATTTTATGAATTTATATAAAGTCTATATCTCTCTGTGTACACTCTCACATGGTTTTTTTTTGGGGGGGGGTAATTAAACTCATCAATCAACAATTCTACTGCTTTTACCATCACAGTTTCCATGCACTGGGTAGAGAATTACTAGTAACAGGTAGGTTGGAAAGCTGTAGAAAGAAAAGAGTAGAAGAAAACAAAATGAAGTCATTTTTAAAAGGTTAATAAAAATAAAGCTGTGATGAGACTGGGGGAGGAAATTTAGATCATGACTACAGATCAACAACCTATATTGTAGACCTGACACTTATCCAGGTAATAGAGATTCCACACTGCTGCTCCGAGCTGAGCTACCCTGATAATTGGTTCGATTTTTCACTTCATTTTCCATGTTTATAAGTCTGACATATTATTTTTCAGCACTCAGTATATGGTGCATTAAGGTTCCCATCTTTTCAATACGTGAACTGAAATGCTTTGACTCAGTCATCAGTGTGGATGGCGCTAGAGGAATTTCATGAATTGACAGGCATTCTGATTGGTAGTTATTCTATTAGTCACACTGCCAATGCCTTTTATTTGGTGTGCTCTGTCAAGAAAGAGGAGTAAGTAGTTGAAGAATTACTTCAAACGCTTTTACTGCCTCTGGCTGCATTAATTCTTAGATGCCTCATTTAGGCTGGAAAAAAGAGGCGAAGTTAAAGGATGTAATGTGGGCATTTTGTCACCCCAAATTGGATCTATTACAACTCAGCACTCTCTCAAGAAGGTGTTATAGCTCACTGGGCTGCACTGTTTTTCCTTTGAGTAAGACAAAATTTTACATCGTTTGGTTCACGGGCATAATGAAAATGGCATCAAGTAGACCCTAAAGATGATAAGCCATCATGAAGAGAAAATGTAGCTTTACATTTCACTTGCAATAAATTTCAAATGCTAGAAAAACTTCAACTTGGTAATTAAATATAACTGTTATCTCAATTTTAATGCATTTAAAAGAAATGGATTTATGGATTTGTATGTGTGTGTACAAAGCCCGATTTGCTTTACTTTAAGCAAACACTAAATAAATCAAAAGGAATGGTACCCAAGAGATGGACTCAGCATTGAATCGGAGAGCAGGCTGATGGGCAGACAGCTGTAGAGGCTGTTCTTTCACTGCCAAAACTGACAGCCAACAAACTTGGAGGACTTTAAGGGAAAGGAACCAGGAAATGACTTCCTGGTGTATCCAGAGACACTTTATTTTAGAATGTGGCACCGGAGCCCAAGAGGTGCCAAACACATCCATCATTACCCAAAGCATGAAAAGTACTGTGAAGACTGTCAAGAAATAGATGAAATATCACATACTCATTTACCAACAAAATTGGACAGAGAGCAATGCACCCACCATATACGCCATGCCAAAATGAACCAGGCCTTCTACAGCTGAAACCTTCACTTACACTAATTGCATTCACATTCACTATTACCTCCTCTCCCACCATCAGCCACTGGTACTGCTACTTTCTTTCCACTGCTTCAGGTAGCACTGGCCTAAGAGACTACAGAGTTTTTCCACGGAGACACCTATGGGCTGGTATTACATTAACAAAATAGGCAAGCTCAAGTGCAGCTAGTTTTGTTATTTTGGTTATTTCTGAATTCAATACAGACTGCAACATTGTTGTTCTGGTTGTTTATGAAGCGCCAGACCACGACTGTGATTAAAAAAGATAAAGAGGAAAGAACTCATTAAAGTGTATTAGGCGCTATGCACTTGCCAACCACTTTACGTGATTATACAGTAATCCAAGATATGGCCTCTGACCTCGAAAACGGACTACTAGTGCAACTGGGTAAGTATCCAAGAACCTCAGAAATAATAATATAAAATAAAAAATGTCAGTTCTCCAAATAGGAGAGCTGTCACAAGACAGTAGATGATGAAATAATGGAAATATGATTACTTTAAGAAGGTAGAAGAGAGGAAATACTACTTTAAGAAAAGGATATGGGATGGTGCTGGGTTGCCCAGGCTGCATCTCCTGAGCAGCAGGATGAAGCCCTCAGGCAGGCAGGTGAGGATAAAAAAGGAGCAAGGAGAAAGAGGTGGGAAAGATGAGCAGAGCATGCAGTTACCTTGGTCAGAAGTAGTTCATGCAATGGGGTGCAGCTCAGAAGGTGGAATGTCTTTGATGACTGGTGATAGATGTTTTGGAAGTCTCCTTAGAAAGTGCAAAGCTGATGGACGATTTCATTCCATAGGAGAAATGGTACCACATTAAGAATATATCTGCCAGTGGTGTGCAGATGACTAACACTCAGACAATCTTGATGATACTGCATCAGTATGGATAAAAAGGGAGAAAAAGTCAAATCCAAAGAGGTCCAGAGGGAATAGGGAGAAAGGAATTGATGAGATAAGAAGTATCTGCATGATCTGTTGAAAGTAAATAAAGGAAGGTAAAGGGAAGACTCAAGAGAGACTAAAAGAACGGTAGAAAACATGGTTCTAATTTTAGGCAGCTGGAAGGCAGACTTGCAGGCATTGGACTTGATTTTCATAAACAGAGCAGAAAACTAGCTGGGAAAGTGGGTGAGATTTCTAAAGGAAAACTACCAATACAGAGGAGTTAAGAGGCGCTGACTCTGAGATAATTTATGGTTGAGGGCGAGAGGCAAAGGAACAATCAAGGAATTAGAAGGAGAAGCCAGTGAGATAAGAGGAAAACTAATATAAAAGAAGATCCTAGGAGAAGTAAACAGAGCTACTTTGCCTAAAAGGAATGAGAGTGGGAACTGGAGAAGGCCCATTACATGGTCAATGGGGAACCGTCCTAAGAAAAGTTTCTTGGTAAAGCTACAGCAGTGATGAGTGTCAGGCTCTAGAGTGTTAAAAGCTTCAAAATGGGGGTAACAATCTCTAGGTTCATCCACTTTGTAGTAAATGGCACTATTTCATTCTTTTTTTACGGCTGAGTAAATTCCATCATATAAACATATGTCATATATATATATATGACATCTTCTTTATCCATTCATCTGTTGATGGACAGTTAGGGTGCTCCCACGTCCTGGCTATTGCAAATAGTGCTTCAGTGAGCACTGGGGTGCATGCATCTCTTTGAATTATGATTTTTTCTCTGGGTATATGCCCAGCAGTGGGATTGCTGGATCATATGGAGGCTCTATTCTGTTTTTTTAAGGAACCACTATACTGTTCCCCATAGTGGCTGTACCAATTTACATTGCCACTAACAGTGTAGCAGGGTTGCCTTTTCTCCACACCTTTTCCAGCATTTAATGTCTGTAGAATTTTTAAGGATGGCCATTCTGACCTATGTGAGGTGATACCTCATTGTAGCTTTGATTTACATTTCTCTAATAATTAGTGATGCTAAGCATCTTTTCGTGTGCTTTTTGGCCATCTGTGTGTTTTCTTTAGAGCCTTTTATTGACTGTTTTTTTTTTTATATTGAGCTGTATGAACTCTGTATACTTTGGCGATTAATCCCTTGTCATTTGTTTCATTTGTAAATAATCTCTCCCATTCTGAGGGTTGTCTTTTTGTTTTGTTTACGGTTTCCTTTGCTGTTCAAAAGTTTTTAATTAGGTCCAATAAGCAGCAACATGGATGGACTCAGAAATTGTCATAATGAGTAAAGTCAGGCAGAGAAAGGTAATTATTATATGGTATCTCTTATAAGTGGAATCTAAAAAATGGCACACATGAACTCATTTTAAAAAAAGAAACAGAGTCACAGATGTAGAAAGCAAACATACGGTTACCAGGAGGAAGGGGGGGAAGAATAAATTGGGAGATTGGGACTGACATATACACACTACTATACATAAAACAATTAACTAATAAGAACCTACTGTACAGGACAGAGAATTCTACTCAATACTCGGTAATGAGCTGTATGGGAAAAGAATCTGAAAGAAGAGCAGATATATGTGTATGCATAACTGATTCACTTTGCTATAGAGCAGAAACTAATACAAACTGTAAATCAATTATACTCCAATAAAAAAAAAAAAGCATATATCCAAACAAAACCTGAACACTATTGGTTACAACAACTTTATTGATAGTTACCAAAACCTGGAAATAAACACGGTGTCTTTTTGGTAGATGAGTGGATAAAGTAAACTGTAGTACATCCAGACTGTGAAATGTTATTCAGTGCTAATAAGAACGAACTATCAAGTAGGGAAAACACATGGATGAACTTTAAGTGCCTCTTACTAAGAGGAAGAAACCAATCTAAAAAGGCCACAAAGCATATGATTCCAACTTTACTACATTCTAGAAAGAGCAGAACTATGGAGACAGAAAATGATTAGTGGTTGCCAAGGGGGAGGTTGGAATGGATGAACAGGCAGAGCACAGATTTTAGGGCAGTAAAGCTCTTCTGCATGATGCTACAATGGGAGATACACATCAGCATACATCTGTCAATACATCCATAGAATGTATAAGGGCAAGAACAAATGTAAACTATGGACCTTCCGTGGTGATGATGGATCGGAGTAGGTTCATCTATTGCAACAATGTATCCCGCTAGTGTGGGGTTTCCCAGGTGGCTCAGTGTTAAAGAATCTGCCTGCCGATGCAGGAGACAAAATAGATGTGAGCCTGCAATCCCTAGTGGGGAGGATTCCCTGGAGTAGGAAATGGCAACCCACTCCAGTATTCTTGCCTGGAAAATTCCATAGACAGGGAAGCCTAGTAAGACTACAACCCATGCAGTCACAAAAAGTCCAACACAACTGAGCATACACAGACATCCCTCTGGTGTGGGATGTGAATAGTGGAGGAGGTGGTGGGTATAGGCAATAAAAGGGAATACCATTCTTTTCATTCAGTTTTGTCAAGAACATAAACCTTCTGTAAAAACCAAAGTTTATCATTTAAAAAGTTAAAAAATGAGGATAAAAGGAAAACAACTTTTGTTGCAGAAGCTTTCTCATGAAGGAAGAGCAATGGCTAGAATAGCCAGATGAGACCCAAAAAAGCATTCTTGTTTCCATCACAGCTCAGCCAGTAAAGAACCTGCCTGCAGTGCAGAAGACCCAGCTTCGATTGCTGGGTCGGGAAGGAAATGGCAATCCACTCCAGTATCCTTGCCTGGAAAATCCCATGGACAGAGGAATCTGGCGGGCTACAGTCCATGGGGTCGCAAGAGTTGGACACGACTTAGCAACTACACCAAAGAAAAGTGAAGTTATCATTCTGTAAGCCAGGAGGAAGGTACAATGGAAAAGAAGTGTCTCTGACACACAGCAGTGACACATACACAAATATTTTCTTCAAAGTGAGAGCTTACCGTGAACTTGGTACATGGTTCGAGTTTTATTGGAGAGTCTCACTTCTCCACACAGCAGCCCATGGGGCTGGTTGGTGTCACCATTCCCACTTGGTGGTAAGGAAAAACCAACCTTAGAGAGCTCTGCTAAACCTAGGCTAGGGGCACACACCAGAGCTGAAACCCCAGTCCAGGCCTCCCAGACTCCATGCCATACTCTTCAACAATGTCCCAACTTTGTTATTTTATGAGTGAAGAAATAACTCTATTTAAAAAAAAATGTTAACTGGAGAATAGCTACAGAGTAGAACATAATGCAAAATTCAGCTGCTTACAGTTTCATGTTTACCAAACAATGCTGCTTGCAATGGAAAATTCTGTTTATAAGTAGCCCTGAAACAGTCTGAACTCTCAAATGATCATCGAATTTCAAAATATTGCTTATCATACATATTTCTTAATATATACTCAGTCATGTCTGACTCTTTGCAATCCTATGGACTGTTATCCACTAGGTTCCTCTGTCCGTTGAATTTCAAAAGCAGGAATACTGGAGTGGGTTGCCACTTCCTTCTCCAGGGGATCTTCCCGACCCAGGGACTGAACCTACATCTCGTCAGTCATAGTAGTTCACATATACATGGTATAAGAAAAGATAAATATTTGGTCTTTGCCCCAGAAGCTTGGCACAGAGCTCCTAAAACCCTTGTAACTCCCTAAGAGACAGCGTGTCTTTTGTTTTCCTCATAAGCCACTTTCGACTACAGTGAGTTTAAGGTGGTAAGGTAACTCAGGGTCAGGCTCCCAGTTAGCTTGAAAGACCAAGCAGGTGAATAGACAGAACTTTCAGAATTGGAGGGGAGATGGACTGGCAACTGAGTCCAATCAGCAGAGGCCAACAATTTCAGCAATCAGGCCACCATAACGAATCACTGCATACCCCCTAAATGATGGGATTCAGAGAGCTATGCTGTTGTTGAACACAACAGGTAAGGAGGGTGGTGTGCCTGGAGGGGGCGTGGCAGCTTTGCATCCCACTCCCCCACACCCTACCCTTTGCATCTCTTTCATTTAGCTGTTTCTAAATTGTATCTATTATTATATTAATCTAATAAAGCACTTTTCCAAGTTCTGTGAATCATTCTAATAAATTATTGAATCTAGAGGGGATCTTGAGAACCCTCAACTTTGTAGTTGACCAGGAAGCCTTGGGACCCCATATGCGGCAGGCATTTAAAGTGGGGCAGTCCCAGAGGCCAGGACTCTTGACCTGTTGGTTTTTGATTGCTCTGGGTGATCAGCATTAGAACTGAACTGAATTGCTGGACATTCTGTTGTTATCAGAGGATTGGAGAATTGGTTCTTGTTTCAGAAAACAAAATATTTTATAAATATATTTAAATTTTTTATATTGAACTTTCATAATACATAAATTACCATGTGGTCTGGCCAAACTTGAGAGTAACGCACCACTGTCAAAAAGTGAAATCATGCTTTTTGAAGTAAGTTAAATTAGGTGGCAAAGTGGTAAAAAAAAAAATCTGCCTGCTAATGCAAGGAGATGCTGGGTTCAATCTCTGGGTTGGGAGGATTCCTGGGGGAAGTAACAGCAACCCACTCCAGTATTCTTGCCTGGAGAATCCCATGGACAGAGGAACCCAGTGGGCTATAGACCACAGAGCCACAAAGAGTCAGACACAACTGAGTGACAGAACATATACACAAGTTCAACTATCTTTTAAAAATTCGGCAAAAAAATCTAGGACCATTTTCCCTCAATCTAATTATTAGAAAATATGGAAGGATCAACAGCCATTAAATAGAATTAACTCACACTTAAATCTACCCATCCTCATACTCTCTTTTAAATAATCAAGACAAACTGAATTTACAAAATATGATTAGAGTGCTTTGCTTAAATTTGTATTCTCTGATTAAATACAGGTGTTACACAAAACAGGCAGGGTCTGGAAACTGCTTGCAAATGCATCCTTACTATTTAGAATTATTTTTGCTTTGAATAAAAGCAAGCAAGAGTTTTCAGAGCATCCCTGCAAAAACTACAGAAATGAGAAGAATCAACCTAGAAAAAAAACTCCATACATGTACTAAACAGTACCACATAAGATACAGGCCTAAAAACTGCATATTACCAAACAGTAAAATACAACTATTATTTTTTTAAAAGAATTGATAAAACTGAAATACAAACAGTTGATGTTTTCACTCTTGTGTTCCTGCCTTGGAGATTTGAGAAAAAAAGCCATATGATTCAACTAGTTTTACAAGAGATAAAATGACAATTCAACATTTGAAAATAATAATCAACAAATTAAAAGAATTTCTTAGTTTCTATAGTTTGCCAGGCCTTGTGCTAAACACTGGTGATGTACAAATGCATAAACCCTGGATCGTGCCCTGCAAAACTTTCAGGCTAAAGAATTTGAACATTATAGGAATTTCACTGCAGGATTACGTGGCACAGTGTTGAGTATGGATTCTGGTCCAGGTTGCCTGGGTTCAACCACTATGAGGTTCTAGCATTTATTTACTGGCTGTTTGGTCTATGGATAAGATATCTAATCTACATCTCAGTTTTCCCATCTTCATAATGAGCGTACTTATAGCTTCTCACTCAGAACAATGCTTGGAGTGCAGCTTGTGATGGGCTAGACAAGTTTTGGCTATCAGGACAATCTCAGTCTTCCCTGGGTGTCCCACATTGCAGTGGGAATGTCTGCTCAAGGCTTTCTTGTGCCTCTTTCACTTTCCCCTGAAACCAGGATGACTACCAAAAGGGTGCTATGTCTCTAGGTACCGGGTACAGGCTAAATGCTAAGTGAAAGTCACTCAGTCATGTCCGACTCTTCGCGACCCTCGGAATTCTCCAGGCCAGAATACTGGAGTGGGTAGCCTTTCCCTTCTCCAGGGGATCTTCCCAACCCAGGGATATAACCCAGGTCTCCCGCACTGCAGGTGGATTCTTTACCAGCTGAGCCACAAGAGAAGCCCAAGAATACTGGATTGGGTAGCCTGTCCCTTTTCCAATGGATCTTCCTGACCCAGGAATCAAACCAGGGTCTGCTGCATTGCAGGTGGATTCTTTACTGACTGAGCTATCAGGCAAGCCGATAAATGCTGAGACACAACAATAAAGACTATTTCAAAACAGCCAGCTCCCAATTTGTCCATAACTAGCGAAATCCATCAGGAAGAAATGTAAAAGCTTATTTTTTAGAAGAAATGTAAAAGCTTATTTTTTAAATAAAAAGTCACCAGAGTATTGCAACATCCTGTTAAACAGCAAAACAAATTGAGCTCATTATAGCTGTAGTAGACTGCATTCTGTTAGACTCTCAGAGTAACCGATATTTTGGAAATTAAATGTTAAACTAACTAGACAAATTATCTGCTGATTAGAAAGCATGACCCAGCAGTGGTTAGGTGACTCTAGTTACTTTTTAGTTTTTAGTTTATCCATATTCAAATGCGGTGTTGACTGTATATCAGAGAAGAGGCTAGCATGAGTTGAGGCAGTTTACAGTTCTGGTATCAGAGGCTCTAATTTGCCAAGACATCTCCTAATTGTGGCTGTGTTTATAAAAGCAGCATCAGTCTGGGCAGGGTAAAACAGGGCAGTCAGTTGGACTGATTTAGTGCCTTTGGTATGCTGAGTGGTGCTGATGAGCAGGGACCTTGAGATTGTCTCCAGTTCACACATGGATCATTATGCTAAACACAGACCTGCTCCCTGGTTTGACTCATTCACATCACAGGAAGCAAATCACAGACAGATTACATTATGTTTTTTTTAGGTAACAGCATTAACAACATAACAGTTCAAGGGCTTCAAAAAGAGAATATTTCTATGTTGCCAATGTGAATTACTGCAGAATGCCAGCGTAGTCTCATAAGAGCATGGAACAACCTACCTTTTTGAACCCTGACCATGAATTAATCCACAAGCACGCAACTTGCAAGTATGTTTGCACATAATTAAATTCAATTATGCCATTCTGTTCTTCATGTTGCAGTAAAGCAAGACACAAATTTTTGGTTTGCCAGTATATATAAAAGTTATGTTTACATTATATTATAGACTGTTAAGTGTGTAATAGCATTGTGTCTAAAACACAACACACATACCTTGATTTAAAAATACTTTATTGCTAAAAAATGCAGTCATCTAAGACTTGAGTCATAATCTCTTTGCAATAGTAACATTAAAGATCACTGATCACAAATCACCATAACAATAATGAAAAAGTTTGAAATATGGTGTCATTTAACAAAATGCAATACAGGCAAAAGCGAGCAAATGCCATTTGAAACCTGGCAGGTTCTCACATACCTTCAGTCTGTAAAAATGAGCAACTATGAAGCACAATAAAGTGATGTGCAATGGAAAGAAAGATTCCTATGTTACCTCTTCCCTCCTGAACCCAAAGAATATGCAAAGCAGGCTTCCTACTATATTAAAAGAGAGTAAAAAAAAAAATCACTATTTCTACTGCTTCTTTCTCAACTTACCCTCTGCAATAAGTGGTCAACACTTGACCCTAGTTCTTGAGCATCACTTTCTTCTTTTTTACCTTTTGTGATCTGGCTCCTACCTCTGCTACTATGGAACTGGTTTTAATTCAGTATAAATTCACTCTAGCCTGCCACTTGCCTCACACTAGACCTGAAACCTGCACTTTTCTTTTTCTTTTTGTTAAACACTATACTCCATTTAGGGCTGGAAGAAGCATAAGCTGGAATCAAGATTGCAGGGAGAAATATCAATCATCTCATATATGCAGATAACACTACCCTTATGGCAGAAAGTAAGTGGAACTAAAAAGCCTCTTGATGAAACTGAAAGAGGAGTGAAAAAGTTGGCTTAAAGCCCAACCTTTAGAAAACTAAGATCATGGCATCTGGTCCCATCACTTCATGGCAAATAGATGGGGAAACAGTGGAAACAGTGTCAGAATGTATTATTTGGGGCTCCAAAATCACTGCAGATGGTGACTGCAGCCATGAAATTAAAAGACGCTTACTCCTTGAAAGGAAAGTTATGACCAACCTAGACAGCATATTCAAAAGCAGAGACATTACTTTGCCAACAAAGGTCCGTCTAGTCAAGGCTATGGTTTTTCCAGTGGTCATGTATGGATGTGACAGTTGGACTGTGAAAAAAGCTGAACACCAAAGAACTGAGGCTTTTGAACTGTGGTGTTGGAGAAGACTCTTGAGAGTCCCTTAGACTACAACGAGATCCAGCCAGTCCATTCTAAAGAGATCAGTCCTGGGTGTTCATTGGAAGGACTGATGCTAAAGCTGAAACTCCAATACTTTGGCCACCTCATGCGAAGAGTTGACTCATTGGAAAAGACTCTGATGCTGGGAGGGATTAGGGGTAGGAGGAGAAGGGGATGACAGAGGATGAGATGGCTGGATGGCATCACCGACTCTATGAGTTTGAGTGAACTCTGGGAGTTGGTGATGGACAGGGAGGCCTGGCGTGCTGCAGCCCATTGGGTCACAAACAGTCAGATAAGACTGAGCAACTGAACTGAACTGATACTCCATTTATAGTTATTAGAAAATATTGGCTATATTCCCCATGGTGTACAATATTCTTGTAGGTTATTTTATACCCAATAGTTTGTACCTACTAACACCCTACCCTTTAGTGCTCCTTCCCCTTTTATTGCTACTGCTATTGCTAAGTCGCTTCAGTCGTGTCCGACTCTGTGTGCCCCCATAGACGGCAGCCCACCAAGCTCCCCCACCCCTGAGATTCTCCAGGCAAGAACACTGGAGTGGGTTGCCATTTCTTTCTTCAATGCATGAAAGTGAAAAGTGAAGTGACAGTAACCACTAATTTGTTCTCTCTCTCTGAGTCAGCTTTTTTGCTACATTCACAAGTGTGTTGTATTTTTTAGATTCCACATATAAGTGATATAATACAGCATTTGTCCTTCTCTGACATATTTCACTCAACATAATGCCATCTAAGTCCATCCATCTTGCTATAAATGACAAAATTTAGCTTTTTATGCCTGAGTAGTATTACCGTGTGTGTATGTGTTTACATCACATCTTCTTTATCCATTCATCTGTAATGGACACTTAAGTTGCTTCCATATCTTGGGAACTGTAAATAATGCTGCTATGAACACTGGGGTACCTGTATATGTTTGAATCAGCATTTTTGTTTTTATGGATATGTATTCAGGGATGGCACTGTTCCATCACATGGCAGCTACAGTTTTGTTTTTTTAAGAAACCTGTATGCTGTTTCACACAATGACTCCACCAATTTACATTCCTATAACGGAAATGTGCACTTCTCCGCAACCCCCATAACCTGCAGCCTCTGACACGCCCTCATCACCTTTCTTTACTCCTCTTCTCCATCCTCTCCCATTAGTTTCCAAAGATATATTGTCCTGGTGCCTTCCACAGTTACATTCCTAGCTCAAATCCTGCCCAAATTCTAATTTTTCATTTCCAACTCCTTACTAGACCTGTCTACTTGGATATCTCACGATTAATAGAAACAGCATTTATCTTCTCTCCCTTACCAATTTTCCACCCACGTTTTTATTAGTAAAATGAGTATTTTTCAAGTCAACAGAGTTTGCAGCTGTGTAAGTACTTTTTATCTCTTTTGTACATAATATAGCAATGACCATTGTTGATTAAACTGTCGTATTGAAAAAGCAAGATAATTTCAGAAAAACATCTATCTCTGCTGACTGCAGGGAAAAATATCAATAACCTCAGATATGCAGATGATACCACCCTTATGGCAGAAAGTAAAGAAAAACTAAAGAGCCTCTTGATGAAAGTGAAAGAGGAGAGTGAAAAAGTTGGCTTAAAGCCAACATTCAGAAAACGAAGATCATGGCATCTGGTCCCATCACTTCATGGAAAATAGATGGGGAAACAGTGGAAACAATGGCAGACTTTATTTTTTTGGGCTCCAAAATCATTGCAGATGGTGAGTGCAGCCATGAAATTAAAAGATGCTTGCTCCTTGGAAGGCAAGTTATGACCAACCTAGATAGCATATTCAAAAGCAGAGACATTACTTTGTCAACAAAGGTCCGTCTAGTCAAGGCTATGGTTTTTCTAGTGGTCATGTATGGATGGGAGAGTTGGACTATAAAGAAAGCTGAGAGCCAAAGAATTGATGCATTTGAACTGTGGTGTTGGAGAAGACTCTTGAGAGTGCCTTATACTGCAAGGAGATCCAACCAGTCCATCCTAAAGGAGATCAGTCCTGAGTGTTCATTGGAAGGACTGATGCTGAGGCTGAAACTCCAATACTTTGGCCACCTGATGTGAAGAGCTGACTCATTGGAAAAGACTCTGATGCTGGGAGGGGTTGGGGGCAGGAGGAGAAGGGGACGACAGAAGATGAGATGGCTGGACGGCATCACCGACTTGATGGACATGGGTTTGAGTAAACTCCAGGAGTTGGTGATGGACAGGCAGGCCTGGCATGCTGCGATGGGGTCGCAAGGAGTTGGACACAACTGAGTGACTGAACTTACTGACTGACTGATGCTGGGAAAGATTGAGGGCAGGAGGAGAAGGGGACGACAGAGGATGAGATGGTTGGATGGCATCATCGACTCAATGGACACGGGTTTGGGTGGACTCTGGGAATTGGTGATGGACAGAGAGGCCTGGCGTGCTGCAGTTCACAGCGTCACAAAGAGTCAGACATGACTGAATGACTGAATTGAACTCACCTTTATTTTCTATGCTCTTGAAACCCCTTTAATGAGGCAGTTATAACCCTAAACTTGGCACACTCATACCCACTGAATGTCATACATCAATCTCTGTCGCTGCCAATCCACGTGATATCCTAAGAGATAAGCGATTTGGGCAGATAGGAAGTTTGCTCATTCAGCATCATTCCAGCCTGTTTGTTTCTGATTTTCTAAAGAAGAGAAACTGAAACACTACATTTCCGAGAGACCTTTGTCATGCATTTCCACGTGTGAGCTGCTTCTACAAAGCCCTCACACGGTAAATGTGAGTAACTGGGGAAAGCAGTCACGGGTAGAAAGGTGGTCTTCCAACAAGGCTGATGGCAGAGGCAGACATCCTTCTGGGGGAGCTGAGAGGAGATCCCGGTATCCAGGTCTGTTCAGGGGTGCAAAGGGTGGTAGAGGTATTTTTCTAGAAGTGCCCTCTGGTTGTTCTATTGGCATATTATTTAATAACTCCCTTTCACCAAAAATTGTTAGGGTGGATTCTATTATCAGCAACTAAAAGGCAACTTTTCTAAACCTTCAATCCCATAACCATCAAAGGGGTCCCTGATGTCTAGAGTATAAAGCCCTAACTCCTTACCATCACATTAAAGACTCTGACATTCTGGCCTTCATCCACCAGTACTGTTTCACATGACTTTCTATAAGAACTTTCTAAGGCTTCTATTTTTTTGTTGTTGTTATAAGACTTAACCTATTTCACTTATTGGAAATACCTTTGTCTTTTCCTCTGACATTTAAACTCTAGCTATCTTTCAAAGCACAGAATAAGCTCCACATTTTCCTTGAAGCCCTTCTTAATCACCTCAGGCAGGAGTGATTCTTCTGTCTTGCCTTCTCTAGACAGATAGGATATATTATATTGTCAAACTATGTACTTTTTTTTACTTAAGCTTGTGCATATTCTTAATAATTTTCTTACACATATTCAAAAGATTCAAAATATTCTGTTGGGAGGAACTTGCATTACATCATCCATAACAACTAATTTATTGAGCACCTACTATTGCCTGGTCCTGTTGTAGGTACTTTTTATGTCTCATTCTTGGACAAGCAGGTGACCGTCTTGGTTCATTTACTGGATTATGAAACAGAAACAAGTATTATATAGCTTGTCCAGGGTCATGGAAGTTAGGGAAAGACAGTGCTTAATAGTTTATCCAACTACCAATTAAATAATAAGGAAATTATTTTTTCAAAGGAACATTTCTTGAGCACTCACTATTTGCCAGGCTCTCTGCTGAGCACATTACAAGCAATGTTTTATTTAATCCACTCAACCACTACAAGATTTGTTACTTTACATGTTTTAAAGATGAAAAAAATACACTGTCACCTAGAGAAATTAAGTAATTTGCCAAGATCTTAGTGCCAATACACTTCTAGGATTGGAACCCAAGCATTTGGCTCCAGAATGCACGCACTACACACTAGAAGAAACATTTCTGTTCTAAAGGGAACAATGATTTAACCAGAATGCCATTCAATGAAATGTTTTGTTTTTAACCAACAAATAATAAAAATAAAGTACATCACAGTAATTTTCTTTGTTACAAGAGTATCATGATTACCGTGACAAATCTAGTCAGCAAGATGTGGAGGTAGCCTAACATTTGAAAATTGGAAAAAAAAAATCAAAGAAAAAAGAGGGACAGTGAGAGCAAGAAGAACCTGGAGAAAAATAATCTCAAAGTTTGAGAGGATGTCACCTAATGTGCTAATCCTTCCCATATTAGCCTGTTTATATTTTATTTTTAAAAAATAATTACTGACTAAATCTCTCGGGGTTCTTTTGTTGAGTCTCCTTGCTGAATAATACTCTCTTCTCTAAATCTTTCCTTATTTAACTTACTCAATATGCAAATTTACAGTTTGTCATTTATCTACTGGTTTATCTTTAATACCTTCCCCTTGTAAAATCATCACCATGTTAAATTTGGCAAATGCCCAGATGATCTTATTTTCTTAAACAACTCAAACATAACTTATTTCAAACCTTGGGTTTCAAAGTTACTAAATTTGAGCAGCTAATTCTAGTCTAACTTAAATTTGTTATTGTTTTATGAGGGTCTTTTTGTTCCTTTCTCCATATTTTTTTTTGTCACTCAGGAAATCAATGAAGAGATAAAATGATGGCCTCTAGAAAATGACAAATACAGTAGATTTTAAATGCATTTGAAAGCAGATTCATTTTAGAGCAAACTTTCAGTGTAGTAATACTGCAGGATTCCCAGTGACTGACTGTTAACAGTACGTCTATGAAGGACGGTTCTGCACTGGACAAGTAGAAACCACTTCCACACTCTTGTATCAAACACATGTCATGTTCCCTTTGCCTTCATACCTGCTTTTCAGTTTTGTTTTCAATGAAATTGCTTTCATCTCCTTTTGCGTTTTTGTTTCAGAACATTTCAACTTTACATATTAACTTTCAAAATTAAGTAAACAGCCAGGCAAATGGGATTCTCTACAAGTCACTTTCTTCTAAAGTGTGAAACTTACACCTACACATTCTGCTAATTAGGATATGAATAAAAGTCATAATCTAGTGAAAACTGACTTGTTTTCCTGCCATGTCCTCTAACCTGTCGTTTCAGCAAACTTCTCAGCTCCTTTTAGAGAAAATTTCACACTTTGTGTATACTTCAAAATAGCTTATTGCTACTTCTGAAAGCTATTAAGGCTCTATTTTTTTTTCTGAATTATAACAGTTTGAATCATCAATAATACTCAAAACTACTGAGAACAAAGTTTTGTTTTACTCTGGAGAGTGAAGAGCATAAACACTCTGGGGGACACACAATGGTTTCATAAACTGCATCCTATAAAGGTAAGGTTTGCACATCTTTGTTTTTCTACAAATATTTTCACTCATCGTATCTTTAAGTGGGGCTGTGAGTGCTGGATCAGTGATACTCTCCATCTGAGAAGTGCCTTAAGAGGACAGAACACCTCCACATCACTGTTTCATCCCATGGGCACAAAAGCCTGCAGCAGGAACACAGGCTACTGTATCTGCATTCTATGAATGAGCACACTATGGGGTTAGGGACCTGCTGGGTTAGCACCACGGTTGCCATGGTACCAGTCAGTCATAAATGAGCATCAGTTCTAAACCTGTTTTTTCTTCTACTGCCTTGACAGAATTCGGAGCCAGAGAGCATCCTGGAGCTCCCCTTCATCCAGTGGGGAGAAGTGTTATTGTTGTTTAGTTGCTAAGCTGTGTCTGACTCTTTGCAACCCCATGCACTGTGTAGCCCATCAGGTTCCTCTGTCTATGGGATTTCACAGACAAGAATATTGGAGTGGGTTTTCATTTCTTCTTCAGGAGAACTTCCCAACCCAGGGATGGAATCCACATCTCCTGAACTGACAGGCGGATTCTTTACCACTGAGCCACCTAAGCGGCCCAGTGGTGAGGCCATATAATTTGCCCAGGTCACAGAGTGGGATCCTGGCCATCCAGGGACTACAGATGCCCTCCTCCTTCCCAAATGTTTCAGAGTCAGACTAGCTAGATTGGATCCTAGTTTCAAAACACACTCCTTGCGATACTGTGCAAGTTACCTACATTCGACTTTTGGCTCTTCATCCCTTAAGTGGGAATGTTGTCGTTTAGTCACTACGTCATGTCCAACTTTTTGCGACCTCATGGACTATCGCCTTCCAGGCTCCTCTGTCCATGGGATTCTCCAGGCAAGAATACCGGAGTGGACTGCCATTTTCTTCTCCAGGGGAACTTTCCAACCCATGGATTAAACACACATCTCTTGCCCTGGCAGGTGGATTCTTTACCACTGAACCGCCAGAGAAGCCCTAAGTGGGAAAATTAACACTTATTTTCTGTAGATGTGGAAAAGGAAATGGCAACCCACTCCAGTATCCTTGCCTGGAAAATCCCATGGAGAAAGGAGCCTGGTGGGATGTGGTCCATGGGGTCGCAAAGAGTAGGGCATGACTAACACTTCACTTCACTTCTGTAGATGTGGGGATGAAGACAGATAAGGGATGTGATACCTGGCTCACAGCCACCGCTCAGGACACATTCTTTTCTTGCCCTCTTCCCAACTCCCTGTTTACATAATGGTACCCACCTTTCACATTTTTTTTCATAAACACTTAGGCAATCCTCAGTTGCTTACAAAAGTATGTTTTAAATATATTTGTTTCTAAATTTGCCAGGCAATCTTTATGTTTCTTTTAATCTTCAATGTTTATTATCTACAGTCCTTTTCATTAAAATGCTAGACCAAACAGTAAACATACAATTCTTATCATCATTTAAGGTTTCACAGTGTTAAGTCAAAAACCACATCAGTCTGCTCTGGTCAATACACTTGTCATACATTTCTTTTTGCTAATTTCTTTTTATAATTGCACTCTTTGGTGCTTAGAATGAAAGTTAATCCTTCCCTTGATCAAGTATTGTGTGAAGTGACCCACGCCGACACTGCTGCTGCTGCTAAGTCGCTTCAGTCGTGTCCGACTCTGTGTGACCCCATAGACCGCAGCCCACCAGGCTCCGCCGTCCCTGGGATTCTCCAGGCAAGAACACTGGAGTGGGTTACCATTGCCTTCTCCGACGCTGACACTACTTGGCGGCAATAAAAGCCAAGATCCCTAGGGTGGTGCTCAAAACCAATTAACAGAGAATTTTATATTGTATCTGCTCCAATGCATGCAGTGTTGGGCATTGTCATGGGGTCAAATACTGCTTAGAGAGCATCTTAGAGAATCTTCGGGGGGTACCACCATACATTGAGAACCAAGTTTACAAAGAAGTTGTAAGAACTCTCCAAGCTAATCCTGATGCTTCCCTCCTCTGGTCTAAGAGGAGAGGAAGGAGTGGCTCTCCTCATCTCCACTCTGCAGATTCATGAGTGCCAAGGCTGGGCAACCTGCAAACGGTGCCAGCAGAAGGGGAACTGAAATTCAGAACCACAGACTCACAGCCCTGGGCTTTCACGAATCATACTCCTTCTCCCATGAAAGTCCCTCATGTCCTTCCAGGAAATAAAAGCAACACACTGAGTGACCAGAACATTTTTCTGTTCTAATTCTGAATTTCTTTTCACTTTGTATTTTTAATTTATATTGGAGTATAGCTGATTAACACTCTTATGATAGCTTCAAGTGGACAACAAAGGGACTCAGCCATAAACATACATGTATCAATTCTCCCCCAAACTCCCCTCCCATCCAGGCTGCCACATAATACTGAGCAGATTCCCTGTGCTATATATGGTAGGTCCTTGCTGGTTAATCATTTTAAATAGAGCAGTGTGTACATGTCCATCCCAACCTAACTACCCTTTCCCCCATCCTTCCCCCCAGCAACCATAAGTTTCATTCTCTATAACCCTGTGAGCCTGTCTCTGTCTTGTAAATAAGTTTATTTGTATCATTTTGGATTCTACATGTAAGGGACGTCATAGGATATTTCTCCTTCTGACTTACTTCACTGGGCATGACAATTTCTAGGTCTATCTATGCTGCTGATGAAAACTTGGGAACTACCCCTTGGAAAACATGTTCTACATTTCGAATTCACCAGAAATAAATTGTAAATTAATTCTTCTGCATTCCTCTCAAGATCCCTAAATAGATTCCTAGAACTCGTGTTTCCTTAAGGTTATCTGAAAATTAAATGGACTCAAAATAGGATAATTTGAGTAGGTATACACAATTTACATTTTTATAAAGACAGATTATAAATATTTCCTGGATTCAAGTAATACAAGTGTATGTTCATGTGTCTACTTAGACGTAGCGAAAGCAGCAAATCATTACTATACTGTTATCTACTGATTCAGCCAAAAGAGTATTTTTCTATATATAACATTGTAGCAGAATTTCAATGCAATCTGTCACACTTCCTCATTGAATTGACATTTTTTTTTCTGCCACATTACCTGTTTGTCATTCCATATAAGCTGTCAGGTCAAAATAAATTATTGTCTTCTTTAAGGGCAATAGTCTGTGGCTATTCTCTGGGAATAAAGCCTTATTAATGAAGTGACCTTTAAGTATAAGTGGATGACACCAGCATCCTGCCTGGGTATTTTATGCAGGATTGCATGCTCGACATATATAGCCATTAAGTTTCTTAGCTTTATCTGTTGTCACATTATTTTTCCTGTACATTGATTTGTTTGCCCAGTTCTTAATTCTAAAATTATACTCTATTACGGGCTTCCCTTATGGCTCAGCTGGTAAAGAATCTGCTGCAATGCAGGAGACCTGGGTTCATTCCTGGGTTGGGAAGATCCCCTGGAGAAGGGAAGGGCTACCCACTCTAGTATTCTGGCCTGGAGAATTCCATGGACTGTATAGTCCATGGGGTTGAAAAGAGTCGGAACATGATTGAGTGACTTTCACTTTTATACTATACTACATTTATATAAATTATGGCCAAATGTCTTTTGAAATGGGAAAGGGAATAAGTAAAGAAATATAGTCTTCAGTCTTGTTTTCAGATCAAATGTCATGGCTACTGTTCTGAGATTTTGATCCCTGTGAACCAAAAAAATCACAATCATCAAAACAGGAATCTGCTCACTGGCATCACACTGGTTCAGTTCAGTTCAGTTCAGTCCCTCAGTCGTGTCTGACTCTTTGAGACCCCATGGACTGCAGCACGCCAGGCTTCCATGGCCATCACCAACTCCTGGAGCTTACTCAAACTTATGTTCATCGAGTTGGTGATGTCATCCAACCATCTCATCCTGTCATTCCCTTCTCCTCCCATCTTCAATCTGTCCCAGCATCAGGGTCTTTTAAAATGAGTCAGTTCTTCACATCAGGTGGCCAGGGTATTGGGGTTGTAGCTTCATCATCAGTCCTTCTAATGAATATTCAGGACTGATTTCCTTTAGAATGGACTGGTTGGATCTCTTTGAAGTCCAAGGGATTCTCAAGAGTCTCCCCGAACACCACAGTTTAAAAGCATCAGTTCTTCGGCACTCAGCTCTCTTTATGGTCCAACTCTCATATCCATACAGGACTACTAGAAAAACCATAGCTTTGACTAGACCGACCTTTGTTGGCAAAGTAATGTCTCTGCTTTTGAATATGCTGTCAAGGTTGGGCATAGCTTTCCTTCCAAGGAGCAATCATCTTTTAATTCCATGGCTGCAGTCACCATCTGCAGTGATTTTGGAGCCCCCCAAAATAAAGTCTGTCACTATTTCCATTGTTTCTCTGTCTATTTGCCATGAAGTGATGGGACCACATGCCATGATCTTAGTGTTCTGAATGTTGAGCTTTAAACAGCTTTTTCACTCTCTTCTTTCACTTTCATCAAGAGACTCTTTAGTTCTACTTCGCCTTTGGCCATAAGGGTGGTGTCATCTGCGTATTTCTCCCAGCAATCTTGATTCCAGCTTGTGCTTCATCCAGCCCGGCATTTCTCATGATGTACTTTGCATGTAAGTTAAATAAGCAGGGTGACAATATATAGCCTTGACGTACTCCTTTCCCAATTTGCAACCAGTACATTGTTCCATGTCCAGTTATAACTGTTACTTCTTGACCTGCATACAGATTTCTCAGGATTCCCATCTTTTTAAGAATTTTCCACAGTTTTTTGTGATCCACAGTCAAAGGCTTTGGCATAGTCAATAAAGCAGAAGTAGACATTTTTCTGGAACTCTCTTGCTTTTATGATGATCCAATGAATGTTGACAATTTGATCTCTGGTTCCTCTGCTTTTTATAAATCCAGGTTGAACTTCTGGAAATTCTCAGTTCACGTATTGTTTAAGCCTGACTTGGAGAATTTTAAGCATTACTTTGCTAGTGTGTGAGATGAATGCAATTGTGGAGCAGTTGCATGGGACCTTTTGATGGAGGTCACCATTATCTTCATTACCTCCACCATAGTTTGGCTCCAGGTCAAGTAACAGGGAGGAAACATAGCCCCACCCATCAACAGAAAATTGGATTAAAGCTTTACAGAGCATGGCCCCTCCCATCAGAACAAGACCCAGTTTCTCCCTCCTCCCTCAGTCAGTCTCTCCCATCAGAAAGCTTCCATAAGCCTCTTATCCTTACCCATTGTGCTGGAGTAGTCTCAAAAATTATTCCCTACAATATGCTATCTTGGATGGTAGAATGCACTAAATGTGGCAAGCCACTGACTCAAATCAGCTGTTTTTAACTGCTTTTCTCCCAGACATAGAATTATCACGTTTATTTGTTGTTTGTTACTGAGTCGCTAAGTCGTGTCCGACTCTCTGCAACCCCATGGACTGCGGCACCCAGGCTGTCCTGTCCTTCACTATCTCCCGGAGTTGCCCAGACTGAGTCAGTGATGCTATCTAGCCACCTCATCTTCTGCTGTCCCCTTCTCATGAGAAAATAGACACAATAAACTCAGATTTTGAAGGTCACTCACTGTGGCTATGGGACAGATAGCAAGTTAAATGGTATTTCTGGATAGTTAGCTGCAACTCCACTCTTTTAACTGATTACAATGTACCAGTGAGTCCTAGCCCACCAATCTGTATCCACATCTTAGATGAAAACTGTGATGAAAGGCAAGAAGCCTTTTTACAATGAAATTTAACACAGAATCTCAAAGCATAAAAGAGACAAAAGCAATATGCAGCTATAATAAACTTACATCATGAAGGAAATTTTAACAATGATTACAAAATGTATATGAAAAGAACAATGGTGTGCTTTGATAAATACTAAAAAGTGAAGATTTTTCTAAGATCAATGGCAGCATCCAAATGATCCTGTATTTTTTTTTTTTCTTCCCAATGAGCGAGTACAGCAGGATCTGGAACCACTAAAATTCAAAGTTAAAAAATGATCGGACAGGGACTTCCCTGAAGAGCCAGTGATTAAGGCTTTTTGTACTTCTGCCGTAGGGAGCATGGGTTCAATCCCTGGTTGGAGAACGAAGATCCCACAAGCCATGCAGCATGGCCAAAAAAAACGTCAAGTTGTTTAACTTGTCATTTTGCAATCTAAGAATTCTCTTCCATCAGAATAATGTCAGTTTTCACTAAGTGGAAAAGTACTTAAATAATTTACATTTGTATTGAGTAGAAGGATGCAAGGCACCTTCTGAGGTATTTGAACTATTCTGTATTTTGATTTACACAAAGATCACATGAGTGTGTTCATCACTAAGCTACACATTTAGATCTGCACCCTTAACGATGTACATGTCACATCTCAATAATAAAACAACGACCTAGAAACTGAAAAGACAGTAATGGAAATATTTCTAAAAATTAGTTAATAAAAATGACTAATGTAAGTGTACACTGCTTATCATTACTACTAGAGTTAAGAAATAAGAACAAAATGATTTATAATAGATTATCTTTGCCACACATGCTATAAAGATTCACTTGATACAAGTGACTGCTAAGCCATGGTGAGGTCACATGTTCAACACATGTGCCTGCCTCTGTCTGACATTTAATCGAGTCTGGCACATGTGTGCTTTAGTAATGTACTCAGCTGTGCAATTTTATGTGAGTGGACATCTGTAGAGATGAATTTGAAAAGAATTTGTGCAAAGTGACAACCTTTATAACCAATGATATATAATAAAAAGAGTCATAACAAGCAGCAGCAACAACTAACATTTATTAAGGTTTTACTACATTACAAGCACTGTGCCAACTTCCTGCCTTCACCACCTCAAGAACTGCATTTACAGGAGTTTTTAAACATAGGAACAGAGATGGCAGAAGATCTCTTTTGCAATCAGCCCCTAAAATAAAACAATATTGTCATACAAATTAATGCAATTATAAGCTTCAAATTTGTAGAAAAGAAAGCTGGTTAGCAACTCTCTCTTACATGTGATTATGTCATAATTGCAATTTTAAAAATAACTGAATTTTGTTAAAATGAACCTAAGACATTTAAAATCTAGCATTCTATAGATACATCTTGAAAGGCATCATCAAAGGAACTTTTCTGACACCAAATGCTGATCTTCTCATTCTAAGAGTTTATAGCTCACAAACTCCTTTCCTTATCCCACAGAAGCAATGAATAAGTTTGAAGACATGATGTGAATGAATTTCCTGGCTCATTCCTTTCCTAAACAACTACTGTCTTCATGATTAATATTTTTCATATGTAAAGTAGGTTCTTGATACTTTTTATTGTTCTCGTATAAATCATCTATTATCATTACATGAAATCTTATTAAAGTTTCAATTCTAAAACTCTAAATTCCAAACTCTTCATTAAATTCAAGTTAATTGATTACTAATGAAAAAATAAATAAATGGGAATCAAACTGTGCTAAACCACACGCTCTACAACTTAGGGTGAAGTTATGATTCCAGACACAGGTATCAGGCATCTAGCAGTTGAATAGAAACATAAACTTGGAACCACATAATTAAGGGGCTACCAGAGGTTATATTTACCAGAGAGACCTCAAGTCTTTCAAGAATGTTAATAATCATTGACTCAGTACTTAAGAGACTTGAATAGGAATTGAGAGATAATTTAGTCCAAACCCCTTGTTTTCTGATTAGAAAAAAAAAAGAAAAACCCACAGAGGTTAGGTTGGGTTAGGTTAGGTTCTGGATTCACTTTTTGACATTTGTGGAGCTGAACCAGCTTCTTAAACCACCTTTAAAGATGTGATTCTCTGCAACACACTGCAATAGCATTTTAAAAAACTGCAAGCACATAAATATACACACACGTAGGAATATATTATAGTAAGGAAACTATGTGTGTATGTGGAGTCCTCGTTCTATATATATATCCCAGCTGAAACACCGGCTCACCCTGTTTGTTGTCTGATAATGTTCAATGTATTTAAACGTAACTTCGAAAATACCTTCAAGTTCCCCTTTGTCCTGATGAAGCAATTCCAAAAGCTTTAGCTTTCAAAAGCTGTCAGAGTATCACTCTGACCTTTGCACCATCTTCAATTCCCCATAGTTTTCTTTAAAGGATATTGTAAGCAGAGTGCAAGGATCATGAAGGAATCCTTAGATTAACCTGTCCCAGGCAGGCTTTACTTTCTTTTTAACCAGCTCACAAAACTAAGAAACTACTAGACCAGCAAGTTTATTACATTATTAACTTACTCTGTGCCCTTAACTGCATAATATGCATCTTTGGACTTTCTGCCTTCCACCCAGAGCCAAGTTATTACCACTCTGCTCTATTTCTTTAAACTAAATTCAAAATGAACAACCAGGTTTTTTAAAACAATCAGATTTGGTAAAAATGAAATACTACACGTTTTCCCTCCTGAGTTGGGAATATGTGTGAAACAATCTTGAATTTTTCTTTTCCCCTGTGATAAAGATAGCTTTGCCTGACCTATGCAGACCTTCCACAGTGACTGGTGATTGCTAGCGTATATTGAAGCTTAAGAAATGTGAGTTTCCATGAAAGAGAACAGAAATTACAGCAATGCATGGGAAAACTTAAATTCACTGGAAATTTTCTTTGAATATAAATATCCTAGATATCATGGTAGACAGAAAATGAAGCCATTCTTGGCATGTTAGAGATGACATTTTCTACTTGTCTCCTCATGAAGCTGAGCACAGTCTTTTTACACATGGCAGACATTTGATAAGCACTGAATGAATGAAGTATAAGAAGGAAGTTATTCCCTTCTACTGTTTATAGTGTCATTATAAAGACCAATTAACAACAAACACTCAAATGATCTGGTAGAAGTATCTGGATGAATTAGTAATATTTATTTGTGATTTTGATTTTATGATTTTAGTTTGTTCCTGAGCACTATAAAAGCAGAGAATTCTGGAAAATTCTTAAGAGGCTCTATCCTTAACTGATTAAGAAATGGGAAGGTTACATGTACACTCGTAGCTGATTCATGTCAATGTATAGCAAAATGAATACAGTATTGTAAAGCAAAACAAACTAAAAAATAAAAATTAATTAAGAAAAAGAAATGGGAAGGTTAGAGCATTATAAAATATTATGCAGTTAGCAAATGGAAGAGCTATTATTAAAAGAAGGAGTCCTTATTTTCTCATTGGAATGAGAAAGACCCAACCTACATTTTAGGTTTAAAGCTTACAAATACATATTCATGTTTGAAGTTAAGAGATGAAAGGAAGGAGAATTTCAAAGTTCATGTGGATAAGAAGACAAAGATGTACCTAGAATGAAAATGGAGTGGAGGAGATACAAGTGACTCTGGCATATACTGGGCCTTTAATAAGTACATTTTGAATGGATAAAAATTCATAATTGCTACTTACATTGACTTATCCAGATAATTATCAGATAATCAAATTCATATATTCAGGAAAAACAAACAAACACGTAGTAACTAAAGGTTTTTTTCTTCCCCCAAGCACAGTTATTTGAATAACTGTCTCAGACTTTCTTTTCACTCTGGGTCGACCTTAGTTTACAGAAACGAACATCACTCCTCTGGCTGTCCTCTCAATCTCATCTCTCTCACAGTCACGAATTTACATTTGCCTCCTCAAAACTTAAGTCTCCTACCACTTCAGTGCTCATGATTCCTTCCCATTAACCTGAAGCATCCAAGCTCATGTGTCCTCTTCCCAACAGGATTTGTACTGTCTCTAGTTCATTTTTTGCTAAATTGATTAGAGCTCGCATTTTTCATTGTCCTAAAACTCAGATGGACAGGATCTGGCTGAAAATCCCTCCTCCCTACTTTCCTGATGTTTGTCTTAGTTCTTCTCACCCTTTAATGAAGACTTTATAGGATATCCATTTATTATATTGTCCTTATGAGGCATAAATATAACTAGCTCAATTTGCCAACTTTAATTTCTTCATCTGTCTCCTCACTGTCTTCTTCCGAAACCGGGTACTTGGCATCCAGTTTTTACTATGAAGAACTGAAAACAGATCTGATTTTAAAGACTAAATAATCAGTAGAATGACTTAAAAAAAAAAAAAAAAAAGACTATGACTAGTTAGTTGAAGATGTAGAGTGACTGGAACTCCTCCATAGTGCTGGTGGGAATGTAAAGGGATACAAATACTTTGGACACCTGTTTTTTGTAGTCCCTGGCAGTACAGGGACAGAGAATCTGCCTGCAATGCAGGAGACACTGGTTCAATCCTTTGGTCACAAAGATCTCCTGGAGGAAGAAACGGCAACCCACTCCAGTATTCTTGCCTGGACAATACCATGGACAGAGGAGCCTGTTGGGCTGCAGTCCATGGAGTCACAAAAGAGTCAGAAACAACTGAGCTACTCAGCATGCAAATTGGTAGTTTCTTATAAAGATGAATATATATCTTTCCTTGACCCAGCAACTCACTCCTAGGTAGCTACTTAAGAGAAATGAAAAGGTATGTCCAGAGAAGAGTTTCACAGAATGTTCAAAAGTCCCTAATATAATAAATCCAAACTGGAAACAACCCAAATATTCATCAATAAGTAAAACATAAACAAATTATATTTGCACCCAGGTAACAGAATAGAAGCACAAGCTGGAATCAAGATTGTCGGGAGAAATATCAATAGCCTCAGATATGCAGATGACACCACCCTTATGGCAGAAAGTGAAGAGGAACTAAAGAACCTCTTGTTGAAAGTGAAAGAGGAAAGTGGAAAAATTGGCTTAAAGCTCAACATTCAGAAAACGACGATCATGGCATCTGGTCCCATCACTTCATGGGAAATAGATAGGGAAACAGTGGAAACAGTGTCAGACTTTATTTTTGGGGGCTCCAAAATCACTACAGATGGTGATTTTAGCCATGAAATTAAAAGACGCTTACTCCTTGGAAGGGAAGTTATAACCATCCTAGATAGCATATTGAAAAGCAGAGATGTTACTTTGCCAACAAAGGTCTGTCTAGTCAGGGCTATGGTTTTTCCAGTAGTCATGTATGGATGAGAGAGTTGGACTGTGAAGAAAGCTGAGCACCCAAGAACTGATGCTTTTGAACTGTGGTGTTGGAGAAGACTCTTGAGAGTCCCTTGGACTGCAAGGAGATCCAACCAGTCCATTCTGAAGGAGATCAGTCCTGGGTGTTCTTTGGAAGGAATGATGCTAAAGCTGAAACTCCAATACTCTGGCCACCTCATGCAAAGAGTTGACTCATTGGAAAAGACCCTGATGCTGGGAGGGATTGGGGGCAGGAGGAGAAGGGGATGACAGAGGATGAGATGGCTGGATGGCATCACTGACTCGATGGACTGAGTTTGAATGGACTCCAGGAGTTGGTGATGGACAGGGAGGCCTGGCGTGCTGTGACTCATGGGGTCGCAAAGTGTCAGACATGACTGAGTGACTGAACTGAACTGAAAAGAATAGTACTTAGCAAAGTAACAACATGCAAGAATCTCAAAAACATCCTGTTGGGTGAGAGAAGACTGAAACCAAAGAATACATAATACACAATTCCACAAATGACGCTCTAGAATTCACCCATGGTGACACACATCAGAAAATGGTTGGCCGGGGTTGGGAGGAGGCACTGGATTTACTGTCGGGGGCAAAGGGTGAAGGTAAATTTTTGGGTGATGGAAGTGTTCTGTTTCTTGGGTTTGGTTAGGGGTGTATGAGTACAGTTGGCCCCTAGCCATGCCCACCCTATCTGAGGGTTCTGCATTTATGGATTCAATCAACCATGGATTGAAAATACTAAAAAAATATACCCATAAAGTTCCAAAAAGCAAAACTTGAATTTTCCAGGAACAGGTAACTATTTACATAATATTCATATTGTATTTCTTAACTATTTACATAATATTTACATTATGTTGGTGTTATAAATAATTTTGAGATGATCTAAAGGGAGTATAAGGGAAGAGTTGTATAGGTTATGTGCAAATGCTAAGCCATTTTTAAAAAAGACTTGAGCATCCAGGGATTGTGGGGCTACATGGGTCCTAGAACCAATCTCCATGGATACTAAAGGACAACTATATATGCAATTGTTAAATCCTTTGAACTATCCTTTTAAAATATGTTTCACTGCATGCAAATTATACCTCAAACAGAAAAAATAAATCTTAATAATTATTCTTATGCCAATGACAGCCTTCTACATTTCCAGCCCTCTCTAGTCAGTTTCAGTTCTAGATTTCAAAATTCCAACAGGATAGTTCCATTTGTAAATTTCACCAATTTATCAAACTCCACCCACTCCACTTAATTACATTATGTGGTCAAAGGTATGGCCAATTTTCCTGCCATTACCTTATTCTTTAGAGACTAGTTATCGCTAAAACTATTTAAGACATAAATTATAAACCCTTTCCTTTCAATACAGAATGCAGGAAGGAGCACTTTTAACATGTACTATAAAATTATATCTGATTGCACATTATGAGCATCACTTCTTATTCTATGATACCTGCTACGTACTTTTCTGAGTCTTATTGTTCTCAGGAAAATGAGATAATTCATCTGCTGCTATATTAAGGAACATGGTGAAATACAAGATAAAAATAAATTGAGACTCACAAAGCAGGACATATTAATATAACACTTAGGGATATTGTTACTGGTTCAAAAGCCACTACTGGAGCCCTGGCCCAGGCCCAGAGGTGCTCGTGTGTGAACTACTTCAATAACTTCCGATACAGTCTTCCTGATTTTTTTGGGCATGTGACCAACTTGTTACTCATTTTCATGACTAATAATTTATTATGCAATCCCTTTCAAAACACTAGGATGATTTTGATGTTTTAAAGATATACATGGCAAGATTTATGAAACTTATTTTAACTGTCAATCTGGAAGCTTAGGTAAAAATGTAGGAGTAAAAAGTGAAGTCTGTAAATATACTTAAAAAACCAGGTTGTTTTCAGTATGTAAAGAGATCATATGCTTTTAATTCAACAACTATTTTGTTTTCTTGACAATTAACAATTTTGCTAGATATTCTCACATCATAAAAGCTTTACTGATCTACTGACTTTACTTACATAATAAGCCTCATAAAAAAAGCTACAGTGAAAAACTAATATCTTAACCCCACAATTTAATCTACCCAATACAAGTTGACAAGAAGATACACTAATCTCTTGATTTTAAGAAGTCACTTATTTTTTCTAATAGATTTCCTTGATTGCACTTTACTATCACATACCAGAAAAGGTTTCTCTAAATGTACAAAAAATTTAAAATGACTTTTATATCTGCATTCGAAAAAGGAAACTACATGAATCGATACCTTGTTTTCTCTCACTTGTAATAATCAATCATTACATTTACGGAACAAAATAGAGACTGGATGAAGAAATGAAGACAAAAACAACTTTTGCTGAAAGGGCATGAAATTTTAGCTCAGAGATTTTATTTTCCACTATCTGTATAATAGTTTTTGTATTTTGTCACTATTTAATTCCAGAAATCAGGGGAAAAGGCACATTAGCTGATTTTTTTTTTTTTTGGGTCATTTTGTGCACCATAATAGGTTAATCAAAGTTAATTTGAGTTTAGAGACTTGGTAACATTTCACAGATTTTGCTTCTTTAGCTAGAATCAGCTTCTTGCAAGTGATCAATTTCGCAATACAGCTCTGTTATACCTATTTTGTAACAAAATAAAGTACCTCTGAGAATATAAGGCCTGGAGATAAATTCACACTATGAAATCCAGATATCAAGATTCAATAAATGTACCTGCTATTAATGATTCTAAAACATACATCAGGTCATTTTGTGCACCATAATAGGTTAATCAAAGTTAATTTGAGTTTAGAGACTTGATAACATTTCACAGATTTTGCTTCTTTAGCTAGAAGCAGCTTCTTGCTAAGTGATAAATTTCGCAATACAGCTCTGTTATACCTGTTTTGTAACAAAATAAAGTACCTCTGAGAATATAAGGCCTGGAGATAAATTCACACTATGAAATCCAGATATCAAGATTCAATAAATGTACTTGCTATTAATGATTCTAAAACATACATCATTAAGAAGATCTAGAAAGCAAATCTAGAAAGAAGATCCACCAAAGCCATATAGAAATTTCGTGAGAATATGGCTAAAATTTGCCAAAACTTAAGATTTCAAAAATAATTTCAACTGTTTCTGTAAACAACAGCCATTTTCTTTCCCCTGAAATACCAGTACACTAATCATCATCCCTCTCCTAAAACTTCACATCTCCATGGGAGGAATGATTTCCTCAACACTGGTGCGGGATTTAGTCGTGTGACTTTTTTTGGCCAATGGGATGCTGTCAGATGAGGGACATGAGCAAGGGCAAAGAAGATCCACCAAAGCCATATAGAAATTTCGTGAGAATATGGCTAAAATTTGCCAAAACTTAAGATTTCAAAAATAATTTCAACTGTTTCTGTAAACAACAGCCATTTTCTTTCCCCTGAAATACCAGTACACTAATCATCATCCCTCTCCTAAAACTTCACATCTCCATGGGAGGAATGATTTCCTCAACACTGGTGCGGGATTTAGTCGTGTGACTTTTTTTGGCCAATGGGATGCTGTCAGATGAGGGACATGAGCAAGGGCTTATATTTTGTTTGTACACTAGGGCTTGCCCACTTGTGCTCTAGTGTTGCTTTGAGATATACTTGCCCTGGGCTGTCCTTTGGGTTTAGAAAATGAGTGAACAGTCCTGCTCCAACAACCATAAGACCTGCTCCAAATGACCAACTTGATACATGGGAGAGAAATCAATGTTTTATGATGGTATGCCCCTGAGACTTGGAATGACTGCCTACACAGCATTATATTGGCATTATACAACTGATTAGGAGGAAAAAACAAAACACCTTGATATTGATTTTGAGGTGGTGCCATATTTTTCTTAGGTATTAAACTGAAATTTGGTGGCAAACGTTAGTGGTTAACTGTGTCGGTCAATGCTTTTCTTTTCTGTAGCCATACTTCAAATAACTGGGAACACATAAACCAGTTTTGGTCAATGAGATATAATCACAAGCCATATGGTGGGTCTCCCGGCAAAGTTTTTTAAAAGGAACACAGTTGCCTGGTATGGTCTTCTGGTTAGTTTGTTCTTTCTGCTTTTACCCCTTCCCTTCTGTCTCTTGTAAGGACAGGATACCTAGAGATGCAGCTGACTTCATATAACCACTGAAAAGTGAAAAGTGAAAAGTGAAAGTGTTAGCTGCTTGGTCATTGCTGACTCTTTGCGACCCCATGGACCGAGGCCCACCAGGCTCCTCTGTCCATGAATTCTCCAGGCAAGAATACTGGAGTGGGCTGCCATTCCTTTCTCCAGGGTATCTTCCTGACCCAGGGCTCCTGCACTGCAGGCACTGGGAAGCCACAACTGAAGGACAACAAAACAGGAAGAGAGAAGAAACCTTATGACAAACCTTAGGATACTCCATACAGCCTGTCCTGCTTATTACTCCAGACTTCTTGTTATACTAGAAAAATAATTCCATGTTTAAGCTTTCTTGTAACATGTATTGTTACTTGCAACCAAAAGTAATATTAACCAATATTTGAAAGGATATATGGATAGGTAGGTAATCATAATTTTATTCACAATATCAAAAAAGATTCAAATTTGTTCCCAGAAATATTATTTGACTCAGTCTAATATTAGAAATTAAGTTGATAAAATGATCACTTTAGTCAGAATACATAATTAGCTTTAAATTAAGTCAAAACTTCAGTTTTTTTAGATTAATTGGCTTTTCCACAAGTAGAGGTAAAATAACACTAATAATATGTCAACGAATTGTGAAACTACACTTTGACAGAATTAACTTTATTTTACATTGGCGTTCCTTCTCCCATGAAAATAATTTTTCTAAAGATTAATCAGAAATTTCCTCAAAATTTGCTGGCATTATTATATACTAACTGCACATGGTTTGGGATTTAATTGTTAGAATAAGCCATAATGCATAATGTACTAGATTACAATCTAGTGGCAACTCTTAAGTCTGTGACTGTCTAAGAAGATGGTACCAAATTGTGGTCAAATATCATCGTGATATGATTCTATCTGATCCAAGCTACCTTTTTCTATCTATCTATGTCAGATTTTTCTCTATAGCAGCAGGTTCTCCATGAAAATGTACCCATTAATTTTCGACTTCCATTTGATGCATGTAAGTAAATGTATTCAATGAGCTTCACGTGTGGGAAACTGCTATAAAGTGAAGGAAAATTATGGTATGAATGGCAATAACTCATGAAGAGTAATAAGAAGAGACAGTATCTAGAGCATTTGACTGAAAAGGAAGAGATTATAGCCTGGCGAATGGAGTTAATTTCAAATATATTCCAGTATGGTTTTCTATCATGTGCGCTCTCTCTGACTATATTAATAAATGAAAGAGTGATGAATAGTTCTGGGAACTTCTACAGAAACTTATTAATATTTCAACATAATCATTGAGTATCTATGTCAACACACATCAAAAATGCATGAGAAATGACTACCTATACTTACTAGTTACACTCATTAGGAATATATGGATGAGAAATGTAAAGGGCATACACAAATTTGCAAAGCAATTGTAGGTAGAACATATAGAAAGTAAAAAGCTACAAAAAGATCTCACACAGAGAAGCAGGTCAAACAACTAACAGCAAATTAATACTTGCCATCAGTTTGGAGTATACTGCATGACCACATGAAATACCGTTTTATTTTAAATTATGAGTCATTTCAGCAATTACTAGCAAAAATAAGTAGCCACTCTCAAATAAAAGTGGCTGACTCATTCTATCTATGATATAACTTTGGAAATGCTAACTTTAAAGATTATAAAAACAAAAGGTTTGGCTTTAAAAAGCTTGATTTCTATCTATTTTAAAATTGATTATCTAGAAGTAATAAATTCACATTAGAATGTGGCATGAGAGTTTAAAAAACTAATCAGCAGTTAACAATAATTCCAAGTGATTACAAAAGCTAAATAATCTGTTTATATCTGTAGTATATACCAAAAGATGATGTTCAGTTCAGTTGGGATGGGGGAAGGTTAAACTCATTGCTTAGCATTACACATGGAGTTATCAAATGCCTGCCACAGAGATAGGATATAAATCAGTCTCATTACAGCAACACCTGTGTAGAAGCTTCCATATATGATGTCTTTTATTTTCTTTGCTATTTTTCTTGTTGTTTTGCTCATCTGTTTTTGTACTTTCTGGCATTTCTAGAACAAATTGCATTACTTGCATTCTCTTTCACTCTCTCTTTTTTTGACCACATCACATGGCTTGTAGGATCTCAGTTCCTTGACCAAGGATTGACCTGGGCCTCTTCCATGAAAAAAGCACAGAATCCTAACCACTGGGTGCCAGGGGATTCTGGTGCGTTGTACTTTATTTTACTTTTGAGTGATCAAAAAGGTTCATACATAAAAATTGTTAGGGTAAGTTCTCACTTGAAACAACAGCTGCATCATTTCTAGGGAAAAAGTGCTAATGGTTCCTAGATGATATAGTAACATATCTTTTAAAAACTCTCTAGGATAATAAATATTTTTGACTCATCAGGGATACAAAATTAGATTGGAAGGATCCAGCCAAAAAGAAGTAACTTGAAAGTAATGAAGTGTTTTGAAAGAAAAACTGTTTTGCATTTTTGTTTATGGACTTCCGTTTTGGTTAAATAACTGCAGATTCCTTTGAAAAAAAAAAGAAGAAGAAGAAAAACTTTAATCCCAGCACAGAGGGCAAAGTATGAGTAGATACTAGAGATTCAGTCCTGGCTCCCTCACCGTAGGGAAGTGATGCTAGAACAGTTAGCATCTACAGAGCTCAGTTTCTTCTGCAAAATTAAGGAATTCTAACTCCTGTTCTCTAGTTGATCAATGAGTCTGTTTACTCACTCCAGAATACTCCTGCCTTAGAATCTGTTCACTTGTTATTTCCTCTGCCTCGAAGGCTGTTCCTTCAGATAACCTCATGAATTGACCTCATATATCTTTAGGGCTCTCCTAACATATAACCTTATCAGAATTCTTCAAATGCCTTATATGAAAGTATAAATGCTGTGTACCACCTCCACCCTACGCAGTACCCATATCTGTACCCTTACTTCCATATCACGTCCCTTCTTCAGAGGTGTACGTATGTTGTGTGCACTCGTGTGCACATGCTCAGCCATATCCAGCTCTTCATGATCTCATGGATGGTAATCTGCCACACTCCTCTGTCCACATGATTTCCAAGGCAGGATTACTGGAGTGGGTACCATTTCCTTCTCTAAAGGATCTTTCCAACCCAGGGATTTAACCCACATCCATTTAATGCAAGTTAAATAACCCACTTTAACCTGCATTGGCAGGCGGATTCTTTACCACTGAGCCACCAGCGAAGCTCTCTTCAGAGGTATTATTCACTTACTGTCTGTGTTCTCTCACTTCCTCCACTAGAAATATAAGTTCCACAAAATCAGTGATTTGTCTATTTTATTCAATGCTGTTCTAATGTATAAAAAAGTCCCTTGCCAGGCACTGTGCTACCAGCCCTGGAGATACAAGGAGGACATGTTATCTGTCCTCTGAACAGCTCAATGTATGGGAGAGTCTCATATGAATGGATACAGGGATGTCTATAAATATACACATATGTACATATATGCAGATATATAAAGCTCTTTATATGTATCTTTACACCACAAGCTCCTGTGTCTAACTGTGGAAGCTGTGGGCAGCTGGGCAGCACCATTCGTAGAAATGGCACCCTTTGGGATGCACAGTGGTCAACCTGAGCCACCATACTGAGCTTTCTTGAGACTGACATGTATAAGACACAAAATTGATGATGCCATTCCCATGTAAAATCTATTGATGTCTCTCTACTGTTTACAGAATAAAGTCATCATTCCTGATCAGGTCCCCACATTCCTCCTGAAGCAGCTTCACCTCCCAGCTCTTCATCACACTCAGCTCCATGCCAGTCACTGAACTTGTGCAATCCCACCACGTGTCTCTGCTCTACTCTGGATGAGCTACGTGTACTTTCCTTTTCTCCTTCATGCTTTCATCCCTTTCGGCTTTAGTTTGCCTCATGTAGGTTTATTCTGAGCTCCTTATGATAAGGTACTCTGAATCAGTCATCCTGTATCTCCAGCAGGTAACTCAGAGTTGAATAAATGAATTAATTATTCACCAAGTGAAGACATGACTTAATTTGCTAATTCACAAAACAGCTCAAATATTAAATTATTATAAAAACTGATCACCAAATTATTATAAAAACTGATCACACTTTTTTTTTTTTAAGTGAAAGAGGGACCAACAGGATCTCATCAAAGCAGATGAAAGTGTTGGTATAAGAGTACAGGCTCATTTTGCTATTAAATAACCAGGGATTGAGTTACTCCAGGATCATTATCTTTTTTTTTTTTTTTTAATCTTGCAAGAATGTTGGGTTGATGAAGGCTAAGTGCACACTTTAGACTTTATCTATATTCATTCACAAAAAATCAGGAGCTTTTTTGACCTACCTTAGAAGAGCAACATAAAAGTGTTTATTTCCCTGGCAAGACAGTGAATGCCTCTCAGATTTACCCATCAGCAGCAGCCTCATCAGCCATGATGTCTATCATGAGTCTGGTAGAGAGCTAGCTTTCACCTACAGAACTGAACCAAAGCCACTTCTCTGGTAAGACATGATGTGGGACTTTGAAGGTGTTCCAAACACATTATGGGCTTCCCAGGTAGCACTAGTGGTGAAGAACCCCCCTGCCAATGCAGGAGACGTGGGTTCAATTCCTGGGCAGGCTATAGTCCATAGGGTTGCAGAGTCAGACATGACTGAAGCACTTATCATGCATGCACACAAACACAATAGGCTTACTAAATAAAAATATAGGTTTGTATAATGAGACAAGAATTGGGGAAATATTTAAAACAAAAGAACTTAAATTATTTGACATACTGAGCTCTGTGGCTCGTCTCTGGGCACAGTCAGCTCAGTTGGGTTTGTTCTAATCAGCAGATAACAAGAAAGGCATGGCCCAATGCTTTCAAATTCTTCGGTTGAAGAAGCAAAATCAGATGACACAGTACCATCTCAGCCCTTGAACAAACTTCTCCTTTTATAGACTGACAGAAAGCAATTCTAAAAAGGATGTTCATTTCAGAAATGTCAGCACATGTGTTTATACTGAAATAATCATTTCTTAAAATAATACCAACAGTGTTATATAAAGAACACTCTAATATATTTGTACTTTATTTCTTTACATACCAATATAACGTTATGTGTGATTCACAAAGTGGAATACCTTTTTAAGAATCATTTCTGAGAAGGCATTTGACAGAATTATCTCCCTCTTAAGTGCTAGTTGCTCAGTCATGTCTGACCTGTTAGCCCTCCAGACTCCTCTGTCCATGGCATTCTCCAGACAAGAATACTGGAATTGGTAACCATTCCCTTCTCCCAGGGATGTTCCAAGAGATTGAACCTGAGTCTCCTACATTGCAGGAAGATTCTTTACCACCTGAGCCACCAGGGAATCCCCACTTCCCCTTACATCAGATTACATTTAAGGTAACAGTGAGTTTTAAAATGAAATAAAAATCAGAAATTATTTAATAAAAGTTGTACTCTTATTGGGATTCAAGGCTCAAAAAAACTGTGTGAATTTTAGATAGCTATGGTTTAGAGATTTTAAAGCCACAACATAAAAACAGGAGCTGTCTTCATAAAGGAATCTGGGTTTATAGTCAGATAAACTTTGATTTCAAAATAAGCTCTGCAAATTACCAGCTGTAGGACCTCTGGAGACAGACTAAACCTCTCTGGGCTTCCTTTTCTTTATTTGTGCATAAAAAAGGGAGCACAGGGCAAATTAAACGGAAACTGTATGAGTTTTCATAGAATCTGCCTAAAACTAGACAGCCAGGGGCTTCCCAGGAGGCTTAGTGGTAAAGAATCTGCCTGCCAACGCAGGAGATGCAAGAGATGTGGATTCCATTCCTGGGTAGGAAAGATCCCATAGAGAATGAAATGGCAACCCACTCCAGTATTCTCGCCTGGAAAATTCCATGGACAGAGGAGCCTGGGGGGCTACAGTCCATGGGGTCACAAAGAATCGGACATGACTGAGCACACACACACTCACAGGCAGTCAGTAACAGCTTTTTCTTTCTCTTATCTCTAGGATTGTTCTCTACAATCATTTAAAAGACATTAACCCAGTTACATATAAGGAAATTGAGAAATAAAGATCAAGAATTTTAAAATAAAGACAATGAGAAACACACAATCCCCATCAAAAACCTACAAGATTTCTGACTTTTCTTTGATCATCAGATGCAACTTTCTAAATTAAGAACCATGATGTTTGAACCAGTAACAGAATCTGAAGAAAGTAACAGGACAGTAACTTGCCACCACATCTGTTCTTTCAAAGAGCATCTAAGTGAAAATGTAACAAAGATATATGATTCTTCATTTCCAGAATTCACAAATTGTTTTGCTTTAAGAAGAAGGGGACTTGACACAAGCAATATAATAAAAACAGGGGGAAGAAAGCAGTGTTTTAATTAGCTTAAATGTAATCGACAAGGAGCCATTTAAAAGAATATCCTTTTACCAGGTGCAGATTTTAGGGATGCTAACTAAAGCAAAAAGCTGCTGCTGCTACTAATTTATGTTGCTTTTTTTATTTCCACCCTCTGAGAGTTATTATCAAGATCAGACAGGGTAGAGAATTCAGATACCGTGTGAGTTAAAAAATTACGTGCATTTACCAACTCTGCAAAAACTGACCCTGAAAAAAACAAGTCCAGCTTTTTAACATCTTCATTTGCTCTCCTCACCCTCTGCTCTACCCTTTCCCACTTCACTCTTACCGAAAGTATCATGACTAGATCTTTTTCTTTCAGTTTAAGGCTTGTTCCTGGTTGATTAGAAATTCTCTGAGGAAGGCCCTCTTTCAGATATTTGTATTCATTTATACTTTAGTTTGAAGGAAGTTGATTATTCTACTAGTATCACCAAATGAGGAGTATGGAGGTTTAGAACTAGGAAGAAGAAAAAGGGGTACAGAAATTAGAGGCTCTGGGTAAGAGAGCCAAATTTTACCTATTTAAAAAATAGTTTTGCTGAGGGTTAGAGTTAATTATAATAATTTGCTCTAATCATGTGCCTGTACTCCTCTTTTTCCAAACATTTATTTCATAATTATGTTTGTCAAGTAGCTAAGGGTAATGACCCTATTACAGCATCAGAGGGAGGGGAAAAAAAAAACACCAAAAAACCCAGACCAAAGCAAAACAGATGTTCTGTGAATTTCTGGAAGCTGGCTCTGTCACAATTACTGGATACCTGTCTCTGGCTTAGACAGTGCCTCCACCGCTGAAATATAAGAAGGGCCTCTCTATGGCCAGCTCTTCCCACTTACGGAATTCACTGATGCTGAGCTGATAAACCGGAGAAGGGAATGGCACCCCACTCCAGTACTCTTGCCTGGAAAATCCCATGGGCAGAGGAGCCTGCTAGGCTGCAGTCCATGGGGTCGCTAAGAGTCGGACACGACTGAGCGACTTCACTTTTACTTCTCACTTTCATGCATTGGAGAAGAAAATGGCAACCCACTCCAGTGTTCTTGCCTGGAGAATCCCAGGGACCAGGGAGCCTGGTGGGCTACCGTCTATGGGGTCGCACAGAGTCGGACACGACTGAAGTGACTTAGCAGCAGCAGCAGCAGAGCTGATAAACGAGAAGCAAATGAACCAATGAAAATAGTTGAAATGAACAGTTCAAGAACAGTTCAGGAGCCTCTCTATAAAAATCTATTTGATGGAAGTGAACTCAGGTTGCTGCTCAAGCTACCAACCAGTGTTCTTTTTTAAAGACAAGACTAGCTAAACATATTGGGGTGAGGAGAGATGCAATTTAGGCTAACAACTCCTGCATTTCAAATCAAAGGAAAAATATTAAACTGAAGACTTAGAGCATTCATTTTAAAAGCCAGTAACATGTATAATACCAAATATTTTAAAACAGCATTTAATAGCATATTAAGGTTTATCCTATGTAAATACAGTGTCAAAAAGTGAGCCACCAAATCAAAAATTCAAACTATGGTGACAACTACAGAGGCAAGGCTATGAACCTGAATGTGAAAGGAGACGACGAAGAGATAAGGTTGGGGAGAGTCATCTTGTGGGTTAGCATCTTGTTTGAAGGACAAGACAAGTTTAATCCCTCTCTGCTTATCAGTCTTTCCTAATATCTTCCTACCTCATCTTCCCCCTTTCTTCCTTGACACTACCCTGGGGGCCAATGAGGTAATAACTCTTCCTAAACCATGGCTTTAATTAGAGACAGAAATGTGTTTCAGTTGCCCAGGGCTTTTAAAATGTGCTAAGGACTTCCCTGGTGGCTCAGAGGGTAAAGCATCTTGCTTACAATGTGGGAGACTGGGTTCGATCCCTGGGCCAGGAAGATCCTCTGGAGAAGGAAATGGCAACCCACTCAAGTACCCTTGCCAAGAAAATCTCATGGACAGAGGAGCCTGGCAGGCTACAGTCCACTGGATCACAAAGAGTCAGACAGGAGTGAGCGATTTCACTTTCACTTTCACCTCTGGTGCACATAAACCCTTGATTTTATCACCTCGCTACCTTCGACATCCTTCTCACCTAATGAAAGTTCTGAAAGTGCCAGAAATAGATGCACAGATATCTTTTGAAATCCTCTCGTTTGGTACATGCTGAAACAATGTTCTGTCCTCTTATGATGGAATACATTATATTGAGCATAGTATACTGGAATTTTGCTTCTTTGCTCGTTGTCCAGCTTGTGTGTTAATAGATGGCATCATGATCCAAAGGCAAACACAAAAACAGGAAAGAGAAATAGTGAAACAGATATGCACGAAAAATGAAAGAGAAATTAAGAGAAGAGAAACACATGTCCACTGAAAAGTTAACTCTGGGTAAACCTAAGTTCCTTTGTTGGCAAAGTAATGTCTCTGCTTTTCAATATGCTATCTAGGTTGGTCATAACTTTCCTTCCAAGGAGTAAGTTTCTGTTAATTTCATGGCTGCATTCACCATTTCCAGTGATTTTGGAGCCCCCAAAAAACAAAGTCTGACACTGTTGCCACTGTTTCCCCATCTATTTCCCATGAAGTGATGGGACCAGATGCCATGATCTTCGTTTTCTGAATGTTGAGCTTTAAGCCAACTTTTTCACTCTCCTCTTTCACTTTCATCGAGAGGTTTTTCAGTTCCTCTTCACTTTCTGCCATAAGGGTGGTGTCATCTGCATATCTGAGGTCCATCTAGTCAAGGCTATGCTTTTTCCAGTGGTCATGTATGGATGTGAGAGTTGGACTGTGAAGAAAGCTGAATGCCGAAGAATTGATACTTTTGAACCGTGGTGTTGGAGAAGACTCCTGAGAGTCCCTTGGACTGCAAGGAGATCCAACCAGTCCATTTGAAGGAGGTCAGCCCTGGGATTTCTTTGGAAGTAATGATGCTAAAGCTGAAGCTCCAGTACTTTGGCCACTTCATGCGAAGAGCTGACTCATTGGAAAAGACTCTGATGCTGGGAGGGATTGGGGGCAGGAGGAGAAGGGGACGACCGAGGATGAGATGGCTGGATGGCATCACTGACTCGATGGACGTGAGTCTGAGTGAACTCTGGGAGTTGGTGATGGACAGGGAGGCCTGATATGGTGCGATTCATGGGGTCGCAAACAGTTGGACACAACTTAGAGACTGAACTGAAACCTAAGGACAGTTTTGTTTTGTTTTTTTAATTTTCTAACAAGGACTATATACTTATTTGTCTGATCCTAAAATTTTCCCCAACATATTTTATAAGTTTTGAAATGTACCTACATTTAAGAGGTCTCTGTAGAACATTCTTTTTACTTCACCTCACAGTATCTTATCACTTCTCAGTTTTTACACATACATATTCCTTCTTGAATGATGCTTAATTAACTATTCATGGGTCCTGGCATTCTAGGACTTCCCAAGTGACAGCTCAGTATTCTTTACTAATCGTTTAATGAAAACACTTACATGAATAATGAATCTGGCATTTCCCTAGATACACATGCAACTTTTGTAATAGTAATAAAGGCAGGCATATGCACAGTAGGAACAAAGTATCGTGGCTTCCAAACATTTTCAAAAGGCAGATCAGAGAAGTTACGTTGAAAATGAAGCTCCAATTCCTGAGGCTGCTGTTAAAAGTTTCATATTAAAATTTACTATTATATTATCAGCACATAATACTAGAAGCATAAAAAGTGATTATATTTAAGAAGCTAGTACCATTATTTGCTCTATCAGCTCCAAATGGAATAAGCATAACTTAGATTTTAGTAATCACACTGCCAAACTCTAACATCTGAAATAAAAGAAACACACATATCCATAACATATGTACACACAAATTATGTATATATTATATGGCACAGAAAAACAAGTGTGATTAAAATGTCTGTGAATTTATGATTCATCTCAGAATTGAACCTTTTCAATAATCTGTCTAATTTTACAGGTGAGAAAATGGAATCCCTGACCTTAAGATTTCACTCCCACAAAACCACAATTGCTGTGCTGATCACCACACAGAGAAACTAGGTTACTACAACCAGTTATTTAAACAATGGGAGAAGAAAGTGTTTTTATACATGTTCAAGTGGAAGAATATGATTGTTAACAGACAATACAGGGCACTCACAGAAAAAGACCTGTTCTGTGAATTAGAAGTTCTAAAGCTTGTCTTATCACCACTTATAATATGACCTTGGACAAGTCACTGAACTTCTCTGATCCTCAGGGTCTTCAACAGTGATATTAGCATAGTGACATTTGCAATATTTATATTTCCTAGTTGTCACTATACATTATACTATACACTATTACTATTATTGTAACAACTATCTATCATTAGCAATACTACTAATTTTACCCTTCCTTGAAGCTTTATCTGTCACAATTTTTCAATTCAATTTTCATGCCATGTAACCACATCACAGCCTCACAGCTGTCCTGTAAGGTAAGCAGTCTTTCTTATTACAGATGAAGAAATATCTCAGAGTGGCTAACTTGCCAGAGCTTGAATGTAAATTTGAATCCAAATCTAACTGCAAATTTCATTAGATTCGCAATATATTGTTTCCTCAAATATATTTGTGTGTATACACATACATATATAATGTAAATATATAATACCTAGTGCCTATATAATATGGAGGTATATTATTCATTTTATACGACACACATATAGGCTCTAAATTCTAAATTGTTCAAAAAAAAATTTTTTTTTTTAATTTCAAGACCTAATTAATGAAATAGAGTTAAGTATTTAGTCAATACTTGGGAAAAAAGAATTAATACATGGGAGGTAACCAAGATTATTTTAAGTAAAGTGTTAATGAATTTTTGTGTCAGCAGTAATAGTGGCTTAATTTAGATCCTCCTCTTCTTTAAGACTATGTTATTAAAAATTATGCTAGAAAAAAATTATGCTAGAGACAAAATACACATGGACTAGTCATGGGTGCAATTCTAGACACAGAATTGGCAATGATGAAAAAGCAGCTACATTCAATAAATGAGGGCTAAAATCTAACCCTGTGCTGCAGTTAAAGGAGCAAGAAAGAGCCCTTCAAAAATGACATATGCTTTGAGTTTTTCAAAGAGGTAACATATTAACTTCAAAATTCTAAATTTCAAAAAAATCTATCCTATTTTTTCCTATCAACACAAGATAATAATGCTTGTCGGGTTTCATTTCTCTTGACTGTTCTATATGAAAATGTTAAAGATGATAATTATATAGTGACATTCAAAAAGAATAAAAAATGTTGTATATTTCTTTTCAGAGTTGGGAAGGTGTGGGAAGTATTAAAAAAGAAGTCTCATTTCTATTCAAACGCAAATATTTAACTACGTAAACCACTCAATGATTCCCCTGATCTCCTCCCAAAGAACACAGGGTGAATGGAAAGATGCTGACACATGTACCCAGTCAGAGCTAGAATGACAGGTCTGGGGAAGGAGATGCTGCTGTTTCCATTATCCATTGAACACCTTGGCAATTCTTATTTCATCCTGAGAATGTGATACTTACTCTTGTACTGCTCTGGCTATGGAAAGGGCCGTAGATCCAGTTTCATTAACGCTATCTAAGGTCACATTTGGCAGGTCATCATCATCACTGTCACTTTTACTTTGTCTGGGAGATAGGCCTCGGGGGTCCATTTGTGCTGGGAAAAAAAGGCATATATAATGAATTAAAATTAGTGTGCAGAAAGTTAACCTTGTCCTGGACCAACATCAAGCATGGAATGTCTCTTCTGTGTATATCACACACATGGCATCCTCTAGAAATCCCAGGAATTAGTGAAAGCAACGTATTTTTATGGGCTGAGCACTCACTGACTCTTTTCCCTTGTTCATCTGATTTATAAAACTGCCATCAGCTCTCGGTAGTTTCAGGGGATGATTTCAGAATAGAACGTATAAAATCCACGATATTACCACTTCTGAGTGGTCAGAAGATGATTAGGTAGCTCGTGAGTTATTGTTCTACCTTCTGGCTTCTTCTTGCTTCTGCTGCCAGAGTTCTGGCCATTTTCTTGCATACTAACACTGCCTGGAAGGTGGTGAGCAGGAGGGAAAGGATTTGTTTGCTTATAGCTCTCATCAGAAGCTTAGAGAAGAACAAGGTTTACAAGAGAAATATCAAGGTGTAGGTATTTTTCATATCACAGTGAATCCTTGTCTCATAGTTCATTGTTGCTCTAAGTAGAGATCTGAGAGCAGGAAAATAACAGAACTAACAGCCTGTCATTTTAACTGTATTTACATGTGTTAGCCAGTGCCCTTCATCATTATCCTGATCTCATTTTCCAAAACAGCATTTCTAGGTAAGATTCTCCTTCACTGCATGCTTCTGAGGCAAGAAATAGCCCAATGTTCTGACCCTTGTTGATAGGGACCACCAGATCTTTTCAAATGAGAGTTACCATCAACCCTTAATATATTAATGTATATTTTTCAAAACTGGTTTCACTTCTACCTCTTTATGAACAGCTTTAGCAACCACCAACTAGGAATTCCATCAGCCCTTACTTCAAGCACCAAAGAAGCACACCTTCTAAATTGAAAGCACTGTGCTAGCTACATAACTACATTGCTAAAATATATGATTTCAACTCTCAGCCAGCTCCAACCAGAATCCTGCTCTTCAAACATGCCAACATAAGACTTCTAAAACTGCTACTAGTTGCAAGGAAAAGCAAAATGAACTTAAAATCATGGTTACAATGATATTTGGGTACATTTACAGTCTCATGTTTTTCCTTTTTTTTTTTTTTGTTATTGTGCATCATACATCAGGTAGAGTCACAGGGAAATGCTGATTTTTCCCATTTTCTTAACCCACAAAAGATAATTTCTTACGATTTTACCTAAGACTGACTATGTGACTATAAAAACTGTATCTAGAGAGTTTGGACAGATTCCTAAGATAATTTCTTACAATTTTACCTAAGACTGACTAATGACTAGAAAAACTGTATCTAGAGAGTTTGGATAGATTCCTAACTAAACTTGGCTAGGAAGGTGCTAATATCTGTTGAAATCTAAGGTGTGAGTATACTTGACATACATTCTGCAAGTATAAACATACCAAAATGTGCTTTGAATAATGGAAGAGTTTAGTAAATGTTGGCTAAATTAAAGAGAAAATAATAAAACTAATCTAAAGTAGTAGTCTTTTGCTGAGGACTTATCTGCCCCTCAAGTGACATCTGACAATGTCTACAGACACAGTGATTCATCCAGCTTGAAGGAAGGGAGATGCTACTGGTACCCAGGAGGCAGGTGCAAAGGATACTGTTAGATCTAATACAGTATGCAGGACAGTCATGGCCCCAAGACAAAGAGCCAGTCTAAAATATCCACAGCACCAGGCTGAGAAACTTTGATCTAGATATTTAAGAGTTTGGACAGAAAGGTATCACATCTGATAACTTTCAAATGCATAGTAACTATGTCCTAGTTTCAAAGTCTCTAGCAAAGAAATCAAATCATACATTGGATTATCCATCTTTTCTGAGTCTATCTTCAAAAAAAACAATTCACTGTTACGTGACTCATCACTGATCACTTCCACCAATACAGCCCTCACTTTCTTGAACACCAGAAATTATGCAATGATGTACATTAAGTTCCTGAATGCTGTCTTTATACCACATGGTAAGACAAAGACTGTTTCTTTTCCATTTGATCTCTAGAGAAGAGTCCCTAGCAGAGGAGGTTGGTGAAACTCTTTGTAGAGGAAAGCAACCAATTTCACAACCACGTAATAACATACAGCTACTTAGGCATTTGGTCATTCCAAAGGCAATGAAGGCATTCGATCATTTAAGATTTATTTTGGCTCCAGGCAGTAGAAACTGGCTCAGGCTGCTTTATATTAAATGAATGCACATACATGCTAAGTTCCTTCAGTTGTGTCTAATTCTTTGAGAACCTATGAACTGCAGCCCAACAGGCTCCTCTGTCCATGGAGTTTTTCCCGGCAAGAATACTAGAGCGAGTTGCCATGCCCTCCTCCATGGGAATCTTTCTGACCTAGGGATAAAGATGAACAGCTAGCACTCAAGTAGCCCAAGACACAGGGATGATACAGCAGATCAACCAGAAATTCACAGATAAGTCTCGTGTTGTGCGATCCCACTACAAAACGACTCCTTTAACACTTGTTCATATTGCTAACTTTAGTCAAGAAATTTAGTATCTGACTCATTGTGTAGTCTTATATATACCTGTGAAAATCAACAATTTAACATTTAAAATTCTTGAAACACCATGCACTAAGACTCCTTTGCCAAGATATCAAATGAACAAATAGCCAAAGAAAAGAGGATATTTTTGGTGGTCCCATTTTCATCAAGACAAATAGAGATCACTTGGGAAGTCATATCACTCAAGGAAGAGACAGGCACTTAACCAGCAACCAATGTGGCTGGGAAAGTTAGTCTCAGATTCCAAATAACTGGTGTGAGAGTTGATCGTCTAAATTATGCTAGGTTTATATCTTAATGAAAGCTTAAAACATGTTAAATATAATGCCTTTTCTGATGTACTTTTCAGGAACATTATAATTGAGGATCTCTTTCCAATATTTTCAATAAATATTATGAAATACATCTGCTGCCATCATGCTGGGAAACTCTTCTTACCCATACCTTCAGCCAAGTTGAGCAAGTAATTAGAAAAGCTTCTTAAAATCTGCATTGCTGATTAGGTCAGATGATTAGCTAATCTACATAGTTGCATAATTCCACTCTATTTTTATTAAATGTGGGGTAGGGGTATCTACCCTCCCTAACCTCCAATAGTCTTTGAGTTTTTCAGCTCATTTAGGGAACACTCATACTTTGAGGTGCCTACGGGAGAGAAAATGGAAAAGTTACCAGAGCATTACAACCAAAAGCATACCTCTCTCTCTGAGTAAGACAGCACCAAGCGAAAGCATTGAAAAGAATGCTAGAAGCATCTGAAAAGAATCTACATTTCAGATTTTGTTCCTCTTAAATAAAAATGGATCAGACAGCAGTAGGTGGTCTAACTCATCGCTGGACAGTGTCATCCCTGAGAGAGAGGTGCTGGGAACATGGTGTGTGAAATTTACCCCATGTCATGAAATCCTGGGAAGATAACTGCAGAAATCCAACACCTGAACTTGAACCTATTTACTCTTTCAACCTATTTAATCCTTCAAACACTCACATATGATCACTGTCACCATGAAGATCACTCCAATGAATCTTGTCTCCTTGAATTCATGCCCTTGTGTGACTGCTTCCCCCAGCAACTGTGGACTTGGCTAGATGACCTGAAGTCATTCTAGATTGAGTGGACACATGCCAGCCACTAGATGACCGCATTCACAGGAGTGACTAGCATGAAAACTGCCCAGCTAAACCCATTTCAAATGTTCGCCTTGCAGAACTGTGAGTAAATAAGAGTGCTATCCAGCCTTGGACTGGAGAATTTCATGGACTGTATAAGCCATGGGGTTGCAAAGAGTTGGACACAACTGAGCGACTTTCACTTTCACATGCCAGTCTACTAAACTGGGGGTTGATTTGTCGGAGCACTCCAGGCTTCCCTGTCCTTCACAATCTCCTGGAGTTTGCTCAAATTCACGTCCATCGAGTCAATGATATCATCCAACCATCTCATCCTGTTACTTGCTTCTCCTCCTGCCTTCAATCTTTCCCAGCATCAGTCTTTCCCAGTGAATCAGGTCTTCACATCAGGTGGCCAAAGTATTGGAGCTTCAGTATCAGCCCTTCCAATGAATATTCAGGGTTGATTTCCTTTAGGATGGACTGGTTTGATGTCCCTGCAGTCCAAGGGACTCTCAAGAGTCTTATCCAGCACCACAGCTGTAAAGTATCAATTCTCTGGCTCTCAGTCTTCTTTATGGTCCAACTCTCACATCCACACATGACTACTGGAAATACCATCAGTTCAGTTCAGTCGCTCAGTCATGTCCAACTCTTTGTGACCCCATGAATCGCAGCACGCCGGGCCTCCCTGTCCATCACCAATTCCGGAGTTCACTCAGACTCATGTCCATCAAGTCCGTGATTCCATCCAGCCATCTCATCCTCGGTCGTCCCCTTCTCCTCCTGCCCCCAATCCCTCCCAGCATCAGGGTCTTTTCCAATGAGTCAACTCTTCGCATGAGGTGCCCAAAGTACTGGAGCTTCAGTTTGAGCATCATTCCTTCCAAAGAAATCCCAGGGTTGATCTCCTTCAGAATGGACTGGTTGGATCTCCTTGCAGTCCAAGGGACTCTCAAGAGTCTTCTCCAACACCACTGTTCAAAAGCATCAATTTTTCAACACTCAGACTTTTTCACAGTCCAACTCTCACATCCATACATGACTACTGGAAAAACCATAGCCTTGACTAGACGGACCTTAGTCGGCAAAGTAATGTCTCTGCTTTTGAATATACTATCTAGGTTGGTCATAACTTTTCTTCCAAGGAGTAAGCGCCTTTTAATTTCATGGCTGCAGTCACCATCTGCAGTGATTTTGGAGCCCAAAAAAACAAAGTCTGACACTGTTTCTACTGTTTCCCCATCTATTTCCCATGAAGTGATGGGGCCAGATGCCATGATCTTCGTTTTCTGAATGTTGAGCTTTAAGCCAACTTTNAAGGAATCTTTTAATTTCATGGCTGCAGTCACCATCTGCAGTGATTATGGAGCCCAAAAAAATAAAGTCTGACACTGTTTCTACTGTTTCCCCATCTATTTCCCATGAAGTGATGGGACCAGATGCCATGATCTTCGTTTTCTGAATGTTGAGCTTTAAGTCAACTTTTTCACTCTCCTCTTTCACTCTCAACAAGAGGCTTTTTAGTTCCTCTTCACTTTTTGCCATAAGGGTGGTGTCATCTGCATATCTGAGGTTATTGATATTTCTCCCGCCAATCTTGATTCCAGCTTGTGTTTCTTCCAGTCCAGTGTTTCTCATGATATACTCTGCATAGAAGTTAAATAAGCAGGGTGACAATATACAGCCTTGACGTACTCTTTTTCCTATTTGGAACCAGTCTGTTGTTCCATGTCCAGTTCTAACTGTTGCTTCCTGACCTGCATACAGATTTCTCAAGAGGCAGGTCAGGTGGTCTGGTATTCCCATATCTTTCAGAATTTTCCACAGTTTATTGTGATCCACACAGTCAAAGGCTTTGGCATAGCTTTTACTATATGGACCTTTGGATATGGCTGCATGTAGTCAATTAATATTTAGGACTTTATTACATGTAGGGCTATGGAGCACACTCTTCATAGTACATTTGTACGACTGATATGCTGACATCATTTGGCTTCAGAAAGTCAGTTGCTCAAATATAGGCTTGATTTTTCTAGCATATCAAGATAGATGATGAAAGAAAAATTCATAAGTAAATAAAGCTTGACTCAGAGATCAGTGAACTCCAGGATCAGGTCTGGCTCTTCTGGGTCTCACTCTACTTACTGATCCTTCCACGATGCTCAGTTGTCTTACTTTTTAAATTTTTGTTACTACTAATGAGACTACTTCTCTACATAGAGCAAGTGTCATTGTCTATATAACCCCAATGAAGATTTAAAAATCCAATCAATTATGTAAATCCTGTGATCTGGGTAGTATGTTGATATACAAGCAATTTATTCATTTTCCCCAAATTCCTATCTGCACATTTGACAGAGTAACGCTTCTTCCCCCATTATATTAAGTAATAATTTCATAATGTTATTATAATTCCCTAGTGCAAGGTCCTCTTCTAAGTGATAGCACCATTGGAACTCTCTGCAGCTTTCAAGACTATTGGTTATATCTTTTCGTTTTCACTCCCAGCCTCTTAATTAATACTGACTGAGGAATTTAGGGGGAAACCAGTACCTGTGGCTGGGGATTTTTCTTTTGGCCAGCCAAAAATTAATTCTTTTATTTCACTAACACTTGGAGGGCTACTGCATTCAATGGTTACACCTGATACACCTGTAAAGTCTCCTAATTTTCCTGACATGTTATCTTCAGTGCAGTCTTCTGCAGAATCAAAAGAAGCATTCTCCAGCACCGCACCACGAGTTTCATTTCACTTTCTGTATCAGAATCAAACACTAAGGCTTTTTGTCTCTTTGCTGGTCTAATATTCACACTGTCTAAATCAGAACAATATTATGAAGAACTATTATGTTCTGAGACACTAGCATATATGTCGCTTGGACAATAACAGAAAGAAATCTACATAAAATTCACCAAAAAAATTTTTCATTCAAAATTTTGTGATGCATCATTTTTGAAAATTTGACATTTATAATATATACAAGGTTGGAACAAGAACATAACAGAGCAAAATGTGAATAATACTGACAATCATAAGTTGTATAATGAACCCTTGATCAATTTTAAGCTCTAGTGATATGCTCTACCAGAAGCTTAAACAACTCTGCACAGTGATTGTTAACTGTATCACTATTTATAAATATATTAATATGTCCCTGGTCAATAATGTGCTAAATCTCTCTCCCTCCCTTGACTTCAGGGGTAGGCACACCAAGCCTTGTGGGTCTTGCCACCTGATTTTATAGATAAAGTTTTATTCCACCATGCTCATGATTTTATCTCTGGCTGTTTTAGGGCTACAATGACAGACTTGAGTAGTTGTCACAGAAACCATATGGCTTGCCATAAAATACCATCTGGCCTTTTGGAGAAAGCATTTGCTGACTTGCTGTAGACTGTTTAATTCTTTTGCGTCTCTCTCCCTCTTACTTTCTTCAACTCTTCTCTTTGCATATACCTAAATTTTAGATACCCCTTCAAATCACATTATCCACCCTCTTATTTCTGTCTTTATTTCTCAGTAATTCCACAATTTCTACAATTTCAGTTACTGTCTCAGTGGAGATGGACACTAAACTCATGTTCTCAACTCTAAAAAGAGCTAAAGATTTAGCTCCTCTGTCCTCAATCCCATTTTATTCATATTTCCAGCATTCTACTCCACCTGAATGTCCAAAAGTAATTTCAAAGTCCAGTCCTACTCTTCTTTCAAGCCTCACTGGAGACTCATCATTCTCCTGGTCACCCGGGTTGAGAGCTCTCATCATTTCATGGGTGCACCCATCATTCAACCAGATACTAATTGCTTTTGCATTCACCCCACAGTTCTTTGTAGGTCCTTTCTTTTCATAATAAACTCAGTAAGCTTCCTCAAAGTACTGCCACATATTACATTTGTCTTCTATGGTATTTCTCTAGTAATTAAGTGAATGAAGGATGTCTAGAGAAACACAGATTTCTCAATCAGTCCTTATTTGAAAGCACTGAATTTTTCCCACCACCTCAACAAAAAAGGTTCAGCAGCCCCCACTAATCATCCTACAATTTCATTTTTCATTTGGCACTCTTATGTGTCCTATCTCTGAAGTCCCTTAATCCAGTTATTAATACATACAGTTATTCCCGTCTATGCACAATTTAGTCAAAAAAATTCTACACCCTTCCTAAAGAAAAATACTTTCCTTTATGAACCTTCAGTTCATTTTCTATAAACTTTCCTTTTTAAAAAAATGCTCTTATTTTTGTACTTATGTATTTTTATGGTATTCTTGCACTTAGCATTTTGATTACTTTCCAGTAGTCATGTATGGATGTCAGAGTTGGACTATAAAGTAAGCTGAGCACCAAAGAATTGATGCTTTTGAACTGTGGTGCTGGAGAAGACTCTTGAGAATCCCTTGGACTGCAAGAGATCCAACCAGTCAATCCTAAAGGAAATCAGTCCTGAATATTCCTTGGAAGGACTGATGCTGAAGCTGAAAGCTCAAGCTGAAGCTCCAATACTTTGGCTACCTGATGCAAATAACTGGCTCACTGGAAGAGACCCTGACGCTGGGAAAGATTGAAGGCAGGAGAAGGGGACGACAGAGGATGAGATGGTTGGATGAAATCGCTGACTCAATGGCAGGAGGAGAAGGGGACGACAGAGGATGAGATGGTTGGATAGCATCACTGACTCAATGGACATGAGTTTGAGCAAGCTCCAGGAGTTGGTGATGGACAGGGAAGCCTGGCGTGCTGCAGTCCATGGGGTCACAAAGAGTCGGACACAACTGAGTGACTGAACTGAACTGATACTTATTTTACATCCCTTTTTATTCTGTCTACTCCTTGAGAAATCATATTGATTATATCCCCTTGTACACAGTAAAAAGTAATATTTACTGATGAAGATGATGGTAATAAGTGCAGATCTCTGCTTGAAATGATCACAGTGGTTCCCAGCTTGCAAAAGATTCAATGATAAAAGTGTCCATTTCACATTTTATTTTAAAAATTACATTCTGGGTTATATTCTAATATTAACATTCATGGAGCAAAAGTCACAATCATTAAATTTCTATTACTCTATAAAATATTAGTTAATTATATATATTTTGGGGTTTGTATAAGGCCACAGAATAACATGGAAGGAAAATGTTCTTAATTTTCTGGTTACTTTTTAAGCTAAATTACATTTAATAGGATTTTCTTTTCTTTCAGTAAAATATTTTAAATACAACAACATACATATGTCACTTCTCCAATATGAGTTTCTGCTTGGAAACTGCAGAGGAGGAATTCACTCATTTAAAATAAATGTTTGTTGAGATTATCACAATATTAACTAGGGTTTCACCTTTCTAAAGAATCATGACTAAAACTACTTTCCTTATTTATAAAAAGAACAAGAATAGAGATTTACTATTGTCTTGTGTTCACAGGACATATCCTCAGAGAACACAAGGCTTTTGTGATTAAAAGAATTCATAAAATTTTCTAATAATAAGTGGGATTTTACACTGAGCCTCCACTAATGTTTGTAACTCTTCAGAGTTGGCCAAGACTTCTGAACTCCAGGAGTCTTCTGAGATTTCACAGACCACTGTTTTCCTCCAAATTTCCATTTTGCCAATTCATTACAACTGCTCAAAACCCAAGCTAATCAGCTCCAACTGATTTATTCAAAATTGAATCTACTTTATGAAGAGATGATTTAAAACACTTAATAATAAAGTGAATTGGTGGTGGGCACATATGGTAAATAATGAGATCATCAAACTCATTTTCATTTGGAAGGCACGAAGAAGATGACTTTAGACATTAATCCATGGCATTTTAATTCACTTTTCTAATTTCACTTAGTTGGTCTTTCGGCTCTGTGTTTTCTGGTTTGCCAACTGGGCAGAATTGAATCTTGCAAGAAACAGATAAGAGACCTGCTATAATGATTTTAAGTACCACTGAATCATGATCCTCAACTTAATATAAAGTGTTCAGATCTAATAAACATTTCAGAAATGGAAGAAAATCTACTTTGAACTTAATAGTTCTGTTTTTATGTCAACAAAGCTCTGCATAGTTGATATGGAAATGACTTACACTTACAATGAAAGCAGTTATTTTTTGCTAGTTTCAACGTAAAAAGATTAAAGAAACTGGCACATGGGACTTCCCTGGCGGTCCAGTGGTTAAAGCTGTGTGTTTCCACTGCAGGGGGCACAATTTCAATCCCTGGTTGAAGAACTAAGATCCCACACGCTGCATGGCATGGCCCAAAAGTAAAAGCAACAAAGACAAAAAAAAAAAAAAAAAAAAAGAAAACTTGGCACATGAGAGTATCACAGCATGTTTATAATCAAAGTTGCTGTCGACCTCATGAGTGCATGTGTCCTCATGGACTGTTTAGGCATGAAATACACACAAATGTTTGGTATTATTTTCTTTGAATAATAAGGAAAACAGATTTTTAATGGTAGAAACTTGTGACACTGATGTTTGGATGACTTCTAAAACTTCTAATGCTCTAACACAGGGGTCCCCCAACCTCTTCGCCATGAAGTAGTACCAGGCCATACATCAGGAGGTGAGTGGTGGGCAAGAGAGCAAAGCTTCATCTGTATTTACAGTCGCTCCCCATCTCTTGCATTATGCCTGAACTCTGCCTCCTGCCAGATTAGTGGTAGTACAATAATTGTAATGCCCTGAATTATCCTGAAAACATTCCTTCTCTCTTCCCAGTCCATGGAAAAACTGTCTTCCACGAAACTTGTCCCTGGTACCAAAAAGACTGTGGGACCGCTGCTCTAACAGTATGCAGTCTGAACATCATCTACCCTGACTTCCTCAACCAAAGCTGCCACGTCACCTCCTCAGCACTAAGCATCAGCTGGCCCTGAGGCCAAGCAGAGATCAGAGAGGCCCAGATGGCTCATTATAATCCATGCAAGTTCATATGCTAACAATAGAGCTCTTCCTCCATGTCCACCCCATTCACACTATCAATTAAATAAGATGTCAAGGATCAAAGTGACTCTTCAGTATCATTATTCATTTTTCTCCTTCAGCCACTCCAAATCCTGAAAACCATTCCCTCCCACGGCCTCTCACATCCAACCATTGCAGACATGAACATAAAATACGAAGAGACATCACACTTACGACCCAACAGTTGCTCTCTCATACTCCTGCTTCCAAATTGAGTAACATTATTTATAGCTTTTCCCTGATGCTGTTTTTATTTAAGAAATTCCACACACACACAGACTAATCATTTATTTGATTCTCCCAAAAGATGAAAAAACATTCGCCGTAGTTCTTTCAGATCATTAAAGAAAGTAAAATTATCACAGAGGGAGTTGACTCTGCATTTTCCCCCTATTTTGTTTCCCTCTTCCTTATTGTCCTAGTGTATATAAGTTTTAACACTTTTTCTTGGTATGTATCAATGAGTGACCACCATCGCTCTTTAAAAAGTGTATATATAAAATTTTACGTTTATTTTCACTCAACATTACATTTGCTATTTATTTATATACTTAATCTTTCTAAAGTCACTCTAGGTATCTCTTCTCTCAGATATAAGAAGGACGCAGCATGCTACAAGTACCCCAGGGGTCATCCCCACCTTCCCCAGGTTCTTTTTCATTAGAGGACATCTTTTTTCTTTTGGTGTTAGTTCTAGAAGGTGTCGTGGGTCTTTGTGTGCTGTGTATGCTCAGTCCCTTCAGCTGTATCTGACGTTTTGTGACCCTACAGGCTGTAGCCAACCAGGCTCCTATGTCCATGGGATTTCCCAGGCAAGAATCCTGGAGTCTGCTGCCATTTCCCCCTCCAGGGAATCTTCACAACTGTAGAATTCAGCCCAAGTCTTCCGCATCTCCTGCACTGCAGGTGGATTCTTTACCATTGAGTCACCGGGGAAGCCCAGTGCTTTTTCATTGTAGCCCTGTATTCTGCTTCCTGTTTTACTGTTAAGAGTTACAGCTTATCTCTTCATGCAGATATTTATATATTTTTAAAATCATTTCTAAGCTCAGCTTCCATTTCAGATTCTTTTCTTTCAAAGAAATATCCTTTAGTTCTTTCAGCAAATTTGCGTGGGTGGTAGACTTAGTCAATATATGTATGATTTTTTTTTTTTTTAATTTTACTGTCAGTTGAAGTGACTTTTGTTGGGAACAGAATTCTAGGATCCCTCACTGTCCTTTGAAGACACTACAGCATCTCTTTCTGGTATTTGTTGCTGTTGACAGCCTCTGTCATTCTTTAACTCCTTTGTAGAAAAGCTTTTGAGATTTTCTTTATGACTCAGGCTTGGCAATTTCACTGCTCTGTGTCTAGAGGTGGACTTATTTTTACTGACTTGTCTATAGCCCAAGATTCATGTTCTTCCTTAATTCTTCAAAATTCTCAAGACATTTCTCTGAATATCGCTTCTCTGAATATATCTATTTAGACCTATTTTATAAAAGTTCTTTTAGATAGATGTTGGAACACTTCAATTTATGCCCTTAATTTCCCTTCATGTTTTGGGTCTATATATATATATATTTTTTTTTTTTAAACATTGCCTTGTTTTCAGGGTAAAATTCTCAGTAAGATCTCTTAGTTCATATATTCTTCCACTAAAGAACATTCTCAACATAGCCAAAACAAGAATCTGGGAATTATCCTGGATATATTTTTTCCTTCTTCCTTGACAACCATCAGGGCAATGAGTTCTGTCCATCAGATATCCATTCACATTGGCTTCCTAAAATAGCTTCCTAACTTTTCTCCTTTCTTTTATTCAGTCCTTCATCCATAGACTTAATTATTACTATGTTACTCCCATCTATTAATACGCTTGTCTCCCTAGAGTGTTTGGTAATACAGGCTTCTCAGTTTGGCCTACAAGGCCTGGGATAACCAGATCCATAGATAACCCTAGAACCCCATTTCATTTTTGATAAATACCCTACAAGTGAACCATACCAACATATCTACTTGGATGCTGCTGCTGCTGCTGCTAAGTCACTTCAGTTGTGTCCTACTCTGTGCGACCCCATAAATGGCAGCCCACCAGGCTCCCCCGTCACTGGGATTCTCCAGTCAAGAATACTGGAGTGGGCTGCCATTTCCTTCTCCAATGCATGAAAGTGAAAAGTGAAAGGGAAGTCACTCAATAGCAACCCCATGGACTGCAGCCTACCAGGCTCCTCCATCCATGGCATTTTCCAGGCAAGAGTACTGCAGTGGGCTGCCATTGCCTTCTCTGATCTACTTGGATAATGTCCCTACCTACTAGGATCTACTATGGTCTTTCATCTTTCTAGGACATTGCATCTTTTGTTTTTTAATTGCATTTCCTTCCTCATTTATGTGGATGATGTAAGTAACACTTTCCTCTGAGAAACACCCTTCTCCTGAAGTTACAATCACTCCCTTTCAACCTCTAAGCTTTTCATTTCTTTATAATCTCTGTGGGTCTACACTTATTTGTATTGCAGCACTCATCTCACTATAGCTGTCTTCTCTCCTTTATCCATTCAACTATGGCTTCTTGTGGGTATTGTCAGTGCATCAAACATGTGGCTGAATCATAAATGTGCATTAATGAGTAATTAAATGGAAAGGAATAGATTGAATAATTCCTGAGTGATGTAAAAGGTTAAAAAAAAATTAGAAAAAGTTTTTAAAATTAAGCTGGCAGTTCTAATTTTATTTAATTTTGGTAATGGAATAAGAACACAGGAAGAAAATAAACTGTTAAAATCATCATATTCATTTAATGATAAGTATGAAGACATTTCCCCCTCCCCCATTGAAATGTTGCACCATAAGGAGTAAAATTCAAGAAGTTTATATAACAAGTCAACTAGTTTCATCTAGTTTATAAAGTTCAACAGTTTCTAGGTGGCAAAATTTTAAAGTATGAATATATATGTGTATATATGTATGTCCCATATATTTATATATACATGCTTAAATGGCTCAGTGAGTAAAGAATCTGCCTGTGATGCAGGTTTCATCCCTCAGTTCAGTTCAGTTCAGTTCAGTCGCTCAGTAGTGTCCGACCCTTTGCGACCCCATGAATCATAGCACGCCAGGCCTCCCTGTCCATCACCAACTCCCGGAGTTCACTCAGACTCACGTCCATTGAGTCCATGATGCCATCCAGCCATCTCATCCTCGGTCGTCCCCTTCTCCTCCTGCCCCCAATCCCTCCCANGTGGCTGATTCATATCGATGTGTAGCAAAACGAATACAATATTGTAAAGCAAAACAAACTAAAAAATAAAAATTAATTAAAGTAAAAAAGAGAGGAAAAAAAAATAAAATAAAAAATATTCTCTTTTCCTTTAATCTATTCCCCAAAATTGTTGCTTTTGAAATTTTCACTAATACATTCTTTAAAACCAAAATCCAAGAAAAACTTAAATACCATGCAAGGAAAAGAAAAAAAAAAGTGAAATCTCTAGATCAGAACATCCTGGAAATATGAGTCATACCTAATAATATTTGGGTCAACTCTCTGTGGAAATAAAATCCCATGGGCAGGAATATGACATCTAACTCTCTAAATGTTCTTGAAATTATAGGCTTATTTCATCACACAGGACTGTATCAAAATGCTGATATTTTCAACAGAGTCTAAATGGCTTAAATGTTTTCTAGATAATGCTTTTTGAGCCAGATGAAAATCGTAGAATTCAAGCACCTATGACTCTCTCTCAAGGATTAAGTCTCTTGACAAAACAGCATGTTTACTGAACAATCTGCCTACAAGAATATATTCAGTGTGCTGAAACTCTATATAAAATAATACTGATTAATTCCAGATGGTTGTTTCAGAGCTTGGTACATAGTAGTCCTAAAATACTTAAAGTTGTTTATTATTGGTCCTAAGCTATTTTATTTTTTTCAAAAACATTTACTGAACCCCTCCTATAATGAATGCACTCAAGGCTTTTTAAAGTGCCCTCAGTCAGTTCAGTTCAGTCGCTCAGTTGTGTCCAACTCTTTGTGACCCCATGAATCGCAGCACGCCATGCCTCCCTGTCCATCACCAGCTCCCGGGGTTCACTCAGACTCACATCCATCGAGTCAGTGATGCCATCCAGCCATCTCATTCTCTGTTGTCTCCTTCTCCTCCGGCCCCCGATCCCTCCCAGCATCAGAGTCTTTTCCAATGAGTCAACTCTTCTCATGAGGTGGCCAAAGTACTAGAGTTTCAGCTTTAGCTTCATTCCTTCCAAAGAAATCCCAAGGCTGATCCCCTTGCAGTCCAAGGGACTCTCAAGAGTCTTCTTAACACCACAGTTCAAAAGCATCAATTCTTCAGCGCTCAGCCTTCTTAACAGTCCAACTCTCACATCCATACATGACCACAGGAAAAACCATAGCCTTGACTAGACGGTTCCAAAGAAATCCCAAGGCTGATCCCCTTGCAGTCCAAGGGACTCTCAAGAGTCTTCTCTAACACCACAGTTCAAAAGCATCAATTCTTCAGCGCTCAGCCTTCTTAACAGTCCAACTCTCACATCCATACATGACCACAGGAAAAACCATAGCCTTGACTAGACGGACCTTTGTTGGCAAAGTAATGTCTCTGCTTTTCAATATGCTATCTAGGTTGGTCATAACTTTTCTTCCAAGGAGTAAGCACCTTTTAATTTCATGGCTGCAGTCACCATCTGCAGTGATTTTAGAACCCAAAAACATAAAGTCTGACACTGTTTCCACTGTTTCCCCATCTATTTCCCATGAAGTGATGGGACCAGATGCCATGATCTTCGTTTTCTGCATGTTGAGCTTTAAGTCAACTTTTTCACTCTCCTCTTTCATCAAGAGGCTTTTTAGTTCCTCTTCACTTTCTGCCATAATGGTGGTGTCATCTGCATATCTGAGGTGATTGATATTTCTCCCGGCAATCTTGATTCCAGCTTGTGCTTCTTCCAGTCCAGCATTTCTCATGATATATTCTGCATAGAAGTTAAATAAGCAAGGTGACAATATACAGCCTTGATGGACTCCTTTTCCTATTTGGAACCAGTCTGTTGTTCCATGTCCAGTTCTAACTGTTGCTTCCTGACCTGCATATAGGTTTCTTAAGAGGCAGGTCAGATGGTCTGGTATTCTCTTTCAGAATTTTCCACAGTTTATTGTGATCCACACAGTCAAAGGCTTTGGCATAGTCAAGAAAGCAGAAAGAGATGTTTTTCTGGAACTCTTGCTTTTTCCATGATCCAGCGGATGTTGGCGATTTGATCTCTGGTTCCTCAGCCTTTTCTAAAACCAGCTTGAACATCAGGAAGTTCACAGTTCACGTATTGCTGAAGCCTGGCTTGGAGAATTTTGAACATTACTTTACTAGCATATGAGATGAGTGCAGTTGTGAGGTAGTTTGAGCATTCTTTGACATTGCCTTTCTTTGGGATTGGAATGAAAACTGACCTTTTCCAGTCCTGTGGCCACTGCTGAGTTTTCCAAATTTGCTTGCATATTGATAACAGAAAATTCAAGCCTGTCTCTAAACTCAAAAAATAAAAAACCACAATAGTTTTACTCCAATAAAAATCTACCACAAATGATCATCACCTTTAGTAAGTTTCAAGAAATTAAACACAAAACATGTTTAAAACATTTTTCTTTAAAAGACAACAATCAAATACACTGATTCAATCCTGGTTCAAAACACAACCATCTATAAAAGATATTTCAAGGATAACCTGAAATTTGAGTACGGTCCACACATAATGAGAGATACAGTCTAGGGGCATTAGGGAAGTATTATTTATATTATGCATGGTAAACATCATTATGGATATATAGGAAAATAGCCTTATCCTGGGGAGCTATAAGGGCTTCCTGCATAGCTCAGTTGGTAAAGAATCAGCCTGCAATACAGGAGACCCAGATTTGATTCCTGGTCAAGAAGATCCCCTGGAGAAGGAAATAGGAACCCACTCCAGTATTCTTGCCTGGAGAACACCATGGACAGAGAAGCCTGGCAGGCTGTAGTCCATGGGGTTGCAAGAGTCAGACACAATTCAGCAATTACAGAGAGAGGGAGCTATAAAATGAAGTATTTAGGAGACAAATGAATGGTTTACCTGCAATTTACTTTGAAATGGTTCAGTAAAATAGCAAATTCTGTACATATAACAATACTAGATAAAGCAAATATGGTCAAATGTTAACAACTTTTGAATAGTGGATATATGAGGGGTTACTGTCATGGTCTTTCTACATTTCTAGTTGAATGATTATTGCTACATATATTTTTCAATTTGTGGGCTTTTTTCCTTTCCCCAAACTCTACCAGGCATAAAGGTTTAAGGATAATTCAAAAGCTCAATTTTTTAATTAATTGGATTTTTTGTTTTCTTGACTTCAGGATAGCTGAAAGATAAGCTCAGAGATAAATGTAATCCTCAAACTAGTTAGTATGATGATAGTGTTCTTCCTCAAAACAGCTTCTAATCTCTTTCAACTTTCAATGTTCTAATCTTTAACTGCTCTGTTTTATAGCTGCTGTCATGGTAAGATGTTTCAAATTATTCTTAAACATGAGCAAGTTTTAAACCAAAAGGAAGGACTTGAGGATATTATGTTTATTTTGTTTTAAGAAGAAAAGAGAGGAGCATGAAAACAATCTTCACACATTTGAAGGATTTTTCTACATAACATTTATAAGTTAATTCTATGCTGCTCCAGGATCAATGACTAGAAAATTTAGAAAGATAATGATTTATCATTAATGATGATTTTCTAAATAGTTCATTATCTGTAACTGGAACTATTGCCACTTAGGCAATTTCTAGAAGAAAGTAAATGTACAGAAGAAAGGAATAATCTCTAGAAGGGAGTAAAACTGTGGGCCGAGAACAGAATAGGAAAAAGGAGATATATATATATTTATGTTTGATTGCTTCCTTATCTACCTAATACCTATTTACTTATGAAAATCTTAGGGGCAGTCTACTGACCAAAATCCAAGTTACAGCAAATGAGAAAAAGCATTAGTGATTTTTTTTAAACAATGCTTATTAATATCATCTCCCTTTATATTTCATAGTAGTTTCACTACAATGCTCCAAAATTTTCAAGCTCCCTAAGAAATTGTATTTTATCATCTAGAAGTAATAAACATTTTTCAGAATTTACCCAATCCAATTGGATTTACCCAATTCAATGCCAATGCTATCAATCATTAAAACTTGACCTAGACTGACCACTACAAATGGTACACTATATCCTCCCATATCATAATATAACCACTCTAAAGTGATCATCATCTAAGATGAATTATGAGTAGGCAACTACTTTAAAAGGACAACCTCAAGAGTAGAAATTATCTATAAGGTACCTGCCCACTCCAAAGCAGCAAGCATCATTCTGCACCATTTACATAGAAACACAGGATGAAAGTAGCAAGATAAAGCCTGCCTAGGGTCACCAAGCATATTTAGAGAAAAAGATTGTGTGACACATGCACACAGTATCAGGGAGAGCACTCCAGAAGATTTAAATGCCATTCATTCTTTCTAACCTAATGGTTTTTGACTGCTCTATGCATTGGCTTGTCTCAACCCTGTGTGCATGTATATTTTCAGTCATGTATGACTCTTTGCAGCCCCACGGGCTGTAGCCCACCTGGCTTCATTGACCATGGAATTTTCCAGGCAAGAATACTGAAGTGGGTTGCCATTTCCTACCCCAGGGGATCTTCTCCTCAAATACTACATTGATTCAGGGATTTTCCCATCCAGAGGGCACTATAACTGAGGCAAACCAGAGAAAGAGAAAGGCCTACGTTCCATTAATATTTCTCCAGTGCAGCTCTCCAAAGACACGGGTGCTTTAGATGGAAAACAAGTGACTCAGAAACTAAAGTGTCCAGAGGAAGCTCGCGTGGCCAGGCTCCACACAGCTGCAGCGACTGCCAAGCAGCGTTTCCTGCAGTCTTCTGGTGTTCATCACACTCCCAAGTCGCACTTCCTCTGCTAATCCTGTACAGATGAGAGCGTTCATCCCGCCATCCTGCCCCCCACCACTCCACTCACTGAGCAGGGAAAGCTCATTTCTACAGATGTGCACAAGCCATTAGAAAAACTGGGAGAAATCAAGATGTAAAGTGACATTCTCTTTTCCTAGAGGATCCTGTTTATAGGAGCTACGTGGTGTGATAGTTAAGGACTAAAGGCCAAGAGTTCTGCATCACTGCGGCTTGTACAGACCCGTAAATTGGCTATTTTAATATCAGGCACTGGGGTTAACCAATTCTCCCCGTGGGTTTCTCAACTGTAATACTTACAATAACAATTTCTTGAAAGCAAACTTAGACTCAACAAACTCCATATATAACTTGCAAAAACTGTTCCTGACCTCTAAACCAATGTGACAGGGTTAAGGATCTCTGAACACAAATAAGACAGCATATGGCCCAATAGCTAAGCTAGGAATAGGAATGTGGATATGTGAATATGAATCAGCATGCATTTGCCATAGCCCTGGAAATACACTTTCCCATGAAAGCTTATTACAAAAAAATAAATTTAATATTTAAAAGAAATCATGACCTAGCTATCATAAAAAGTTCTGCAACAGACACTAGGGTACACACATCTCTTGTAATTATGGTTTTCTCAAGGTATATGCCCAATAGTGGGATTCTTGGGTCATATGGTAGTTCCATTCCTAATTTTTTTATTATTATTTATTTTTTACTTTACAATATTGTGTTGGTTTTGCCACACATCAACATGAATCCGCCACGGGTGTACACGTGTTCCCAATCCCAAATCCCCCTGAATCTCCATACTGTCTTCCATAGTGACTATATCAACTTACAGTCCCACCAAAAATGCAAGAAGGTTTCCTTTTCTCCACATCCTCTCCAGCATTTATTATTTGTAGATTTTTAAATCTACAAACACCCATTTTGACCAGTGTGAGGTGGTATCTCGCCGTAGTTCTGACTTGCATTTCTTTCATGAGTGATGTTGAGTATCTTTTCATGTGTTTGTTGGTCACTTGCATGAATTCTTTGGAGAAATGTCTGTTTTAGTCTTCTGTCTGTTTTTTAATTGGATTGCTTGTTTTTCTGCACATGAGTTGCATGAGCTCTTTGTATATTCTTGAGATTAACTGTCAGTTGTTTCATTTGCAATTATTTTCTCCCATTCTGAGGGCTATTTTTTAATCCTGTCTATTAAAAAAACAATTGGTGCAAAAGGTTTTAAGTCTAAAAAGCTTTTAAGTCCCATTTGCTTACTTTTGTTTTTCTTTCCATTACTCTAGGAGGTGTGAGTGAAAGAGGATCTTGCTGTGATGTATGTCAAAAAGTGTACTGCCTATATTTTCTTCTAAGAGTTTTATAGTTTCTGACCTTAGATTTAAATCTTTCATCCGTTTTGAGTTTATTTTTGTGTATGGTGTTAGAAAGTGTTCTAGTTTCATTCTTTTACATAGAAGCAACCTAGATGTCCATTAACAGATGAAAGGATAAAGAAATTGTGGTACATATATATAATGGAATATTATTCAGCTACAAAAAAAAATGCATTTGAGTCAGTCCTAATGAGGTTGATGAACCTTGAGTCTATTGTACACAGTAAAGACAGAAAGAGAAAGACAAATATCATATATTAATGTACATACATGGAATCTCAAAGATGGTACTAATGAACCTATTTATAGGGCAGCAACTGAGATGCAGATAAAGAGAACAGACATGTGAGCACAGTGGGAGAAGGAGAGGGTGAGATGAATTGAAAGAGTATCATGGAAACATATTCATTACCATATATAAAATAGATAGCCAGTAGTAATTTGCTGTATAACACAGGGAGCTCAACCCAGAGCTCTGTGACAACCTAGAGGGGTGGGATGGGGTGGGAGAGCGGAGGGAGGTTCAAGAGGGAGGAGACATGTACACCTGTGGCTGATTCATGTTAATGTATGGCAGAAACCAGCACAATATTGTAAAGCAATTATCCTCCAATTAAAAAAAATTTTTTTTAAAAAAGAAATCATGATATCATAGAAGGTTTTTAAATGTTCTACCAGAGATTAAACCTCCACTAGAAAATCAGCAAGCACAAACAAAATCAAAAGTGGACTATAGGGAAAATTTTAAATGGTCAAATATAGCAAAAAAAAAAAAAAAACCCTTTGAAAAATAAGACACACAAAATACCTGCTGGCTTACAAAATATATCTGCAGAAAGTTAGTCACAAATGACATTCAGTTCAGTTCAGTCGCGCAGTCGTGTCCGGCTCTTTGCGACCCCATGAATCGCAGCATGCCAGGCCTCCCTGTCCATCACCAACTCCCGGAGTTCACTCAGACTCACGTCCATTGAGTCCGTGATGCCATCCAGCCATCTCATCCTCGGTCGTCCCTTTCTCCTCCTGCCCCCAATCCCTCCCAGCATCAGGGTCTTTTCCAATGAGTCAACTCTTCGCATAAGGTGCCCAAAGTACTGGAGCTTCAGTTTTAGCATCATTCCTTCCAAAGAAATCCCAGGGTTGATCTCCTTCAGAATGGACTGGTTGGATCTCCTTGCAGTCCAAGGGACTCTCAAGAGTCTTCTCCAACACCACAGTTCAAAAGCATCAATTCTTCTGCGCTCAGCCTTCTTCACAGTCCAACTCTCACATCCATACATGACCACAGGAAAAACCATAGCCTTGACTAGACGGACCTTAGTCGGCAAAGTAATGTCTCTGCTTTTGAATATACTATCTAGGTTGGTCATAACTTTTCTTCCAAGGAGTAAGCGCCTTTTAATTTCATGGCTGCAGTCACCATCTGCAGTGATTTTGGAGCCCAAAAAAACAAAGTCTGACACTGTTTCTACTGTTTCCCCATCTATTTCCCATGAAGTGATGGGGCCAGATGCCATGATCTTCGTTTTCTGAATGTTGAGCTTTAAGCCAACTTTTCCACTCTCCTCTTTCACTTTCAACAAGAGGCTTTTTAGCTCCTCCTCACTTTCTGCCATAAGGGTGGTGTCATCTGCATATCTGAGATTATTGATATTTCTCCCAGCAATCTTGATTCCAGCTTGTGTTTCTTCCAGTCCAGCATTTCTCATGATGTACTCTGCATATAAGTTAAATAAGCAGGGTGACAATATACAGCCTTGACGTACTCCTTTTCCTATTTGGAACCAGTCTGTTGTTCCATGTCCAGTTCTAACTGTTGCTTCCTGACCTGCATACAGATTTCTCAAGAGGCAGGTCAGGTGGTCTGGTATTCCCATCTCTTTCAGAATTTTCCACAGTTTACTGTGATCCACACAGTCAAAGGCTTTGGCATAGTCAATAAAGCAGAAATAGATGTTTTTCTGGAACTCTCTTGCTTTTTCCATGATCCAGCGGATGTTGGCAATTTGATCTCTGGTTCCTCTGCCTTTTCTAAAACCAGCTTGAACATCAGGGAGTTCACGGTTCACATATTGCTGAAGTCTGGCTTGGAGAATTTTGAGCATTACTTTACTAGCATGTGAGATGAGTGCAATTGTGCGGTAGTTGGAGCATTCTTTGGCATTGCCTTTCTTTGGAATTGGGATGAAAACTGACCTTTTCCAGTCCTGTGGCCACTGCTGAGTTTTCCAGATTTGCTGGCAAATTGAGTGCAGCACTTTCACAGCATCATCTTTCAGGATTTGAAACAGCTCAACTGGAATTCCATCACCTCCACTAGCTTTGTTCGTAGTGATGCTTTCTAAGGCCCACTTGACTTCACATTCCAAGATGTCTGGCTCTAGATTAGTCAACACATCATCATGATTATCTGGGTCATAAAGATCTTTTTTGTACAGTTCTTCCGTGTATTCTTGCCACCTCTTCTTAATATCTTCTGCTTCTGTTAGGTCCAGACCATTTCTGTCCTTTATCGAGCCCATCTTTGCATGAAATGTTCCCTTGGTATCTCTAATTTTCTTGAAGAGATCTCTAGTCTTTCCCCTTCTGTTCTTTTCCTCTATTTCCTTGCGTTGATCGCTGAAGAAGGCTTTCTTATCTCTCCTTGCTATTCTTTGGAGCTCTGCATTCAGATGCTTATATCTTTCCTTTTCTCCTTTGCTTTTATCCCTCGGTGGGGAATATCCCCTAGAGTAGGAAACGGCACCCCACTCCAGTGTTTGCGCCTGGAAAACCCCATGGACAGAGGAGCCCGGCGGGCTACAGTCCACACGGTCGCAAAGAGTCAGACATGACCGAGCATGACCACAGCTCAGCGCAGTCCCGCAGTCGCGTCCGACTCTCTGGGACCCCGTGACCCGCAGCGCGCCAGGCCTCCCTGTCCATCACCAACTCCCGGAGGCTACCCACACCCATGTCCATGGAGTCCGTGATGCCATCCAACCGTCTCATCCTCTGTCGTCCCCTTCTCCTCCTGCCCTCAATCTTTCCCAGCATCAGGGCTATTTCAAATGAGTCAGCTCTTCGCATCAGGTAGCTGAAGTACTGGCGTTTCAGCTTTAGCGTCAGTCCTTCCAATCACAATCCATGCTTGCATAAGGAACAGCATCAACCTCTTTTTTGAGTGTATTCTAACATGCCCAGATACGAGGTGGCCATGCATTCTGTACCTTACAAACACATAAGTGTCTCTAAATAAACCACCTACTGGCTGCAAAGTAATAATATGGCCAATATTCCTTACACGGTCTCTGGAATGAGGTATGGAATGATGTTAACAAGAAAAGTCTGAGCGTGCTGGCTTACCCTGGCTGATCAAGCATAACTCTATTCTGTATTTACCATAATTAAAAATACAGAGCACAACACTGAAAGATGGTTATAAACCATTCAGTGGCTTGTAAACTGCAAACGTTTTAACTTTCCACTTAGATCATGCAAATTTACACAGTTAAAAGTTGTTTAAGTTATAGTTGAAAGGGGTTTACGTGTTAAGTGGAGGGGCTTATCATGGTTATTACCACAAAAAATTATCACAATTGGCCAAGGAAGGAAATAAAAGGGCCTGTTGCCCTACTTGCAAGGTATAATGAAAATAATTGGAGGTTAACGGCACCTTGATTATTATAGATCATCCCAATCAATGGGTACAAGGATGCCAGGAAGCAGGGGTTTGCCAGTTAGTGTCCATTTGTCAGATGAAAGGCAAGCCATGTTTCATGACAAGTATCACTTTGAGAGTAGGTTGGAAAATACCTACTACCACATATCATGATACCAATCCATTTTGGAAACCATACAACATATTTTACTCTATGATAAACTTCATAAAATAGGAAGAAAACTATAAAAACATAGAAAAGCAGTGGACGAGACTCAAGAGAAACTTACATAAAAATTGGAAAACGTCCGATCTTACTATGAAGCTATTCTCTGTAACCAAACATACATCTTTTGGAATTTATTTTCCAACTCTGAAGAAGGCATTTCTGAACATCTGTGATATAAGCTAGGATAATTTTAAAGCTGTAATGTTGTAATGATTATTAGCTATTGGCTAGTGCTCAGAATTTTATTGAACTCATTAATCTAAGAAAAATAAATACAATTATAACGGTACTAATAAATGCTGGCTATATTTTTATTTGGTGGTTTTCCCTTGTGTTTTTTAGAAAATAACCACTTCCAGGATGAGGCAAGACAAATAGGCACATCTGTGCTGTGTATGTCTGTCTAACCAATTCCCTGCTCAAGAGAGCTCCAGGCAGGGAGCTCCCATCAGATATGTGGGAAAAGGACACAGATGTCGATCTCTGAAACTCAGTCAACCACACTTTGACAAAATTTCCCTGCACCTAAGAAATGTTAACCTATAGCTTGAAGCTGTTGTTAAAAAATACTGCAAGATGCTGGAGAAAATGGAAATACATAATATGGTACCATAACATCAATACTTAGCCACATGGAATTACCTCACGCAATTCATATACACACACACACACACATACATGAATTTAAATTAGATGATTTCCTTTGTAACACTTTAAACCTTGACAAAAATAAAATGATTTAAACTTTCAATGTACCTGATTTGAAAAAATATGAAACTGGGTTATTCAATATTGACAAATTCTCTATATAACTAAGGCATACTTTTTAAATGATCAAAACCCAAGTATGTCAAAAGTATTAAAAAGTTTTGATTTTGTTCAACGCTCTGTCACTAGTAAGCTGTGACCTTATTAAGAAACAGAGAAGGGTATGAGTCTCGGTTTTCTTATCTATAAAAGACAGGCAATAATATCTATACACTGGTTATACTGTAAGACTTAAAGATGATGTATGTAAAGTGCAAAGAACATATAAGCATTCAATAAAGGTTAATTATTGAAATGATTTTTAATAAATATATTTATAAGATTTATTACCTACTTTGCCACCTACTTCAGACAGACCATAATTTAGCCTTTCCTTCATTACTAATGGTCATTATTTCAAAAGCAATTATTATGCTGTAATAAAGTATTACCTCCAAGGACTAAAGAGCTGTGTAAGCCTATTTACTCCAATCCCAACAGACCTCGCTGTGATTTTTCAAGTTCCTATTTTAATAATAATTTTGACACCTCCTTTCTTAGCTGCAACTCTTTTGCCCTTAGTCTACCTACAGAGAAAGGAAAATTCCTAATTTGGGCGGGGGGTGGGGTTTGGGCATTGAGAATCTCAGAGGGTTTCAAGCATTTGTAAATAGGTACTGCAACATTAGGAATTTCTTTTCCTAAGGAAAACTACAGGAAGTGAAATGCTACACAATTTTTGTGGCTATTAGGAATACATAAAAAATCTATTGAGGTAACATTTCAGGGGGCATGAGTTATAAAAATTGAGAAATATCCCTCTCCTATATTTTTCTTTTGCCATTTTAATTCACTACTTACTCTCGAGGCACAGCAGGATATTCACAAAGGATGTAAGAAGTACATCTAAAGTAAGAGTTAAAAGGTTTTCTCTTTCAGAAAAGGAGAAGTCAGGTCCTCTCTTAAAGTAATTCATAGTATATATCATGTATGCAATGCATGTTTTACATCTTATGCTATTTGTGTGTGCGTGCGTGTGTGCACCTCACAGTCTATGATTCAGTAAAGCTCCATCATTGTTCACCCTTTTCCTTATCTGGAATACTTCTGCCTCCTCCTAGAAGCAAAGCCTTATGTTTATTAACTTGCACCTCAAATGCTACACACTCTGCTTTCATTGTAACATACGACTTCCTCCAGGGTCAAATTTATGTTCTTTGGGGGATTCCACCTTAGGTCTCTAGAAGGTTTCCTCTGTTTTAATGGGCTCTGTATTTACAGAGAACTAATTGAAAACATCCATGCCTGACAAAGGTCAGGTGACAAAGGTCACACCAGAGATGATTAGGGAGCCCTGGGCTTTAGCACAGATGAGACAAAAAATGAAATCATGAAATTGACAACTCCTTCTAAAGGCAGATTTGAAGCAATTCAGCAGACCTGTTTTAGATTTGTGCGTGGGTTTGCTTAATATACCTTTAAGATTAGAGACTGGTAGAAAGAAACGAAATCTTTGTTTTATGGCTGCAACAAATGGGCCCACCACAGTAAAAATGTCATTTATTCTTTCTCACAAAGAGACCTTTGCGGTATAGTGCAAATAAAAGCAGCATTTTCCCTTCTACTTAAGGTTTGTTAGGTGAAATTTATGTTTTTAAAATGCACTGCAAACACCAAAAACTGATTGTACTCTTATCAGCTTTTAAATCAAAACAGCTTGCTATCTGGTAAGGACAGGAGAACTGGTCGATTTATTTCATAAAACTTTATGTACAAAGAGACAGTGTCTATGAACTTAATGGAGAGAATATAGAGTCTGGAGGGGTAATTTTTATTAGAATTTATAGTGGGATTATCCATACTCCACAGTTTTCAGATTTTTATTGAGATTTTATGGTACTGTGATGCTGACACAGTCAACTGCAGTGGGACAGGAGGTATAATTTGTTTCACTCTGACTGGGAAGTGAAATTGGCATTACTATTATTAAGAAAACTCACAGACTCTATTAATTGCCCAGATCCAATCAGAGCCATTATTTCTCCTAGTTTCACAGGTAAAATATTTCACCTGGGCTTAAAAGAATAATAAGAATTGGCTGTAACTTTCATGCAACAGTATCTTTTCATTAAGACTGTTCAGAAGCCATAAGAATATTTCTCACCCACAGGGAGTTCAGCTCCAGAAACTATTAAAATCTAAATCACATCAAGTATCTGTAATGTACCACCAAATATTACTCTTCAGTATTAAGTACAGTGAAAAAAACCCAAAAACTTGGGAAATAGCAGAAACAATATACTTAGAAGCACCAGGGAATTACAGATGGCCCACTGACACAAAAGAACAGCTCTTGGAAAGATACTCATTCATTCTGCAAACATTTATTGTTCACTGTGTGCCAGACACTGGATCAAGTGTAAGGCCATGATATAGATATCACTGTAATTTTATATTATATATATAATATACTTGAGCCAAATATATTGAGTAAAGAGAATATATTTTGTATATATATATGGGCTTCCCCAGAGAAGGCAATGGCACCCCACTCCAGTACTCTTGCCTGGAAAATTCCATGGATGGAGGAGCCTGGTGGGCTGCAGTCCATGGGGTCACTAGGAGTTGGACACAACTGAGTGACTTCACTTTCACTTTTCACTTTCATGCATTGGAGAAGGAAATGGCAACCCACTCCAGTATTCTTGCCTGGAGAATCCCAGGGACGGGGGAGCCTGGTAGGCTGCCATCTATGGGGTCGCACAGAGTCGGACATGACTGAAGCAACTTAGCAGTAGCAGCATGGACTTTCCAGGTGGTGCTAGTGGTAAGGAACCCGACTGCCATTGCAGGAGACACAGAGGAGTTGGGAGACTCAGGTTCAATCCCTGGGTTGGGCAGATCCCCTGGAGAAGGGCATGGCAACCCACTCCAGTATTCTTGCCTGGAGAATCCCATGGACAAAGGAGCCTGGCGGGCTACAGCCCATAGGGGATTGCAAAAAGCTGGCACAACTGAANGGAACCCGACTGCCATTGCAGGAGACACAGAGGAGTTGGGAGACTCAGGTTCAATCCCTGGGTTGGGCAGATCCCCTGGAGAAGGGCATGGCAACCCACTCCAGTATTCTTGCCTGGAGAATCCCATGGACAAAGGAGCCTGGCGGGCTACAGCCCATAGGGGGTTGCAAAAAGCTGGACACAACTGAAGCAACTGAAGTATGTATATCTATGTGTATGTATATATATGACATACACTGTATTCCAATTTGGTATGTGCCTTTCTAGAAAAGAAGGCATCTGAACCAGGTCTTAAGACAGAGAAAGAAACGGCCATCCAGGAAAAGGAAACAGCAAGGCTAGAGGGAGGGTTGTCATCACAGCGAGGTAGAAAAGATGGCTGAGACGTGACACATATTTAGTGGAATGGCAACAGCCTGGTGGGGAGGGGTGGTAGCGCTGGGGTGGCGGGAGTCAGGCTCTGGGGATGTGAGGACCCCATGTTGTTGCTTCTTCTACTTCACCCTACAGAGGGAGGTTGCTTTTATGTTAAGGTTTAGGACTAGAGACCAGCACTGCCCATAGCATTCTAATGGAGCATCTCATACAGAACACGGCACCTACATCAATGAATTCATTAGTTCATTCATCTCTAAGTGTTTATTGAACATGCACTAGTGTGAGGCACAATGCAATGTGTTGAGAAAATCATAGCTACTGAGGTCCAGGTGGATTTGCAGAGATGCCAGCCTATTTTATTCTATGAGTAAGCATTTATAATAACACATGCCACATTATGCTTCTCCGGTGGCATAGCAGTGAAGAATCCACCTGCCAGGCAGGAACCAAGGATTTGATCCCTCATCTGGGAAGATCCCCTGGGGGACAGCGTGGCAACCCACTCCAGTTCTTGCCTGGAAAATCCCATGGACAGAGAAGCCTAGTGGGCTACAGTCCATGGGATCACAGAGTCGGACCTGACTGAAGTGACACAGCACGCATGCCCATGTCACATTATAGGAGCAGCTACAGTTTTTGTCAACAGAGAAGTTTATTCTTATCATAGGTCACCCAAGTCTCACTAGGTCTTTCTCTCACTGAGAAAGTGAGAAAACCATACACCATGGGAATATCTTTCAATTTTACTGTTGCTATTGAGCTTTTCCTAAGTCCCTAGCTATCAATATGGAGAAGGCAATGCACGCCACTCCAGTACACTTGCCTGAAAACTCCCATGGACAGAGGAGCCTGGTGGGCTGCAGTCCATAGGGTCTCGAAGACTCGGACACAACTGAGCGACTTCACTTTAACTTTTCACTTTCATGCATTGGGGAAGGAAATGGCAACTCACTCCAGTGTTCTTGTCTGGAGAATCCCAGGGATGGGGGAGCCTGGTGGGCTGCCGTCCATGGGGTCGCACAGAGTCGGATGCAATTGATGAGACTTAGCAGCAGCAGCAGCTATCAATAAGGCAGTTCTCTGATGAATTCTCTAAGGGCTACTCTCATTTATCAGTTTTACCAAATTCTCCTGTTTTCTGTCTTCCTATAGTCCTGCTGTCGCACTTTTTATTTTTTCTCTGTGACATTCAATAATGGAGAAGGCAATGGCACCCCACTCCAGTACTCCTGCCTGGAAAATCCCATGGACGGAGAAGCCTGGTAGGCTGCAGTCCATGGGGTCGCAGAGAGTCAGACACGACTGAGCGACTTCACTTCCACTTTTCACTTTCCTGCATTGGAGAAGGAAATGGCAACCCACTCCAGTGTTCTTGCCTGGAGAATCCCAGGGACGGAGGAGCCTTGTGGGCTGCCATCTATGGGGTCGCACAGAGTTGGACACGACTGAAGTGACTAGCAGCAGTAGCAGGCATTCAATAAAACTTAATAGTTCACAAGTTGCCATATATCTGCTTCCACTAACTCAGCAAACATTACCCATAGTTACAAAGAAACTAATCACAGATACGTAGAAAGTAGCATTTTATTTCTACTAAACAGAAGTCACATACAAACGTGCAGGATGGAAAGCAGGACAAGGGGGTAGAGGTGATGCTTCTAAAAACCAAGTAGGTTTCAAATTTATGTCCAAGTTTTACTTTAAAGGGGCATATTCACTGCACTCCCTGACAGCCCTCAACTAGTTTGTTAAATCTGAGAGCAATGATAGAATAAATGAGTAGACTTGAGTTCCTCCAACAACTCTTTCAGTTCACATTATTTAAAATTCTACCACTAGATGGCAGTATAAAGGCTATCATTTCCAACATAGGTTTCTTAGTTCCATAATAAATACAGCACATATGGGATAGGTGAGTTCGTTAGATATAGAAGATAAAAAAGAATCAAGATTCAAGAAAAGGTAGAATAGTGAAGCATGGAGGGAGAGAGAGAAATATATCTAGGAGAAAAAAAAGATTAAAAGAGAAGGGAATTGGAAGAGTGAGAAGGCAGAGAAAACAAACTGGAATCAAGATGAGTATTCGAGCAGGAGATGGAGAAGAATTCCATGTAGTCTCATTCAAACTTTCTAAATAGAAATTATAGAAAGAAATACATATTTCAATATGACTCAGTACACAGATATTATATAGACACACACTGTACTGCATTTGATGCAAGTCAGTCACTCACTAAACAAAAGTTACATGATGTAACACATTTGTGGGTGAAACTCTCATGTTTCTTAATCAAATCTATCCTATTTAATTCCTTTAAAATGATGATGATGAGCTAGTATACTGATACCAAGATTCACCAACAGGAAAATGACTCACAGTATGAATAATATTATTTTAGTGTATTGTAAACTACAGCTGACTTTTAAGAGAAGTTGTTTTAAAAATCACCACACTGAAATTCCTGGCCATATAATTGGTCCATAAAACATTTGTTGAAGAAATTAACTAATTACAGAAGAAAAACGAAGGTGAAGCCGCCTGGTCATAAAAAACATATACAATTGGCCAATGATCAAAGTTGCATTTCCCCCACATAAAAGGGGTTGGAGGGAAGATCGAGTATGTGATTACCACTCTGTAAATTGGTAGCTCTTCTTTTATTTATTAGATAGACAAATATCAATCTGTTCTTTTCTAAAGAACCCAAAGTGGAAGAACAACTGTTAATCAAACTCTCCATTAACAATGGAAAACAAGCAGAGAGAAGGGGCTGAGAAAATAGTAACAGAGCTTGGAGAAGAAAAAGAATTATTGTTGATGGAGTAAAAAAAAATTGGAAACATAACCACAGCCAGAGAGTTGTAAATAATCAAAAAGCCAATTTAAGACAGTGCTGGCAATGATTCTAAGACCAAGTTTCCCTTTTGGATCTTACATTCTTTCTTCTTTCATTTGTTCCTTCCAGGTCTTAAGAGTCACTAGGTAAAATGTCCAATTGCAAAAAAGTATCTATATCTATATAGATATATCTAGATATATAAAGATACCTATACAGCTCTGTCAGAGAAGGCAATGGCACCCCACTCCAGGACTCTTGCCTGGAAAATCCCATGGACAGAGAGCCTGGCAGGCTGCAGTCCATGGGGTCGTGAAGAGTCGGACAAGACTGAGCAACTTCACTTTCACTTTTCACTTTCATGCATTGGAGAAGGAAATGGCAACCCACTCCAGTGTTCTTGCCTGGAGAATCCCAGGGATGGGGGAGCCTGGTGGACTGCCGTCTATGGGGTCGCACAGAGTCAGACACGACTGAAGCAACTTAGCAGCAGCAGCAGCAGCTCTATAGTTATCTATATACACATAGATATATCCGTCCAATATTCAAATGGTTCTTGCAATGAGTATATCTATCCAAACATCATCAAAATAATCCTATAAATATCTGCAATCTAATATGTAAAATAAGAATTTCCTTGTAGCATAATAGCACCTGTACTATTTGAAATTAGAAGCTTCACATTTAGGTAGAACATTACTTCAGGGGAGAAAAAATTTGTTCTTCAGAATGAAACTACAGAGGAAAGGAAAGATTTATTTCCAGATTCAACATGTTAAATATAATCAGAGAAAATATTTCAGGTGTGGTAAAAAAAAATGAATATAGAGACGTTCTTAGACTAAATACTAGTAATACATCACATTTAAGCATCTATCTACTTAAACATAAATTAGACCATTTTATATTAGAAGGAACTTGACCTAACAAATTATAACAGAATGAACACAAAGTCCACTCTGGTAACTGCTTGCTTTAGCTACTTTATCTTTTGAATAGATTTTCTCCTGTCTTTATCTTTCCTTCCTTAACAGTATCTATCTCTGAATGGAGTATCACCTCCCCCCTCTGCTGGTCATATTTTTTTCTCTTCTTTTCCAGTTGTACTTCTATTTACTGTTTAAATGTGTGTGGGCAAAGCCAAACTCACACCTTGACATTTTACAGTTTACAAGGACCTTACACAGAGTTTTTTCTTTTCTGCTAATTATCTCTTAGAACAATACATATAATTTCTGTCACCTCTCTTCAGCCAATTGTCAAATTTTAGACCTAACCCAAGCTATGCCCTGTTGGCTCGGACAGTAAAAGAATCTGCCTGCAGTACCGGAGACCCAGGTTCAGTCCCTGAGTCAGGAAGATCCCCTGGAGACGGGGATGGCAACCCACTCCAGTATTCTTGCTGGGAAAATCCCACAGACAGAGGAGTCTGGTGGGCTACAGTCCATGGGGTCACAGAGATTCAGACATGACTGAGCAAGTCAATAACCTGTAGATATTTCAGGTAAACAAGAGCATAAGAAGCCATTTTTTTTTGGATGGAATCCATTCAACTTCCTATGTGTGCGCAGAAGTGAAAAAAATACAGATAGGTTTCTACTCCTTGTTAAAATCAGGTAAAAACAAATGACCAATGTATCCATATAAAATATCCTGTCCTCCAATTTAAAATTCAGTTTTTCATAAATATTAGCTGTTTTTCTCACTATTTAACAAGTTACTGTCTGTTTTATAATGACAGTAGTGAAACACTCACATCCTTTCAAAGTCTACAATTAACATGTATGATATCATAAGTGAAACGAATTGCCGGTCTAGGTTCGATGCAGGATGCAGGATGCTTGGGACTGATGCACGGGGATAATCCAGAGAGATGGGGGCGGGGGGAGGTGCAGGTCGGGATTGGGAGTTCATGTACACTCGTGGCTGATTCATGTCAATGTATAGGAAAACGAATACAGTTGTAAAGCAAAACAAACTAAAAAATAAAAATTAATTTAAAAAATAAATAAAATAAAATAACTAAAAAAAAAAAAGAAAAATAAGCCAAAGGAGCAACCATTCAGTACCACTTCCCAATAAGCAATGTTGAAAATTAACAGTAAAAGATTAAGTAATTAGAAGGTTTGTCAGTCAAAATCAGATTAAAAATAGGAGCCTATATCTAGTAGTTATCATAATTAAACATAAGAAGAAGAAGGATGCATTTACCAAAGGAAGCTGGGGTAGTTCAATCAAGAAGCCAAGGCAACCATATACAGGAGTGTATGTCAGCTGCCCAGGACTATTCTGGTTCTATGGACAGATGACACTGGGATTCCATTGAATGGTGAACTAAAAGAGGACAGTCATATGTAAGGCAGCCAGGAGAAGCGAGTCTGTGACAAAAGGAACCGAGACCTGAAATAAGACATCATGAACATCAACAAGTGGGAAAGTCGAGAGCAGAAGAACACTGGTGAAACAAAAAGATCTGAAATGCGGAGTTTCACGGGAGTAAAACCCCAGTTGCATTCAATGGTCAGGAGCTACAGTCATAACCTCCAACCAGCTCAGCAGCAATTGCTAGGATGGCCAGATTCCCTTTCACAAGTATAAATGGCCCGGGACTAAAAATACACTGTGGCTTCTTCCTGTGGGCTGATGAGAAAAACAACAGCCTGTAGGAAGAAATGGGGTGTGACTATTTCAGATGTGCCCACAGCCACAGCCCTCTGAAATTCCTGAACCAGTGCTATGCGAAAAGGTATGGTTTTGAAGAATTTGCCATTTCATCTAAAAATAATAGAAAAATAACACTTTTTTTTTTAATTAATGGAGATGATCAAAGAAATGACATGCCCATATGGGGCTGCTGATTTCTTAACAGCAGTTACAACAGGCTCTAGTCAGATATTTCGGGGAAAAGTACTTTAAACTCAAAGATCTTATCCTATAAATGTCTGAAGTCAGGAATAATGCACTTATGATGAGTGATAATTTATTAGTCAAGTATGACACTATTGTAATAAAAGTCTTGATGCAATAAATATGTTCTGCAAAAATTCTGGTAGACTGGGCTCTTGGGATTGCGTTTCAAGAGAGAGAATGTGGCTGCATAGGAAGCCTGAGTTCTTTCTACTAGGCATTTTTCCACTTTTATGGTCATGGGGACATCTGGTGAGTCTGGGTGGCTAAGGAGAAGACAACATGGGGAACGGAGGAGAAGACAAACCAAAAGACCATCTACATAAAGCAATGAAGAAGGACAGGATAGCGGTCAGGGAAGAAAACTAGACTACAGTGTTACTCAGCTGGCTTTTCACTTCTGGCTGTTCCAAAGCCAACATCAATGACATTTTTGTTCAAGCCTCATTCCTTGGCATCAAGGTTATATTATGTTCCTCTAGCTACATGAGGAAAGGGCCAGCTCAGGTACAGGAGAGAGAAAATAAATCCATTGTATTTTTTAGCTCTTTAGCTGGTTACGGCCTTGTCCTTTTAAGTATTTTGCATTTCTAAAATGTACACATCTATACATATTCAATTATAAAAATGTCTTTAAACAACAATTACAAATTGTTTAGGGATTATCTTTTTTAAATTATTCTGAATGTTCTGGTATGTGATGAATGAGAAATATGTGAGCTTATATTCATGTTAATGCTGGTATCATTTTTACAATTCTCAGTGGAACCTACATTTTACTGAACTTTTAATCTGTTTGCTTTTCATTGTCAATCTTAGACCATTATCTGCTATTTTCTGCATTTTCTTTCCTTTACCATTATGCATCTTTTTCCTCAAAACCTGTGTCAATCTAATAAATTGACTTCAGAATTCAGGTTAATTACTGCAAGATGCAGGTTACTTCTGCAAAATAATATAAACAACTAATGTGTAATGAACAACTTTGCTTCTGTGATTCTTCCTTCTCTAGAATTACCCATTTTCAACTATCTGCTGGATTTTATTCTTGACAGAATACAAATATGCTATACTTTCTGTCTCTTTTAAATTGCTCCCTTGAGAGCATAATTTCTCTTCAACTATCATGCCATTTCTCCAAAACTCTTTCAGCAAAACTTGCCCAAAGAGCCTTCTAGACTCCTGGTCTCCCTGCCTCACCTCCCAGTAGAACATGAACTCACTTCAGTCTGTCCCTTGTCCCCAGTCCTCCACTGACACAGTGTCAATGAACCCATCCTTCCCCAAATGCTCCATTCTCAGTCCTTATTTCATTTGGCCCCTTAGAAGCTTTTGATAATCTGACAACTCCTTCTTCACTTATATTCTCTTAAATACCCTTTCTTTTACTTTAATAGCAGATCAAAAGGAAGGAAAGGAGAATCCTAAACATGCCTATTGAAGCAATAAACCAAGAACAATTTTGCTTGTGATTTTTTTTTAACCTTCTATGCTTTCTGCTGCTAATTATCTGTGAAAACTAATGAAAATCTCCCGAGAAATCTATGAAAAACTTTCCCAGGCTCAACTGAAATTCTGTTACAAGGTCAAATAACCCCTTTAGGGTCTTGTTTATAAACAACATGTCTGAGGTCCCATAGAGAACCTTCTAGCTCTCAGCACTGTCACTTGTGGGGCTCAATGCTACTGTGTCCTTTTGGTATCAAGCAGAAAAATGCGTCCCTCTGGAGACTTTCTCTTACAGCATCCCTCTCATAGCTCTAGTCTACACTGTATTAACTGTACCTTCCAGAACATCATGCCATTTTCTTCATATTACATCTTATCAAGACCCAGCTGAGTTCTGTCAGTGCCCTGTGTTAGCTAACGACTTGCCATTCCTTTAAGACCATATTCTGTAAATACTTGGATGGGCTGGAGTTCTCTCCTCATTAGAATACTTTTTCACACTCTTCTGTTGTTAGCCAAATATACCCATGCGAAGTTCCATCCTACCACAACTCCAAAACCCCAAACACCCACTTCTGAGTATCACAACAAAAACATTTGTTCCAATCACATGTAACACTCTACATGAAAATACTTTGGTCAAACACAGCTTTCTCCATCTACGGCTATAATTAACCTCTCTCCCATAGGCACATCCATGGCTAGGCTATGTTTTAACTGTCCACAGCTATCAGTTAACTGTACAATTTTTTTGTTTGATGAAAGATCTCCTAGTAGATTGTATGTACTTAGATAAAAACAGCATCTGTTTTGCTCAACCCTATCTCTGGTACCAATAAAACGCCTAATACATCAGAGATGCTCAATCAGTACTTCAATGGACAAACGACTCAATTCATGTTTTTTTAGACACAGACGTATACATTCTTAGTCCCTTATGTAACGTGACATAAGGTAATCTATTTCTTTACTATAGACCAGATATGTTTTATCAACTTTGAAATTAATTAACCAGTACAATCACCCACATTTATGTGAGTTATTTTTATTAGTAGCATTTGAAAATCCAACTCCCCTATTATATTTTCTTTCGCTCATCCATACCAGAAATATAAGCCCTATGTGAGAATAGAAATAGGCCTCCTTTTATCACTCAGCCATTTCATCACTGGCCCAGTGCCCGAGTGCATATTTGCAGCGTAAAGATGTGAGGAATTCCTGAAATGCCTCTTCCTTTATTCCTTCTGTGAGGTAGGCAGGCCTCCTCCACTACACACTTTTATTATCATCTAATTAATCAATTTAAAAAAACTTATAAAATGCTATAGCAATACTGTAGAATGTGGCGATTATAAAAACAATACAAATTAGTAAACATAAAAAGTATGGGATTTTCCTTATGATTTCTCATCCTAAATCCTCAACCCTTATAATTTGTTGTAACAATTTTGAGAAGCACTTCCTGAGAGCAGTTTATCCCTTTTAAATTCAGTAAGTCTTTTTTCCCCAAACTTTCTGTTTTTACAATACAGCAAAAAAATTTATGAACATTATTGCTTCAGGTATTTGTGGGGTGAATCTAATAATGATAAATTATTATCAGTGCTAGACATGTACACATAAACTCTTTATATTTCCAATAATCTTCAAAGACATATCATATTTTATTTGCATTTTTATCACTGAAGAAAATGAAGATTAGTGAGATTAAATAACTTTGCCTAGTCCAAAGCTGGAAGTGAGGGAACTAGGATTCTAAACTCATGCATCCTTGATCCCAAATTCATGCTGTTAACGTCCATATCATATTTAGTGTGCTGATGGTTACATGTTTATTCTTGATATCCAAAAACTGCTGAATACAAACACTGCATGAAACTAACAAAAATACTCATGTAGAGAACAAATTACAGCATGAGTCTTAATACAGTTCTACGAAGATAAATTTTCCAGAAAATTAAATTTTGACAATAAAGTTTAAATAAAAGTAATCTCTCTCATAAAATGATAATGGCAAATAAAAGAGACATCTGTTTCCTTCATTAATGTACCAAAATTGTTTTTTTTCAAAAAAGGTCACAAACAGTGTTAAAATCCTTATCAATCACCTTCACAATAAAAGCAATAGTTTTCATAAGTGATATTGTACAAAGATTGGATTCCATGGTATACACATATATAAAATAATGTAATATACAAGGTTATAGTTTTTCTAATTGCTAATTCTTAAAGTATTTAAAGCACATCTGTAAATTATAAATGAAAATAAATATCTAATGTGATCTTTAGGTTACTCTTATTCAAATCGATTAGCTCATTTGGATTAGAAATATTAGTAATATCAAAGAAGGTTTGACTCAAGTAAAATCTATGTAGATATTCCCTTCTTCCTCTTTTTTTTCTAGTTCACAAAGATAGTGGTGAGACTAATTCCTGGCCATTGTCCATAATAGCACCAAAAATATAAAATAGTTGTCAGGTAAGCATAGTACCTGGATCTCAAGTCTTTGACCTGATCTCTAAGTCTCTGACTGTTGTAAGGCATAAGATTTTTCACTTGGAAAAATTGAAAAGGTGCAATTTGTCATGTGCTTTGAAGAGACTTATTGGAGGTAAAATAGTAACTTGCAAAAGATGCATGCACAATTTTGTATGTTTGCAAAAATTCTCCAAGTTCATGATCAAATATTATTCCTATGCACTGAATCCTCCCTTTTACAAGAACCAAAACAACTTTGTTTACTAGCGTTTTACACAAAGGCAGTGTTTTATGTGTTCATCCATCATATTTTAATTATGAGCTTGAAGTAATATGGCATTCAAAGCAAAATGTACTACAACCTAAGTCTTAATCCATCATTATTTCTAGACTTTGAAGATGAAACACATGCATATGAGTTGATGATTATAGACATTTTATATTTCTATAGAATGGTGGCTTTTTTTCTTTTAGATCTACAGAAAGGGAAAAATCAACATTATGTTATTACAATTCTTTTGACTTAAAAATAGGGGAAAAAAAGAACTTAGAAGAAGAAAAATAATTTCATGAGCAGCTATCATATATAATTAATTTGATATTATTACATAAACTCATGTAACAAAGGAGAAGGCTATGGCAACCCACTCTAGTCCTCTTGCTTGGAAAATCCCATGGATGGAGGAGCCTGGTAGGCTGCAGTCCATGGGGTCACGAAGAGTTGGACACAACTGAGAGACTTCACTTTCACTTTTCACTTTCATGCATTGGAGAAGGAAATGGCAACCCACTCCAGTGTTCTTGCCTGGAGAATCCCAGGGATGGGGGAGCCTGGTGGGCTGCCGTCTATGGGGTCACACAGAGTTGGACACGACTGAAGCGACTTAGCAGCAGCAGCAGCAGCAGCATGTAACAAACTATCTTTCTGCTTCTGATCCCCAGAAGGAAATATTAATACTGCATTTTGAATTATTTCTATCATAGAAGCTTCCTGCTATTTAAAATAACAACTTAGACTTATAAGAAGATAAGAACTCTAACTACATGATGCATTTCTAGCCAAACACCTAACTTTAGAGTTACTTTAATGGCAACTTAATTTACAAATTACTCAAAAGTCAATGAACAGATAATAAGCATTGGAACTTCATGTCATTTTACATTATTGCCAGATAAACAAGATCCAGTCTGAACAACTGAACGGAAGAAACATCTTGATACACTTTTTACATTTTTCATAATTGTTAATCTCTATGAGGGATTCACAACTTACAAGCAGTGAGGCTGACTGTATAGACTGTCCTTGCTATGAAGGTAAACATTATTTTGCAAATTTACATATTAGAATTTGACATCATACGACTTGATACATAAAAATATGGACTGAGGAATTCTGAAACATATACGTATATGAAAACGAGGTGAGTTTCCACTAAACTGTGCTCTACTCACAGGAGCAGATCAGTTGTGCACAGAACTTCTTAGTAACTTCCTTGCATAACAGTTACTTCTAGTGGTAAAATAAAGCAAGGCTCGCTGTGTCTCTTACCTTTGCCATGGCTTCTCCCATCCTCCAAAAGTGGTACTACGATAGTGTTGTTCACATTGCCAGGTGACCGCACAGCTGTGTAGACAACAGGCACCGACTGGACCACCACGGGGATGCGGTGAACGTGACTCAGTTTGTTAGACTGTAAATTCATGGGACTTGAAGGCGGAACAGGATGGATAATGTGCAAAAACTGCTGGCCTCCCACACCAGAGGCAGAGGCAACGAGGGGCCCTGGAGTTAATACTGTTGACGAAGATGATGCTGAAGATACTGATGTTATAACAGTCGGGGATGAGGCTGGACGGCTAGAAGACGATGAGGAGGTTGAAGTTGAAGAAGGTGAGGAGGCGGACGCTGTCATGGAAACTGGGGAGGATGAAACGGCTGTAGGGGATGTCCTGGCTTTGTTGATAGACAAGTCCACTGGCTCAGTTTGTGTCTGGAAGTGATCTACAGATAATGAGTCCTCCGGGGGTTCCCCTTTCACATTATTTAGCAACAGGGGAACAGCTTCCATATCGGGGTACTTGTGGACGTTTGGAGACTGTGGGGAGAAAAATGGAACATGTTTATCTCTGTTAATCACATCCTTTAATAGATGTATGATTTATGACTTCAGTGTTTATTAATGTTTCTCTTATTGCTGTGGAACATTAATTCACTCTCCAAGTATCTGAGATACTGCTCTGTGACAGTCATCATAATTAAAGATGAGAGTTCAAAAGTACGAGACAATTGGAAGAGCAACAGACATAATCGTTAAAATCCAGGGAAATAAGTACACTATGGAGAAGAAAAAAGGCCACAGAAACCTAAAAAGGACAGCAATTTTACATAAAACCTTCTAAAAGACAGGTTCAGAGGACAAAGTTGCTGTTTTGCTCTTTTGCTGTTGTTCAGTTGCCCAGTCATCTCCAACTCTTTGTGATCCCATGGACTACAGCATGGGGTCTTCAGCTGTAGTTACACTGTCTTCTTAAGATATTATATATACAACTAAAGTTAAAAACATTCATTTTGTTGGTCTGACCCATCACTACACTTCTGAGTTTTAGTTTCCATTAGTTACAAACTAATGGAAACTTTGATTAGATAACCTTAAATATATTTTCCAGCTCTAAAAGTCTATGATTTCATCATTCTAACCTGTACTCAATAGTATTATAGGAGGCCTGGCAACAACATGGGGGAAACTCACTACAACATTTCACCTTTCATATTTGGAGAAGCATCCACCATACCGTTCTCATTTTGAGCATTAAAACAGGGCATAAAATTTTCCAACTTCCCACACTCAATTACAAAATATTCAATACAAATCTTTTCTAACAATGGGATTATAACTTAGCTCTTAACAATGAAAAGATTTTCTCAATATAAAGAAATTCCACAACAGACATTTTTAGGAAATAATAATTTTAGGAAAAATTTATTCTATAAATCTTAAATTGCCTACGCTTACGTTAAGACAATGATAACAATTTTGTCCAAGTTTGTTTTCATTTCTTTCAAGTTTTAATGAGCAAAATTTAATAATAATACTAGGAACAACAAACAATAATAATAAAGAATCCAAGATTCCACCCAAACTAATGGGCTCAGTGTGTTATTACTGAGCATAAATATAATTTATAGTTTTTCACTCATAAATTCAAGAAATATTTATTAAATGCCTCTTTCCAAGGCCTAAAATGGCCTCCAAACTAGTATGTGTCTGTCTAGCCTTAACAGAGAGTTAGACTATAATAGATTATTTTTGGTTATATATAATCTGACCAGGATAACAGGGACATTGTTGTTCTATTACATGAAGATCAAAAACTCTTTTTTCAGCTTCATTAGATATGAGAACAACAATGCCTAAAATTATATTAAATTGGCTCATTTCATTCTTTAATAATAGATTTGGTTCACTATTTCTCTCAAAGTTGAGCGTACACTTAAAGGAACAAAACATGCTTCTTCAAATCTTTCTTTATAGAATATAAATTATAGCTCCATTCAGAAAATACAATAGTGCATGGGCATTTTATTTAGCAACAATGAGAAAAGAAAGGAAATAAGCTAAACAACAGTACCAGAACAACTAAAAAGGAAAATGAGTTGAAGGTTTATTTTTTTCTTCTAAGTTAACATGGTTACTTACCCGCAAAAAGATAATTAGAAAATATCAAAATGAACCGTCCAAAATATATACTGCATAAAATTTTAAATGACAAGATTTCATGTGCTGAAATTGAGAAATAAGAACTTAAATATTCTCAGATATTAAGAAACAAAGGAAAACAAAAACAAATGCCATAAACAGAGCAACTTTTATAAAAAGCTATTAGCATTATCTATTCTTCTAAATAAGAAGAGTATTTCAATTTGTACCCAGTATTATCAGGTAATTTCTTTGTAGAACAAGGTAGGATATTTCTTATTAGTGTGTTATACCCATACAGAAATTCTTTGTTGAGGCTGCTTTCATAAAATATCCAAATTGGTTTGTCATTAAAATTGTAAAATATGTCATTGAGTACATACTATCAAACATGGTTTGCTTTCTAATATAGTCTTGAGATTAACTTCTCTCTTTTACTATATTAGAGGGCTCCAAAATTCTAATTTTGGAGATAGTGATTAATTTCCATCACAAACCTCTTCCTAACTATACTTGGACACAAAGTTCCAACATGTCAGTTTTGTCCGACCCTTTCATGGACTGTAGCCTGCCAGGCTCCTCCGTCCATGGAATTCTCCAGGCAAGAATACTGGAATGGGTTGCCATGCCCTCCTCCAGAGGATCGTCCTGACCCAGGGATAGAGCCCAGGTTGCCTGCAGTGCAGGTGAATTCTTTACCATCTGAGTCACGAGGGAGCCCACTAAACCCTACTGCTAAGTCACTTCAATCGTGTCCGACTCTGTGCGGCCCCATAGACGGCAGCCCACCAGGCTCCCTCGTCCCTGGGATTCTCCAGGCAAGAACACTGGAGTGGGTTGCCATTGCCTTCTACTAAGAACCCTGCTGCTAAGTCACTTCAGTCGTGTTTGACCCTGTGCGACCCCACAGACGGCAGCCCACCAGGCTCCCCCATCCCTGGAATTCTCCAGGCAAGAACCCTGGAGTGGGCTACTAAGAACCCTAGGTGCATTCAAATCCTTGATAACTACATAGCTTTTACATAAGCTCAAACTACAATATAGAAAATGATCCAAAAAATTAGGAAGGATCAACTGAATCTTTGGATGACAAACATATCTTATTTGGGAATGTTAGACACATTATGCATGAATTTAATCATCACAGAGGCTCATACTGGCTCCTATTTCTCATGTAGCAGATGAAACACAGCTAGCCCGTCCAAAAACAATGCTTTATGTATGATATTATAAGTGAAACGAATCGCCGGTCTAGGTTCGATGCAGGATGCAGGATGCTTGGGACTGATGCACGGGGATAATCCAGAGAGATGGTGTGGGGCAGGAGGGGGG
>SJXQ01011941.1:487670-526739 GCA_006408695.1 Aepyceros melampus | reverse complement strand
TGGGAGAGTGGCAGTGTAACATGTATGATATTATAAGTGAAACGAATCGCCGGTCTAGGTTCGATGCAGGATGCAGGATGCTTGGGACTGATGCACGGGGATAATCCAGAGAGATGGTGTGGGGCAGGAGGGGGGAGGTGGGGGTCGGGATTGGGAGTTCATGTACACTCGTGGCTGATTCATGTCAATGTATAGCAAAACGAATACAGTACTGTAAAGCAAAACAAACTAAAAAATAAAAATTAATAAAAATTAAAAAAAAGAAAAAGAAAAAAAAAACAAAAACAATGCTTTATCAGTATAAAGAGGATAAAACCCTCATCATACCATTCAACTATTTACAGTGTTGACATAGTATCATATTCTCATAGCCCTTACCAATCACTTCTCCTGTGATAATGTGGCCAGTAAACCATCCATAATTACAGCTTCAAGCTGCACATACACACACACATAAGACCATCAATACTATATAAATCAGTTTCCCAAATAGTGTATGCGCACTCCTCCTTTTAGGAAAGAGAAAAGACCTGAAAGGTTTGATTCTGAAATTGTTAATAGAAATTCATTTCTTGGAGTTTAGAAAGTGCTGGAAATGCATTGACTAAGAAATATGAATTCATAAACATGTAACTGTAGGGAAGCCATGGGAGAGTAGCCAAGAGAAAGAAAGAAAGCTGGAGAAAAACCACCTGAGAAGTACTGAGAGCAGTTAGAAATGAAGGGATTTGAGAAATCCTACACAGATTTGAGAAAGGGAGAAAAGATATGGATGGCTACGTTACCAGGAAACAGCATCTAAGAGACAAAGGCATTGAGAACAAAACAAATTACAAAGAGAAATTTTATGCACAATTAGGAAAAGAACATTTTGTTAAAAAAAGAACAATGAAAGGATTTCATACTAAAATTTTGCCCTTGGTCTCTTAACTACTCAATTCTAGATACTACACTGATGGACAACTCTTGCAGCAACATCCACTAAGCATTGCTGCTGTTTTGTTGCTTGTTTGTTTTAAATAAAAGCCCCTTAAGATCTGTGTTTGGGGAAACATCTAGCTGAATTTTTGCTGCTGATGATTCTGGTGTGGAAAACATGATCAAACACATAAACCATATTCAATATCATCAACAGAAACAGAATTCCTCCTAAAGATGTGAAGATAAAAGGGCACCCTGCATTTTATGTCAAAGAGAATGAGAATTACTTTCATTTCCCCAAAAATGATATTTTGGAGGGGGGATCCACAATAATTTTTTCACCTCATACTTTAAGAAATAAATGCATAAATACACACAAAATTCTAGTAAATGTAACAATCTACTTCATAAGAAGGTGTGAAAACTGAAAGATAATATAGGATTATACTGCTGCATCATAATGTTTCAAGAGTTCGAAAGCCAGTTTGATTCAAAATAATTCACTCAATAAAGTACAATGCACAATATTCCAGTGAACATATTCCTTTCAGTGAGATGAGGATTACATGTGAGCTGTTCATGACTTCATGGTTATATAGCCTGTTACGTGGTTATCACAGAAAGAAAATTTGATTTGGACACAAAAGACTTGAATGCATGACCGGCCCTATTAATTATTAGCTATACAATCTTGGTGTCATCATTAAAAATTCTCTGAGTTTAGTTCAGTTCAGTCGCTCAGTCGTGTCCGACTCTTTGCGACCCCATGAATCACAGCACGCCAGGCCTCCTTGTCCATCACCAACTCCCGAAGTTCACTCAGACTCACAAGTCCACCGAGTCAGTGATGCCATCCAGCCATCTCATCCTCTGTCGTCCCCTTCTCCTCCTGCCCCCAATCCCTCCCAGCACCAGAGTCTTTTCCAATGAGTCAACTCTTTGCATGTTCAGTTCAGTTCAGTTGCTCAGTTGTGTCTCTTTGCGACCCCATGAATCGCAGCATGCCAGGTTTCCCTGTCCATCACCAACTCCCGGAGTTGACTCAGACTCATGCATCGAGCCAAAGTACTGGAGTTTCAGCTTCAGCATCATTCTCTCCAAAGAAATTCCAGGGCTGATCTTCAGAATGGACTGGCTGGATCTCCTGCAGTCCAAGGGACTCTTAAGAGTCTTCCTCAACACCACAGTGAAAAAAGCATCAATTCTTCAGCGCTTAGCCTTCTTCACAGTCCAACTCTCACATCCATACATGACCACTGGGAAAACCATAGCCTTGACTAGATGGACCTTTGTTGGCAAAGTAATGTCTCTGCTTTTCAATATGCTATCTAGGTTGGTCATAACTTTTCTTCCAAGGAATAAGTGTCTTTTAATTTCATGGCTTCAGTCACCATCTGCAGTGATTTTGGAGCCCAGAAAAATAAAGTCTGACACAGTTTCCCCATCTATCTGCCATGAAGTGATGGGACCCGATCCCATGATCTTCATTTTCTGAATGTTGAGCTTTAAGCCAACTTTTTCACTCTCCTCTTTCACTTTCATCAAGAGGTTTTTTCGTTCCTCTTCACTTTCTGCCATAAGGGTGGTGTCATCTGCATATCTGAGGTTATTGATATTTATCCTGGCAATCTTGATTCCAGCTTGTGCTTCCTCCAGCCCAACGTTTCTCATGATGTACTGTGCATATAAGTTAAATAAGCAGGGTGATAATATACAGCCTTGACGTACTCCTTTTCCTATTTGGAACCAGTCTGTTGTTCCATGTCCAGTTCTAACTGTTGCTTCCTGACCTGCATATAGGTTTCTCAAGAGGCAGGTCAGGTGGTCTCTTTCAGAATTTTCCAAAGTTTATTGTGATACACACAAAGACTTTGGCATAGTCAATAAAGCAGAAATAGATGTTTTTCTGGAACTCTCTCGCTTTTTCCATGATCCAATGGATGTTGGCAATTTGATCTCTCGTTCCTTTGCCTTTTCTAAAACCAGCTTGAACATCTGGAAGTACACAGTTCACGTATTCTCTAGGCCTGAGTTTATCCAAGAGTAATATTAATTCCAAACTCATAAAATTGTTGTAAAGACTGAAGAAGGGCATTAAGTGCTTTTAAGTAATACTAAGACTATGGGACAGAAACAAATGTGCTTCCTTTTTTAGAACTAAAAATTCCAACACAACCTAAATCTATTATTGTAGCTCTCAGAGTGACTTGATTTACAGAACTCAGCATAAGAGATATTCTGATGTAGGGCTGCATAATATAGCCACTGTAGTAGTGTTCTGTTTGCTAAACAACCTAGTATATATTACAAAAGTAGTTGAACATGTCGAGATATTGTAAGCATTTTTAGCTTCCACATAAGATTTTAAATACACATTCTCTCTTAACATATAGAAGATAGTCATTTGACACTGTTTAATTTTTTTTGTTTTTTTTTTTAGCTTCATTAGATTGGCTCATAGGATGATCGTGTTAACAGTTGATAGAATACATTTTAATTGACTGGTTTTATATCTTAGTTTGACAATATAAATATTGTCTATCAATCCATAAATCAGTTTGAATCCATTATGACAATAATACATAAATACATTAAAATAACTGTTTAGTGATGTCAGCCATTGTTTAATAGTCTTGTCGTGAGATGAAACTGGTGAGTTTTATTTGTTTCCTGTGTCGCAGTAGACAGTTTATATAAGGTTCACTGTCTGACTTTGTGAGTAGTTGAATATGCACTTTTCACGGGAGGTGTTTTTGCTGTACAGATCAGGAAACTCACACAGGGGCTCTGCATCAACCTAGAGGGCTGGGATGGGAGGAAGATGGGAGGGAATTTTAAAAGGGAGGGGATATATATATATGTATACCTATGGCTGATTCATGTTGAGGCTTGACAGAAAACAGCAAAAGTCTGTAAAGCAATTATCCTTCAATAAAAAGTAAATTAATTAAAAAAAAAGCTTCCTGTGCATTTCACATAAAAAGGGAATAAACTAAATCTATGACTTCATATACTGTTTCATTGAGTTTCTAAGTTATACTGCATTATTTTAAAGGCAAATACACATTAATTAAAGTGCTGAATTCCTCTTTTTATATGAAATGCACAATAGGTATACATTTTAGTCTTCCTCATTAGTATGTGAAATTTTAAAAATATGAGCACCATGCTTAAAGCAAGCAACCTGCTCACTCTGGCCATCTTTTCCCTCAGTGTGAAAGGCACCAAACATCAATTTGTGAAAAAGCATCAGCTTCACTTTCCTCCCTACTGTGTTACTTTACTAAAAAGCAAAGCCTGTTTTTCAAGATTTGTCTAACATATGCCCTGACAATCATCATTCACACTGCTTTCAAGCCCAGTGATTTTTCTTCTTTACTCTACAGGTTCAAGGGCAAACTCTAAAACACAACTGCTGTAAAAGTGTGACTTTAGAAAACTGACCAAGAAAAAATTAAAGCAGAGTATATACTCAAAAAAGGAAAGACAAATTATAATTTTTTCAAAAAGTATGGACAAAAGAATAAAAGGAAACAAGTAGAAATCTTTCAAGTTTACAATCTAGAAGTTGGTTTCCAAAGTATTGAATGAGTTAAAGGGGAAGATATTTCAATGAATATTTAATTAAACTACTTTATCTCAATCTCTCAAGTGTCAATTTAAGAAATGATTGATTCCCTGAGAAAATTCAGAACATATGCATAACATAATGGACTCTCTGTGATTTTACATTTATGTTTTTATGCTTTCATATTCAAATTGCAAACATGCTGGCCTTTTTAAAGGATTCAATACACACATTTAACTTTACTCTAAATTTTCCTTATTTCTTAGTTACTACATTTTTCCATGAGTTATTTATTTTCCAGAACTTTCCTGAATCTTATCATTTACCCAAAGCAACCAGAATTTATGTTAACAGTTTGACTGCACATCTGAAATTCTAGTTTAGCACTTATGTGTTGTAAAGCTGGGATCAAATCTTAGGTGAGGAGGCTTCTCCTAAAGGGCGGTAGAAGACAGAAGCAATTCTATTCTATCTGCGCATTTAAAAAAAAATTAATAGCAGATGTTCCTAAGCAATGAAAAGATTGACAAACATGTTTGGACATGAACATAATGTGCAACTTGTAAATTAATAGTATTTTGTACTACCACATAATCAGTGAACACTTAAACACATTTGCTAGATGAGAATATTTATGCTCAAAAATTAAATCACTTAAATTCCATTTCATTGGTCAAATGAGGTAAAGAAATAGTGTCACTATTAGAAGTGTCAAAAAAGGAAGTATAAGAAGTTAGTTTTGCTCCTATTTTCCTGCAATTACTGTTAAACTGAACTTCAGAAAACCATGCAAATACATGTTAAAATAAATTATATGAGTCCAACTCTATGACATTTTGGAAAAGGCAAACTACAGAGACAGTAAAAAGATCAGTGGTTGCCAGGGGCTTGGGGGACAGGATGGAAGGGATGAAAAAGAGAACCACAGGGAATTTTTAGGGCAATGAAACTCTTCTGTATGTTACTGCAATGGTGGTTTTATGTCACCACGCATTTATCAAAACCCACAGAAGTGTACAACCCAAAGAATTAACCTTAATGTAAACCATGGACTATACTTAATAGTGAATCAATACAGGTTCAACAAATCATTACATCCAACAAATATAATATTATACTAATGCAAGACTCTATATAGGGGAAACTGTGAAAGGGTGGGGTGAGTATATGGAATTCTTAAGTACACTCTACCAAATTATTCTGAAAGTAATGAATCTCTACTAAAAAAGTAAAGCCCACTACTTATTTAAAATTAATTTGAATTCAACATAAGATTCAATTTTATCTACTATTTTATTTATAATTTTTGTAAAATAAACCAAAATTATTATAATATTTGCAATGTTTTAAAAAAGGGTTAACTGTTTAAGGCTTATCTTTATTATATCATGGTTATCTTCTTTTGTTCTTCTGTTTTTAAAAGACTATCATTATTCAGTGACTGATTTAAGATACTGAAGTTTTACCATATAAGACAAGAAAGCATATTTTATAGACTTTTAGGAATAAAAAGTTCATTTGAATCTTCACCCTAAACCACAGACTTATTCAAGTGCCTGAGGCAAATGTTCTGTGCTAGTTACATATTTTAAAATATGCAAAATGTTTACCATTCTCAAACAGATTAATCTTGTCTGCTACCAGATGGACCTTGCTTTTGATTTCAAAAACATTCACCACAAGAGTTATTTTTGTAAGGCTATTTCACAGTACTGGAAAACATCAAATTTCAGACTAGAAAATGACCTCAGAGAGGCAGAGATACCCAATGCTACAACTGGAAACCACAACACATTACAAACCTATACAGCAATAACACATTTTTTACGTAAAGGGTGGTAGTTTGCAAAAATGTAGGCTTTATTTTTTGGATATTTAAAGCAAGCAAGCAGTCAAGAGAAGCCCGACATGCTTCCCTGCTCATAGAAAATGCCTTTAAAGAGAGATCCACAAACAAGCCAAACAAGACTAATGGCAAAGCTGAGAGAAATCCATTTTTTCCCCACCCAACCCTGAGGTCAGAGGGAGCAACAACAGGAAAGGGGCAGAAGTAGAAAAGCAATAGTGTTTAAATGCCCCCCCTACAAATCAGCAAAATGCACTCGTGCAAACTAACTTTTCTAGCTTCATATTTTGGCTTCCTGGTAAATGGAATAGAGAGGCACACAGGTCTTTCTAAGACTATGAAAGGGTGAGACTGTCCAAAGGTTTTCTGAAGTGGTCCCTCATTAAGCTGTGACTGCCACAAGGCACACAGAGGCATACATAATTAATAGGTTTACGTGGAGAATTAACTATACACATCAAGCCCCTGTTGATTTCATCCATCAAATGAGCATCTGAGCAAAAGGGGACAAGAGGCAGACTAGAGCTTCAGGGAAGACAAAGGCAGAACAGGAAGACAGAATGGAGGAAGACTGATCTGACTGAAAAAGAGAACTTGCCAGCAGACGGGACTCCTGCTAAACAGATGTGATTGACAGTGACTGGGGAAATCTAAGCTCAGCACTCCTCCAGGCTGGGGTATTTTTTTTTTTTCCTGAGAAAATGCTGAGTGCATATTTATTGACAACTTATCTTATGGCAGAAAGTGAAGAGGAGCTAAAAAGCCTCTTGTTGAAAGTGAAAGAGGAGAGTGAAAAAGTTGGCTTAAGGATCAACATTCAGAAAACGAAGATCATGGCATCTGCCCCATCACTTCATGGGAAATAGATGCGGAAACAGTAGAAACAGTGTCAGACTTTGTTTTTTTGGGCTCCAAAATCACTGCAGATGGTGACTGCAGCCATGAAATTAAAAGGCGCTTACTCCTTGGAAGAAAAGTTATGACCAACCTAGATAGTATATTGAAAAGCAGAGACATTACTTTGCCGACTCAGGTCCGTCTAGTCAAGGCTATGGTTTTTCCTGTGGTCATGTATGGATGTTAGAGCTGGACTGTGAAGAAGGCTGAGCAAAGAAGAATTGATGCCTTTGAACAGTGGTGTTGGAGAAGACTCTTGAGAGTCCCTTGGACTGCAAGGAGATCCAACCAGTCCATTCTGAAGGAGATCAACTCTGGGATTTCTTTGGAAGGAATGATGCTAAAACTGAAGCTCCAGTACTTTGGCCACCTTATGTGAAGAGTTGACTCATTGGAAAAAACCCTGATGCTGGGAGGGATTGGGGGCAGGAGGAGAAGGGGACGACCGAGGATGAGATGGCTGGATGGTATCACGGACTCAATGGACGTGAGTCTGAGTGAACTCCGGGAGTTGGTGATGGACAGGGAGGCCTGGTGTACTGCGATTCATGGGGTCGCAAAGAGTCGGACACGACTGAGCGACTGAACTGAACTGAACTATCTTGGAGTCTTTAACTAAGAGCAGTAAGGGAAGGCAGAGACCAGAATTCTAGGATTAAGGAAGCCTTCTCCTGGAGGTCCAGAGGTAATCACATTCAGTTCAGTCGCTCAGTCGTGTCTGATTCTTTGTGACCCCATGGACTGGAGCACGCCAGGCTTCCCTGTCCATCACCAACTCCCAGAGCTTGCTCAAACTCATCTCCATCAAGTCAGTTATGACATCTAACCATCTCATCCTCTGTTGTCCCCTTCTTTTCCCACCTTCAATCTTTCCCAGCAACAGGGTCCCTTCAAATGAGTCAGTTCTTCACATCAGGTGGCCAAATTCAGGATTGATTTCCTTTAGGATTCATTAGCTGGATCTCCTTGCAGTCCAAGGGACTCTCAAGAGCCTTCTCCAACAATCTGTCACTGTTTCCATTGTTTCCTCATCTATTTGCAATGAAGTGATGGGACCGGATGCCATGATCTTAGTTTTCTGAATGTTGAGCTTTAAGCCAACTTTTTCACTCTCCTCTTTCACTTTCATCAAGAGGCTTTTTAGTTCCTCTTTACTTTCTGCTATAAGGGTGGTGTCACCTACATATCTGAGGTTATTGATATTTCTCCCAGCAATCTTAATTCCAGCTTGTGCTTCATCCACTCCAGCATTTTTAAAATGATACTAGTAATGCTGACATCGACATAGTAAAGGGACATTCTATTCTGTTGCCGGACAGCAGTAAGTGTCAGATACACACTTTCAGGAATGCTAGTGAGTAAACTCTCAAGAGTCATTAAATACCTTAAAACAAGTAATAACATTTTAAAGAATGATATAAATGAAGTCATTTACAAAACAGAAACAGGCTCACAGATTAAAAAAAATAATAAACTTATGGTTACCAAAGGGGAAATGTGGAGAAGGGATCAATATGGAGTTTGGGATTAATGTACATACAGCATATATATAACAAGGAACTCTACTTAATACTGTGTAATAATCTACATGGGAAAAGAATCTGAGAAGGAATGAATATGCTTATAACTGAACCACTATGCTGTACACCTGAAACTAACACAAGAGTGTACATCAATCACACTGAGGTGCGCCCAACTCTTTGCAACCCCATGGACTGTAGTCTACCAGCGTCCTCTGTCCATGGGATTCTCCATGCAAGAATACTGGAGTTGGTTGCCATTTATGTCTCCAGGGGATCTTCTCATCCCACGAAACAAACCCAAATCTCCTGTGCTGGCAGGTGGAATCTTTACCGCTGAGGCACCAGGGAAGCCCAACTACCTATATGAAAGTGAAAGTCACTCAGTCATGTCCAACTCTTTGTGACCCCATGGAATTCTCTAGGCCAGAATGGGTAGGGTAGCCTTTCCCTTCTCCAGGGGATCTTCCCAACCCAGGGATCAAATCCAGGTCTCCCGCATTGCAGGTGGATTCTTTCCCAGCTGAGCCACCAGGGAAGAAGCCCAAGAATACTGGAGTGGGTAGCCCATCCCTTCTCCAGTGGATCTTCCTGACCACAGAATCAAACTGGGGTCTCCTGTATTGCAGGCAGATGCTTTACCAACTGAGCTATCAGGGAAGCCCTGATAGCTACCTATATAACCTGCAATAAAACTAAGAAAAGAATTAAATATAACTGGTAACTATTAATAAAAGTCTGCGTTTGCAGTAACCCAAGTGGGTTAAAACTATGAATTCTTCTGAAAATCTCAAGCTGCTGCATCATAGTTTACCTGGAAAACATTTTCAAACTTGAAAACTAATGTCAACAATTACATATCCATGTTTGGATACTACAAAGTTTTGTATGTTTTTGATGAAAAGCTTTCACTCAACCAGTATTTAGTGACCACCACTATATAATCAGTACAGCACTGTCAAGAATCTGAGGATACTACAAAAGGATTTTCTCCTTTGCCACTTAGAAGCAACTGTTACCCAACCCAGAGATTTAACAAGAGTCTTATCACTTTTTTGTAAACTACATTCAGAAAACATGAAATGTATAAACAATGGGGAATGTTTCAACCTTGAGCTATAAAGAATGGAAAGTATTAAAAAGGAATTTGAGAAAACAAAATTGTGCCCTTTAAATTGACAAGTAAACATTCAAATAAGTATTATAGAGATCTTGAGATCATAAAATAGTTAATTCAATACTAATTAATTGTAAAAGCAATATTAATGATTGTTTTTTAAATGCAGGAAAAATAAATATACTTAAAATTTCCTACATGCTACCTGGTAAAATTTTCTCCCGTTTTATAGGAAAATGCATCCTCCCAGAAGTTGAAAGAACAATGTAATGTGGATCTGTGATCTAAACCTAAGAGTGATTGCTAAGACTGAATTTACCTCCCATGCTGTCCTTGGGAGCCTTGAGAAGCGAAAGTCAGTGAGGACTTGTGTCTTTGAGAAATTTTTTCCTGCAGTTCATGTGAACTTAATATTTGGCAAATATAAAAATGTATAAAAATGAGCACTGCCTAGAGAGCCATATGGTAGGCACCAGCTCACTTTTCCAATATATCCAACACACAACAAACTTAACGGCATGAGGCAGCTATTATAATGTCTATTTCATATTTATTTCCTATTTGTTTCCATATTAAGTTTTAGGCTTCCATGGCGACTCAGACAGTAAAGAATCTGCTCACAATGCAGGAGGCAGGGGTTTGATTCCTGGGTCAGGAAGATCCCCTGGAGAAGGAATGGCAATCCCCTCAGGTATTCTTGATAACCACAGCTGGAAAAATCATTTGTAACTTAGGAACAGCATCCTGTATTTGGTGCTCTGGCCACACTGTATGCGATGTAAGTTTGAAAGAAAGGCAGAAAGATGGGGAGATAAAATGAAAAAAAAAAAGTCTGATTAGATTTGTAAGCAATACATTAGAAATACAGGTGAAAAAAGTCAGCTCACCATCTATGTAACTTTTTTTACCCTTTTCTTGTAAACCAAACACTCAGAAATGAATAAGAAAAAGAAAAAAAAAGCTTTATGTTTGATCAAAGATATATGTTCCCCAATAAAAGCAGCTGAAATTCAGCAAAGGGAAAACTAAGGGAGAGGGAATGTGGTTTTGTAAAAAGAGTACTTACCTGAGTTCTAGTTAAAGTTCTATTTTATGTAGCCAGTTTACTCTCTTTCTTTATTTCTAATCAAAAATGACTCTGATTATGCCTTTGCACAGTCACTTTTCTGCTGTCACCTTGACCTTTACCAGACTCCACCTGTCCCGATGAGACACCACTCTTCTGTGCTTCCAAAGCACGCTGAGGTTTCTGTCTTTCCTCTAACCCGGCACTGAGTCCATTCAAAACACCACTTTTATATGGTTCTTTCATCACCCAGCATGTGTCAGCATCCCTGGTACAAGACCCATTTACTCTATTAAAGCCCTCACTCACTCTAACATTGAATAAATCTATAAAATTACCCCATCTTGGCAATTTAACAAACAGTAAATATACTTATTAACTTAATTATAACATATAAAAATTAGTGTTTCAAGTTTCTATCTGTCCATTCCTTCATTTAAAAAACTGACTGATTGCCATTTTATTCATTTCTCTCACTACCAAACAATTTCACCAATGTATCTGACATTCTTTCTTACAGCTAAGGAAGTTGTTCACCATAGGGTGGTTTTTCCCACAGGATACAGAGCACTGAGTGTCTGAAGACATTTTTGATTATCACAACTGAGGGAAAAGGCTAACAGGCCAGTTTCTGCAACAAAGACTCAAGGTCAATATGGCTGAGGTTGAGAAATGACGTACTAAGCTACCTTCACTTTCCTTCCATCATTTTCCCTCTATTGTCCTATTTTTCATATTTTAAAAAAATTTGATTCCTTTATTTTCCTCTCATCTTTTCCCTCAACTTTCTCCATATGCATCAATCATGTAAATCCATCTATACAGTTAAAATATTAGTATGTTCATCTCTGGGCAAGTGGGTATGTTTCTTTTTTTTATTAATTTATTTATTTTACTTTACAATATTGTATTGGTTTTGCCATACATTGATTGACTTGAATCCACCACAAGTGTACACGTGTTCCCCATCCTAAACCCCTCTCCCGCCTCCCTCCCCATCCCCTCCCTCTGGGTCATCCCAGTGCACCAGCCCTGAGTACTCTGTACCATGCATCAAACCTGGGCTGGCGATTCGTTTCACATATGATATTTTACATGTTTCAATGCCATTCTCCCATATCATCCTGCCCTTGCCCTCTCCCACAGAGTCCAAAAGACTGTTCAATACATCTGTGACTATTGAACAGTCTTTTGGTTTCTATATTAATAAGAATGTCAGTTAGCATGTATATACTCCTCTAACTTTTACCATACAATACATTTAAAAATTAAAGGTGTGTGTGTGTGTGTGTGTGTGTGTGCACGCATGCGCACACTGTGTGTGTAGTGTATATAGTGAGAATATGCACAAAAATTAACTGAGGAGTTTATGATCATGTGGATATGTGTATATGTATGTATGTTTATAGGCCTTGATTTTACATGCATTTATTTTTTACCTCTCATACTTGTGCTTAGGTGCATAAATAGAAGAATACAAATAAAATATATTTGTTTTTTGTAAAAGTCGAGTGGGGCTAGGGTTGACTCAAAGAGCTTAAGTAAAAAGTACAGTTGATGATCGGAGTTGCATTAAGCATGTGTCTTTCTAGGGGGGCTTCTGGTATCACCCAAAAGATGGGTAGGAAGCCCTGGTAGCTCAGCAATAAAGAATCCACCTGCCAGTGCAAGAGATTCAGGTTTGATCTCTGGGGCAAGAAGATCCTCTGGAGAAGAAAATGGCAACCCACTCCAGTATTCTTGCCTAAGAAATCCCATGGACAGAGGAGCTTAGCAGGGGTCAAGGGGTCGTCCATGGGGTCGCGCAAGAGTCAGACCTGACTTAGTGACTAAACAAGAACAAAACGATGGCTACTGCCAGCTCTGTCTAGACTTGAAACTTGAGTACCTGGACCATGTATAAAGGGTGGGGTAGCAAAGAGTCGGGCATGACCTAGCGACTGAATGATAACAATACTTACAGACATGTGAATATTCATTGTGATATACACATTGAATCCTCATATCCCAATATAGGCAACTATTATTAGTTACACACTACAGATATAAAACACTCAAAGAGGTTAAAAAATGTGCCAGTGGCCCTTCAGTGGTAAGTGGCAATGTCAAGACACAGTTCCATGTGGTCTCTGACAACAAACCTCACCTGTAATAAAACACTGATCTCTACAACTGATTCTATACCGTATGCCTCCAGGGGATCAGGAAAGACTGATGTCACTGTAATCACTGCCATAGGACATTTTCCTTTTATTTCATGCACTTTAAAGATGACCCAGAGAGATGATATGAGGAAGGTGGTGGGAGAGGGGTTCAGGGTTGGGAACTCATGTATACCCAGGGCGGATTCATGTCAATGTATGGCAAAACCAATACAATATTGAAAAGTAAAATAAATAAATAAATAAATAAAGAGCAAAAAAAAAAAAAAAAAGATGATTGTGTTTCATAAAGAAGAAGGGGCCAAAAAGGTTAAGTAAAAGCTTTCATGGACTTCACAAACATCTATTATTAAAAGAATTATTTCTCCTTCATTAGTTTCCTCATAATGGCTCTAAGAAACAACTGCACATTATTCAATTATGTATTACCGAATAAATAAGTAAAAGAAAAGAATCAGGCACATGAATCACCTTTTTGATTGAAATAATAGAATTTTAATTCCCCTGAGATAAAGTTACTCTGTGTTTTGGCTTTAAATAATGCCTGTGATGAAATCTCAAATTCATTATTAGACAAATAAGCAAACTCATATTTACATAGTTCATTTTCTCCTTACCATCAATACTTTCAGCTGCAGTAAAATAACCAATGTTCAATTATCTAGTCTTATAAGAGATCGCTATCTAAGTAATCCCAAATGACAGATAATCCAAAACGCATTTATATTGGGTTTTAAATTCATTATTGATTCCAGCAGATTTACTGCCATAATTATATTCTTTTTCTCAAGCTCATATTAAAATTCACTTGTACTTCTTGAGCACAAGCCAACTGACAGCAGAAGGGAGGATCCCAGATACATGCTAGACAACAAAAGGAAGTTGATTCGCTATTAGCATTTTCTTCCCGAAGATAATTGACACGAAGACCATCAAGAGTTTTTTGTGAAACTGCATTTCATATTTAATATCTTATATGATTAATCAAAAAGGATATATTTTAACATCACAGTAGGGGTATAAAGGTCATGAACTATGAACATTAATAGACTTAAGTTCATACCCCAGTTCTGCTCTAGGTATGTGACTACAAGCAAGTTGCTTATCTTCTAAACTTCATTTCCTTACTAACAAATGGTATTTATATTTTTACCTACATTTGAAAGGAGTTTCAAAGATTACATTATTGAATGCACACTACCTGACACAAAAGCACTCAACTGAAGTTGTGTTTGTATATTTTGGTTATAGCTGTTATTTGATCTATTTTATTCTAGAGCTAAAATCAGAGATAATTATTATATTCCTGATAGTCTCTATCAGTTAAGCTTCCATAAAATGTCACTGCCATGATTATTCAATATATTAGCACACTGTAAGGTCAAGTGTTAAAATTTCTTCATAATCTTTCTGCAGAAGACAGTTGGACATATTTAAGATCTAACTAGCAAAAACACTTGGAATATACTTAAAATGCACAATTTAAAAAGTTTTAAATTTTTGAGGCCACATATGTCAAAACTTTTAGGATTCTAGGAAGGCAAACAGTACACTGCCAAGAGGATTTGGAGTGGAACTGCCTTCTCACAGTAATATTTCTGCAATAAAGCAAAGGGGCATTTGCACTGAGTGTTAGAAATAAAAACTATAAATATTCACACATTGGTTTAGTTCAGATTTTAAATGTAAGTGAGTTTTTCAACTGCTAAAATTTTCAGAACTTTTAACTGATATTATGAAACTGGATTAAATGATACCAAAAAGTCATTCTACATTTTTTTCATTAAAGTTGTGCTATGTATCACAGAGTTAAAGGGTAAGATAGTTAAGGAATGAAAAAATCCTTCTCTTGGTTTGAATAAATCGGTGCTGGATAATTTCTTACAAATATAACTATAAACTGTAATTCAAATTTGAATCATTATTCCTTAATTTTATAAAGAATATGGCAGATATCCTGATTCATAAAAAGTTACATGTAGGTGGCATTATCCATTTTCCCTTTATTTCAATCATGAACTGATTTCTTTCGTAGCTATACTTTACTGGTTAGCTGGATTAAATTACTAGATTTGAGTTTTAATAAGCTGTTACATTTTTTGATACCTTCCCTCGTCAGTAGATGATATAGAACATAAGCAATACCATATGAAAAGAGGCTGGGGTCTGAAGGGAAATCATTGATTTACATTTTATCCTCTGACAAATACACATAAACTATACCACACTACAAACTCCCCAAATGAAGAGTAAGGATAACATTTTAATGTATATTTGTAAAAGATCGAAGGAAAGGGTTTATTTATACCACTTACTGACACAAGAATATTCTTACTATGAGTAAAGGAACACATTACTGGCTATAAGTCTAACCAGAAGGATTTTAAGTTACAAAGGAGTTCAGAAATTAGTGTGGATAGGCAGAACTTGCTGAAAATTCTATTCAACAGGAAGATAAATCAACACAAAGTTCACCATTCAACTTGTGCTAAATTTTCTGGAATACCTGACATGAAAAGTTCACAGAGAAATGATGGAATAAAAGTGCAATAAAAGGGTTATATAAAAGAAGATCATAAAAATAAGGATTATGAAGAAGATTTAATGTTGACAACTCTGCATCGGTTGGTAGAGAGCGATAGTTTTCAATTCAGTATAAATGATGGTGGTTTAGTCACTGTCGTGTCTGACTTTTGCAACCCCGTGGACTGTAGCCCTCCAAGTTTCTTTATACATGGGATTCCCCAAGCTAGAAAACTAGAGTGGGATGCCATTTCCTTCACCATGAGTCTTCCCAACTCAGGGATCAAACCTTTGATCTCCTGCATTGCAGGCAGATTCTTTACTCATTGAGCCACCAGGAAAGCCCATGATTAAGAATGAACAGCTTTAAAAGCTTCAGTTTCCAAGTATAATATATGTATAGGGAGAATCATCATAGAAAATATATGATGTAAAACACATTATATAATAAAATAATTAAAAATAATTATGGGAAAATAAAATCCATAAATAAAAGCAAACGTTAAGGTCAACTTGATAAGTGAATTTTAAACATGACTTTTTGCATCTTATTAGGATAAAAAAGTAATACTGAAGTAGCTCTATAGATCATATTCTCTCAAAAGTGGATTGCATACATTTCTCAACATTGTTTCATAGTATATATTAAAGTGCAAAACTTTTTCATGAGGAGCTTCATGGTGATGAAGTGATGAGACAGAAAATAACCTAAAATAATCAAGGTAATTTATAACAGATAAAATGTGGGTAAAGGGCTAAATTTCATTTCAGCAAAGGCCAAGTAGTTGGTGTAAGACGAACTAGACTGCTAGGAACAATAAAAGAACATGCATTAAACTTCAAAAAGTGAAATTTTAAGACACTGAGCAGTTAAAGTAACTAAGATTTAAAGGTCTAAGATCCAAGAAAGAAAACAATGAAAGGTGTTATCATTCTAACTCCTTTACTTCTCTTTGACACATAATCACATGCTTAATATTCCCTTAAATACTACACAACATTAAAGGAGAGTATTCCACATCTCTTAAAACTAAAAAGAAGACAAATACACAATAAAATTGCACTGGTGATTCAGAGTTTTCTGAGTTATCAAATACAGACTTTCAAAAAACAGTAATAACATACTTAAGAAAACAGATGAAAGGCAAGTTTACTGCAAAACTGGTATCTAATGTGCATGCATGTGCACGCACACACAACACACACACACACGTCAAAATTATAAATTCTTGAACAAAGGAAGACAATATTTGATTGGAAAATTACTTTTCAACAAAAATGATGCAAGTAGGAAAATATGAGAGTTATTTTAAATTGCTGAATGGGAAAAAAAAACAACTGGCAATCCTATTTTTCTATCAAAAATCAAGACAAAATAAAGGCATTTTCGATAAAAACAGGGAATTCTTAGCCAGCAGAACCATACAAAAATAAATACAAAAGAAAATTCCTCAGGCCTAAGGTAAATAATTGTATAAAAACATGGAAATACTCAAAAAAAAGAGCATTGAGGAAAAAGGTAAATACAAGTAAATCTAACTGAATAAAGACCATATATCAATAATAATAGCAGTAGTACTTCATTGAGGTTTAAATATCGCACAATAAGGAGACGGATGAAAATGATAGTCTCTCAGTAGTTTCCAATCTTTGCAACCCCATGGACTATACAGTCCATGGAATTCTCCAGGCAAGAATACTGGAGTGGGTAGCTGTTCCCTTCTCCAGCCGATCTTTCCAACCCAGGGATTGAACCCAGGTCACCTGCATTGCAGGCGAATTCTTTCCCACCAGCTGAGCCACCAGGGAAGCCCAAGAATACTGGAGCGGGTAGTCTATCCCTTTTGCAGGGGATCATCCCAATCCAGGAATTGAACCCAGTTTTCTTGCACAGTAGGCAGATTCTCTACCAGCTGAGCCCCCAGAGAAGCCCAATGGATATGGATATCCATATCCAGGATATACAGAAGGAGATGGTCATATAGTGTTAAAATATCCCAAAATATTCACTATGTCTAAATACAAGTATTACTCTATGGTGGACATTGCTGCTAAGTCACTTCAGTCGTGTCCGACTCTGTGCGACCCCATAGATGGAAGCCCACCAGGCTCCCCCGTCCCTGGGATTTTCCAGGCAAGAACACTGGAGTGGGTTGCCATTTCCTTCTCCAATGCATGAAAGTGAAAAGTGAAAGTGAAGTCGCTCAGTCGTGTCCGACCCTCAGCAACCCCATGGACTGTAGCCTTCCAGGCTCCTCCATCCATGGGGTTTTCCAGGCAAGAGTACCGGAGTGGGGTGCCATTGCCTTCTCAATGGTGGACATTAGTATGTAAAAAATGCACTGTAATCTCTGAAAAAGCTATTAAAGATAATAAAAGTTTATGAGTACTTGGGAAGTCCTGTCAAAGCTGAGGATATATCAAGTACATTGTTTGAAATTGACCAACTAAGGTATGTTTGTTAATTGTACTGGTTTTCTTGGTTTGCTATAGACTATATCCCTTTCCTTTCTTTCTTTTTTTGTTTTTCTCTCCTTTATTTATCTCCTTTTAACCCTAAACTTTTGAGAAACGTTTGCTAAGATCTCACACTATTTTTATGGGTCTGTTTACTTCTCATTTTAGTCCCTTATTTCTATGTTTTTAAAGGCTATTTTCGGATAAATTGAGAACAATTATATGTATTTCTGTTTGAGAGGCTTTTTACTGAAATTTGACATAGGGTAAGCTGTAAAGTAGTCTTAATAATTCCAAAAGGTTAAAATTATTTAGCATATTTCCTCTGACCGTAGTAGAATAAGGCTGGGTATCAACTACAAAAGATACTTAGAAAATTCTAAAACATTAAGAAATTAAGCAGTATACCTAAAGTCAACCCATTGGTTGAAAAATTACAACAAAAAAATAGAAAATATTTTGAGTCAAATAAGAATAAAAATATGGTATGTGTAACCTGTGGGATAAAGACAAGCTGTAATCAGATGAAAACTTAGGTACTTAAAATATAATTACGAAGAAAAAATGGTTTATTATCAATTATCTAAGCATTTACCTGAAGAAGTTAGAAAAAGAAAAGGAAGTTTATCCTAAAGGATAGAAAAAGAAAATAATGAATATGATTAATTAAACAGAAAACAAATGCACAACAGAGAACATAAACAAAACTTATTCTCAAAACTTATCATTGCAATAAATCAATAAACCTGGAGCAAAAATAATAGAGAAGAGGCAGTCATCAATATCAGGTTTGAGAAAAACATAAGCCTACAGACATTAAAGACACAGTAAGAGAATGTTAAGAACAGATTTATGCCGACAGATTTTAAAATTCTGTAAAATAGAGAAATTGTTTAGTAAGTATAATTTATCAAAACTGACACAAGAAAAAATGGAAAATCTGAAATGCCCTTTCAGAAACTGATTTAACCTTCTTCTGACTTACAAATCTCTAGGCCCAGATTTTGTTTCATGAATTCATTATTTCAAACAAATTATGAAATAGTTAAATAATAACCCAAATCATGTGCAAAATCTTCTAGAATTAAAAAAAAGAAGAAAAATATTTTGAATGTTTTTCATGAGGATGGCATACCTATGATCAAAACCTAAAAAATGTGAGAACAGGCACAACTCAGCTCTAGTTTTAGAAGCCAACATAGTCACTATTATTGAGGTAGTGTGGTAGCTGTGATGAAACATGAATAGGGTATGTAAATCACTCTTTTTTGATGTAGGTGGTAGTTACATATCTGTGTTCACTTAATGAAAATTTAACAAACACCACATATAATTTGTGCACTTTTCTGTGTGTATGCTATACATTATATTTAAAAGAAGACACATACTTTAAAAAAAGGAGTCAAATCCTTAGAATAGACCTTACTACTGCTTAACATTAATCCATAAAATATTGTATGTGAACGTCTGAAAAATGAAGTTGTTATTTAAATACTTACACATTTATTCTGAACCAAAGTAACTATTTTTCTGTTTGCAGCACTTTAAAATTTCAGCTTTCTTAAGTTCACCCCTCCACTACTCTTTCTTTTCTAAAGTTTACAACCTTCAATGAAAGTTTCCTTTCTCCCCAGGTTGCGATCATTTTGCCATCACCAAGTGGTTCTCCATTCTTATTCACAACCTAATTAGAGCATCATCAGTTTCATCTCATTGCCTCCTTTTTCATCTTTCAAGAAAAAATAAATGAATAACTGTACAAGTCAGAGATTTACCAGAGGCCCTAACAATACAGTCTAATAATATTGTACTTACATAAGTTAAACAACTTACACATTATATCAGTTTTATAATAACATTGTGAAGAACATGTCAACACAAATTTGGTTCCATTCTATGCCATCACTTTTCAAATGCTTCCTATTCTGAATCCACAGCTTGCTTTTTATTCTGGGACAGAGGAAAGATATTCTCAAATGCACTCAGAGGTAACTAACTGCTAAAAGTGTGTGCATATGGGTGTGTGTGTGTGTGTAGATTAGTGGTCTTAAACACATTCTTAAAGTGATCCTTTGTTCTCATGCCTATATGATCATTCAGCTTTATGAAATGCATAATGCCAGAACATTTGCTTTCAGAGCTATGAGCACGTTTATGTAGAGAAAAACAGAAGGTTAAAGTAGAAATTAGTGTAAAGGGATGATCACTGACAATAATCCAAAATTAGCTATTAATACAATGAGGACTTTCCTCTAAATCCTGCCATCTCTTTTATCCTTCAAATGTACTTTCTCCCCCTATGCCAGCCAATCTGTTCTTTTCCAGACTTTTTACTCCCTTGTTGATAATCTTTTTTTACCCTCTCTGATCACCTTCATCCTAAAGATAGACTCTTTAGGGAATTAGGGAAATACCATATCAGCATTTTATACACTACATAAACAAGTATAAAACAGAATACTGGACTAGACATGCTTAGTTTTTGCTTATCATCCATTACTACTGTTTTACATCTCCCTGTGTTTCAGGGAGCAATAAGCTTTCTTAAAGAATAAGGTTCTAGATTCTGCCAGGAAGATACCCTCATGCAAGTATTGGAAGTTGGAAGTGAGCTGGAGCAATGTTCAACACTGTAGGGTTGAATTACTTGTCTGAAAACCGTTTGTGTCTTAGANTGTACTGGTTTTCTTGGTTTGCTATAGACTATATCCCTTTCCTTTCTTTCTTTTTTTGTTTTTCTCTCCTTTATTTATCTCCTTTTAACCCTAAACTTTTGAGAAACGTTTGCTAAGATCTCACACTATTTTTATGGGTCTGTTTACTTCTCATTTTAGTCCCTTATTTCTATGTTTTTAAAGGCTATTTTCAGATAAATTGAGAACAATTATATGTATTTCTGTTTGAGAGGCTTTTTACTGAAATTTGACATAGGGTAAGCTGTAAAGTAGTCTTAATAATTCCAAAAGGTTAAAATTATTTAGCATATTTCCTCTGACCGTAGTAGAATAAGGCTGGGTATCAACTACAAAAGATACTTAGAAAATTCTAAAACATTAAGAAATTAAGCAGTATACCTAAAGTCAACCCATTGGTTGAAAAATTACAACAAAAAAATAGAAAATATTTTGAGTCAAATAAGAATAAAAATATGGTATGTGTAACCTGTGGGATAAAGACAAGCTGTAATCAGATGAAAACTTAGGTACTTAAAATATAATTACGAAGAAAAAATGGTTTATTATCAATTATCTAAGCATTTACCTGAAGAAGTTAGAAAAAGAAAAGGAAGTTTATCCTAAAGGATAGAAAAAGAAAATAATGAGTATGATTAATTAAACAGAAAACAAATGCACAACAGAGAACATAAACAAAACTTATTCTCAAAACTTATCATTGCAATAAATCAATAAACCTGGAGCAAAAACAATAGAGAAGAGGCAGTCATCAATATCAGGTTTGAGAAAAACATAAGCCTACAGACATTAAAGACACAGTAAGAGAATGTTAAGAACAGATTTATGCCGACAGATTTTAAAATTCTGATAAAATAGAGAAATTGTTTAGTAAGTATAATTTATCAAAACTGACACAAGAAAAAATGGAAAATCTGAAATGCCCTTTCAGAAACTGATTTAACCTTCTTCTGACTTACAAATCTCTAGGCCCAGATTTTGTTTCATGAATTCATTATTTCAAACAAATTATGAAATAGTTAAATAATAACCCAAATCATGTGCAAAATCTTCTAGAATTAAAAAAAAGATGAAAAATATTTTGAATGTTTTTCATGAGGATGGATACCTATGATCAAAACCTAAAAAATGTGAGAACAGGCACAACTCAGCTCTAGTTTTAGAAGCCAACATAGTCACTATTATTGAGGTAGTGTGGTAGCTGTGATGAAACATGAATAGGGTATGTAAATCACTCTTTTTTGATGTAGGTGGTAGTTACATATCTGTGTTCACTTAATGAAAATTTAACAAACACCACATATAATTTGTGCACTTTTCTGTGTGTATGCTATACATTATATTTAAAAGAAGACACATACTTTAAAAAAAGGAGTCAAATCCTTAGAATAGACCTTACTACTGCTTAACATTAATCCATAAAATATTGTATGTGAACGTCTGAAAAATGAAGTTGTTATTTAAATACTTACACATTTATTCTGAACCAAAGTAACTATTTTTCTGTTTGCAGCACTTTAAAATTTCAGCTTTCTTAAGTTCACCCCTCCACTACTCTTTCTTTTCTAAAGTTTACAACCTTCAATGAAAGTTTCCTTTCTCCCCAGGTTGCGATCATTTTGCCATCACCAAGTGGTTCTCCATTCTTATTCACAACCTAATTAGAGCATCATCAGTTTCATCTCATTGCCTCCTTTTTCATCTTTCAAGAAAAAATAAATGAATAACTGTACAAGTCAGAGATTTACCAGAGGCCCTAACAATACAGTCTAATAATATTGTACTTACATAAGTTAAACAACTTACACATTATATCAGTTTTATAATAACATTGTGAAGAACATGTCAACACAAATTTGGTTCCATTCTATAGCCATCACTTTTCAAATGCTTCCTATTCTGAATCCACAGCTTGCTTTTTATTCTGGGACAGAGGAAAGATATTCTCAAATGCACTCAGAGGTAACTAACTGCTAAAAGTGTGTGCATATGGGTGTGTGTGTGTGTGTAGATTAGTGGTCTTAAACACATTCTTAAAGTGATCCTTTGTTCTCATGCCTATATGATCATTCAGCTTTATGAAATGCATAATGCCAGAACATTTGCTTTCAGAGCTATGAGCACGTTATGTAGAGAAAAACAGAAGGTTAAAGTAGAAATTAGTGTAAAGGGATGATCACTGACAATAATCCAAAATTAGCTATTAATACAATGAGGACTTTCCTCTAAATCCTGCCATCTCTTTTATCCTTCAAATGTACTTTCTCCCCCTATGCCAGCCAATCTGTTCTTTTCCAGACTTTTTACTCCCTTGTTGATAATCTTTTTTTACCCTCTCTGATCACCTTCATCCTAAAGATAGACTCTTTAGGGAATTAGGGAAATACCATATCAGCATTTTATACACTACATAAACAAGTATAAAACAGAATACTGGACTAGACATGCTTAGTTTTTGCTTATCATCCATTACTACTGTTTTACATCTCCCTGTGTTTCAGGGAGCAATAAGCTTTCTTAAAGAATAAGGTTCTAGATTCTGCCAGGAAGATACCCTCATGCAAGTATTGGAAGTTGGAAGTGAGCTGGAGCAATGTTCAACACTGTAGGGTTGAATTACTTGTCTGAAAACCGTTTGTGTCTTAGAAGTAAGGGCAACAATGGTGGCTTACCTGTCTCTGCTTTGCAGCTATGAACGGTGTGTCCTGAAATCAATGGTAGAGAGGCAAACCCAACTTCAAGCCCCTCCTCTCTTCAATGAATTACATAAACATCTAATTCTCTATGTTAAATTGCTGGCTGCTTGAAATTGCACTCAATTCCTAGAGCATTACTGTGCTAAAATCTAATTTATTTATAACTATTATTTATAACTGTTAGGTGGTGGGGAAAAAGATATGCATATGGATATGGGGGTTAAAATGCAGTTACCCATCATCAAACATATGAATTCTAGACTCGTTAATACAGCACAAATGATAACCTTTGACAACCTTTGACAGTCCCACACCCACCTTTCATATCCCTCCACTCTTCTCTCAATTGTACAAAAGCTCAAGGCTCTGTTTGCGGTGAATAATGACTTTTTTTTGGTCTGGATTTCATGTCTGGTCATTCACATCCTAGAGCATTACTGTGCTAAAATCTAATTTATTTATAACTATTATTTATAACTGTCAGGTGGTGGGGGAAAAGATATGCATATGGATATGGGGGTTAAAATGCAGTTACCCATCATCAAACATATGAATTCTAGACTCGTTAATACAGCATAAATGATAACCTTTGACAACCTTTGACAGTCCCACACCCACCTTTCATATCCCTCCACTCTTCTCTCAAATTGTACGTAGTTTCCTTACACTGTCCAAAATTCTGGGCCCCTTCAAACATTCAGTTACCTCTGAATAGATGTATACAATTCTCTCCCACTTTTTCTCTACCCTCCACTTTTTCTAACTTCTAGATACTTCTAAAATGAAGTTCAGGTGTCCCTTCATCCAGGAAGTCTTCTCTGACACTCAGTCTAGTCCAATTAGCAGCTTTCTTTTTCTGTCCATCCATTTTTTCCAGTTACTTTGCTATATTAAAATTATCTGCCCATGTATGTCAGAGAAGGCAATGGCACCTCACTCGAGTACTCTCGCCTGGAAAACCCCGTGGACGGCAGAGCTTGGTAGGCTGCAGTCCATGGGATTGCTAAGAGTAGGACAAGACTGAGCAACTTCACTTTCACTTTTCACTTTTATGCACTGGAGAAGGAAATGGCAATCCACTCTACTGTTCTAGCCTGGAGAACCCCAGAAACAGGGGAGCCTGGTGGGCTGCTGTTTATGCAGTCTCACAGAGTCAGACACGACTGATGCGACTTAGCAGCAGGAGCGCCCATGTATGTGTCCTTCTTAGAATATTGTGAGGTCCTTTCAGTGTGGGACTACATTCAATAAATATTTGTCAAATGAATAAAAGAGAGAACAATTCTATATTTTTCATTGCTCTCACAGCCTGAAGAGGCTAACTGTATCAGTTTGATGAAATCCATTTGGTAGAGTGGAAGTTTACATTTGTACAGGGTTCAGTTTTTAAAGGGAATGAAAAAAATCAATGGAATGGATTACATTAGGATTTGAGTCAAAGCAAGATTTCCCAGAGAAACTTCTGATTCTCCTGGTAAACTATCTCCCTAATATAGAAGACTATGTACTTAGGTCCGGCTCCCTACAAAAAGCGAAGTAATTGAACTTATTTGCAGGACAGCAGTGGAGGGCTTCCCTGGTGGCTCAGCTGGTAAAGAATCCGCCTGCAATGCAGGACACCCTAGTTCAATTCCCAGGTCGGGAGGACTGGCTGGAGAAGGGATAGGGTATCACTCAGTATTCCTGGGCTTCCCTGGTGGCTCAGAGATAAAGAATCCACCTGCAAGGTGGGAAACCAGGGTTTGATTCCTGGGTTGGGAAGATCCTCTGGAGAAGGGAACGGCTACCCACTCCAGTATTCTGGCCTGGAGAATACCTTGAACTGTCCATTCCATGAGGTCCCAAAGAGTTGAACACTACTAAGGAACTTTCACTTTCACCTCATTTTCACAGTGGAGACTCAGACATAGAGAACAGACTTACGAACATGGGGTCGGGGGAGGAGAGGGTGAGATGGATGAATGGAGAAAGTAGCATGGAAACATACATACTACTGTATTTAAAACAGACATCCAGTGGGAACTTGCTCTATGACTCAGGGAATTTAAACAGGGGCTCTGTGACAACCTAGAGGGGTGACATGGGGTGGGAGGTTCAAGAGGGAAAGGGCATATGTATTCCTGTGGCTGATTCATGTTGATGTATGGCAGAAACCAAGACAATATTGTAAAGCAATTATCCTTCAATTAAAGCTAAATTTTTTAAAAAGGGAACTAATTATAACACATTCTATTGTTGCTGTTACTGTTTAGTCACTAAGTCATATCAGACTCTTTTGTGACCTCGCAGAAGCTCCTCTGTCCATAGGATTTCTTAGGCAAGAATACTGGAGTGGATTGCCATTTCCTTCTCCAGGGGATCTTCACGACCCAAGGATTGAACCTGCGTCTCCTATATTAGCAGGGTGATTCTTTACCATAGAGCTAGCCATCTGGGAAGCTCAAGGCTCTGTTTGCGGTGAATAATGACTTTTTTTTGGTCTGGATTTCATGTCTGGTCATTCACACTGCAAGTATGTTTCAAAACTTAATCTACACATCCAGTGTCAGCACCACATGCCTTAACCCTGTATAAACTAATTCAGTGGCCAAAGTTTCTCATTTAGGTCTTCAAATCCCTTTCAATATAATGACATATATAAATACGAAATGGCTATCCAGGTGGAGCTGGTGCAGTAAAGAACCTGTTTGCCAATGCAGGAATCTAAAATATGCTGGTTCAGTCCCCGGTTGGAAAGATCCACTGAAGGAAGGCCTGGCGACCCACTCCAGTATTCTTGCCTGGAGAATCCCAGGAACAGAGGAGCCTGGCAGGCTAGAGTTGATAGAGTCACAAAGAGTGGACACGACTAAAGCAGCTTAGCACTTGCGCATGTACCCATAAACACAAAAACAGGAATGAAAACCTATGAGATTTGTTCAGCATTTTGAACTCAAGTGTTTGCAGATGGTTTATGGATTACCAATACTCCTCCATGCCTTACCTGAGGACAGGTGTAAGACAGAGAAGTAGGCATGCTAGAACTGGGAAGGTGGAGATGATGAGACTGGACTCTACCAGAAACATGTCCAAAACAATGGGGGCCACACTTCACTGATTAGAAGAAAGGGAATTAAACTTAGGAGTATCAAAGAAGATGCTGGCCATTGTTGGACCTTGCAGAACTCTAGATTAGTACAGTATTTGGTTCTTAAGGCCAGAATCCTTTTTTGTAAAGAACCTGCCAGCTTGCCAAAGTGGCTCCGTGAGCCACTGATCAATCACGGTTCTACCTGGTCTTACATAGTTTTGATATCTCGTTTGACTAAGACATCCTCATAAGTGTGTATGGAAGAGGTCAATGGAATAAGGAAAAGACAGAAGTATTATTGTCTGATAAATTTTTGAAATAATCAGGAAAACAGAGTCAAGCTTTTAGGGGTAGAAGGCTCAAAGCTCATCTTAAAAATAATAATCCCAGCCAGAAGAAATAAATGAACCTGCATGACAACAGAGATTTTTACTTTCTTCACTGCTACATCCCCAATATTGGAACATTTGCTGAATAAATGAGTGGAATGAGGCTGGCGCTATTATGCACTTTTCTTTATCACACTGACTTATTTTCCCCTTGGTTATCTGCTTTGGTCACTGAATTGGCCACTGCACCTATTACAATTTCACAGTTTTAGGCCTAAAGCAAGACTTTCTTTAACAAGTTTGTGTTTGTGCACATGGGTAATAACAAATATAGGCTGAGTGGCATGAAAACAAAGGTGAAAACTAATCACTTAATTGTACCATGGAACATTATAATGAATTCACCAACTGATCTAAATGAGTGATTTCATTAGCCTTAGCCATTTGATAATAGCCTGCTAAAACAACCTAATCAATGATTAATTTGACCTGGTATGCTCTCATCTCTGCTTTCCTATTAAGTAAGAACTTCAATAAATAGAGAAATCACTGTAGTAGATTTAACCTATAAAACTCAATAAGAGAGAAGATAAGCCTAAACATGAAATGAGCCAAGAGAATCATTTGTCAGACACTAAGAGAGGCTTCATAAGAGAGCTTCATTGAAAAGCGGTCTGAAATTTCTCTCATTTTATCATTAGCCTAATTTTAAATAGATGGCAATGCTCAAAATGCCATTGGTCAAATTTTCTTTTGCTTTACTTTGGTATGACTATTGTGTTTTTACTTTTAGAAACAGTATACATCTTATATATAACACAGCTAAAAACCAATTTATATAGTACCGTCCTGAACAAAATTATATCTTATAATCAAAGCACTGGGAAATGAGCTATTAAATCCCTACTCTATTATTCTTTTCCTAAGTCCAAATTTGTTTCTGTGGATTTTTCTGAAAACTACACAAACTTTCTAGTTCAGTCTAAATTCTTAAAAGTGAACTATTTTATTTTAAAAAATTATAATACATGAGAATTGTGTTTAATTTCTGCTCCAAGTAAAAATATGTGAAATGAAAAGACTTAATAAACTATTCTCAGAAGAAAGAAAATGTGTATTAATATGTTTCAAAGTATTTGAAGTAATTCACAGTGATGTTTTCAAAAGCTCTACTATCACACTTAAATTAAGAAGGCATTCATAATTTATGATGAAAATAGTAAACATATGGCACCACTCAAAAGAAGGCACTGAAGCAAATAATTCATTAAAAATGTAAATGAATACAAGTGAACCTGGTTAGAAAAAGCAAGCCAGGGAACCAAAGGCAGTACGAAAGACGAAGTTGAGGACTGTTCACAATGGAAAATTCTACGAGGTCAAGTACAGCCTCCGGAGCTGCGGACTACTTATTAAGGAAGTAGCAGTTCTGAATTTTTATTACTGAGCTTCGCTCACACTGTGATGATTTCAGATGAGGTATTTACGAATTCATTGAATATCTGACCTTGGGACTTTTATGGACACTAGATATATCGCTTTTTATAGGGAAAACAGGCAGTACTGTGTAGGTAAATCATTCAGATTATTGAAAGACAAAAGAGGGGAAACATCCCTTGTGAAACATTTCATGCCTGTTCAATAAGTTTAAGCAATTATGCACTACAGTAAATTAGAATAGATTATAAATCAATTAGTCAATCTTACCAGAAGCCATAATGTCATGTAAAATAAATGACATGATGCCCTTTTTACAATAAAATTCAATAGTGACAAATTCAGTTATTTAGGAAAATGTAACTGCAGCAATGTCAGTAGGCTATTGCGAATTATAACATGCCCAATAATGAACCTGTATTTTCTTTAGCACAGGGGTGCTGACTTTAAACCAAAGTTAAGGAACTACTTGTACAGGCTTGGGAAGCTGACAAGGACCTCCTATTAACACCACCCACCAACTTGGCAATGATCTCCCTCAAAGGAAACCATTACCATTTCAAGTCATCAGAACTAAGTAACATGAGATAGATGACTGTCATGACTTAATAAGTATTTACTTTATTATCAAGTGATAATAAAGCTTAATTTTCAGTGTAAGCTCTCTTTTAAGGAAGAACTTAAAAACTCTCCTTTAGATTAGATGTTACCTAAAGAGAAACTTTAAGAACCACACATAGCTCTTTGTCCTTGAAAGTGAAAGTCGCTCAGTTAGGTCCGACTTTTTGTGACCCCATGGACTATAGTCTATTAAATTCTCCAGGCCAGAATACTGGAGTTGGTAGCCTATCCCTTCTCCAAGGGATTTGCCTGACCCAGGAATCAAATCGAGGTCTCCTGCATTGCAGGCGGCTTCTTTACCAACTGAGTTATTGAGGAAGCCCATTTTTTAAGGCGCTTGTCCTTAACATATTGCAAGTATCTAGTCACTACTAAAAATCAGATTTTAACTAGAAATTTCAATGATGAGATAGAAAATAAAAACATGATTAAGAATAACTTGTTTACTATACTGTTTCAATAACACTGGTCATCTGTTTCAACACTGGTCTTCTTAATTTTTTTGTATATATTGTACAAATGAATACTTATTTGGAGCTGCTGCTGCTGCTAAGTTGCTTCTGTTGTGTCCGACTCTGTGCGACCCCATAGACAGCAGCCCACCAGGCTCCCCCATCCCTGGGATTTTCCAGGCAAGAACACTGGAGTGGGTTGCCATTTCCTTCTCCAATGCATGAAAGTGAAAAGTGAAAGTGAAGTGACTCAGTTGTGTCTGACTCTTTGCGACCCCATGGACTGCAGCCTACCAGGCTCCTCTGTCCATGGGATTTTCCAGGCAAGAGTACTGGAGTGCGGGGCCATTACCTTCTCCAACTTATTTGGAGAGAACACAGTAATTATTGCAAAGTTACAAAGACCACTCAATATTAAAAAAGAATTGAACGAGTAATTTTTATAATACCTGAAACATTAAAGTAATGCAATTAACATACTTAGGCATAATAAATATTAATATATTTATATGAAATATAAGAAAATGAATATCCAAGGTTAGATTTTGTCTAATATGCACCTTTCCAGTGTTCTTGCCTGGAGAATCCCAGGGATGGAGGAGCCTGGTGGGCTGCTGTCTCTGGGGTCGCACAGAGTTGAACACAACTGAAGCGACTTAATATGGACCTTTATAAAGTTTTAAGGTAATAAATACGAGTTTTACAGTATCCTACAAATTTTGATATACAGTATTTTCACTATAATACAATTTTACTTTAAAAATTTCTATTTGTCTGATTCATGAGTTATTTATAAAGATGTCATAGTTCAATATTTTTTACATTATTGACTCCTAATTAAATGCAGTGGTCAGAAAATAAAATTAAATGCTGTGTGATAGGAATTTTCAGAAATTTGGTGAGGCTTCTTTTATGGCATATTTTTTATACATTCTTACAATTCTGAAAACTTTGAAAGAATGCTTATTTTCTCTATTATTATTAATGAAAGGATCTATATATTCTATTCAACGTATACCTTATAACTTATGCTTCAGAATTCATCATTATCTTTACTACTTTCTTCTGATTGGAATGAAAATAATTGACAAAGGTATAAAACTCATCTTCCCTTAGAATCTCCCTTTATACGAGCATTTTCCATTTTTTATGTTTAAGTCAATTTTGCTTTATATATTTTCATGCTACTTCAGTGGCTCACAGGTTTGTAATTGCTGTATCATGCTAATCACATGGAATATATGTAGTCAAACTCTATCACTACCTAATTAGATTTTCGGTACTAAAAGTCTGAATGACCTAAAATAAAATGAATATATTTCCATGGTAAACTTATCATCCCTTTACTTTTAATCTTTATGTGTTTTTATATTTAGATATTTCTCTTGTAAACCATATATAATCACACTTTTAAAATCAAATGGCACTGCTGGTAAAAAAAAAAAAAAAAAAAAAACCTGCCTCCAGTGCAAGAGACATAAGAGGCATGGGTTTGATCCCTGGTTCAGGAAGTTCCCCTGCAGGAGGGCATGGTAACCTACTCACAGTATTCCTGCTTGGAGAATCCCATGAACAGAGGAGCCTGCTGGGCTACAGTCCATGGGGTCACAAAGAGACACGACGGAAGCAACTTAGCAAATACGACAATCTCTATCTTTTGGCTTTAGCATTTAGTCCATTTTATTAGTTTTCTATTGTTGAATAATAAGTTATTGCAAATTTTGCGGCTCAGAACAACACAAGTTTATTATCTCACAGCTTTTGTGGATCAGGAATCTAGTATATTTTAGCTGGTTGCTATGCACAGGGCCTCACAAGCTAAAATCAAGGTTTCAGCTGACCCAGAGTCCTCTTCTGGGCACTGGATTACCATGCACCCATGGGTGGGGCAGACCAGAAACCTCGGAGGCCACTCAGAACTCACTTTATACATTCATTTATATTTACTAGGATTAATGACATCTGGCATTATTTTTATCATCTTACTCTTGGTTTTACATTTGCTCTGCTTTTATTATCTATTTGTTACCGTTTCTGACGTTAAATGGCTTCCCAAGTGGCACCAGTGCAGGAAATGTAAGAGACTCAAGTTCAATCCCTGGGTCAGGAAGATCCCCTGGAGGAGGGCATGGCAACCCATGTCAATATTCTTGCCTGGAGAACCCCATGAACAGAGGAGCCTGGCGGGCTAAGGTCTGAAGGGTTGAAAAGAGTCAGACTCTACTGAAGCAACTTAGCACACACGCACTGATGTTAAAAAACAGAAAAAGAAAGGCCTATACTTTGCTTTTTTTTTTCTGTTTTACACATTTTCCCCTATTCTACTAGCTTTGGAAATTATATATTGTATCTCTCTTTTAGGAGTTACTCTTGAATTTTTACCAAACATAATTAACAATGTCATAGACATGTAAGGACCTCAGAGAAACCAATTCCAAATTTCCTCTCTAAATTTAAATGTTATTATAATTCAAATTTTCAGTTGTTATTATATAAAAATCCTACAAATTAAATATTAGTAGTACTATTCCAAGAAGAAATGTGTAAATTTATGTAATGTTTACCAATTTCTATAGTTATCATTCCTTTTTTACATTTAAGACCAAATTCTGGGGATCATTCTCTTACTTCCTCAACTATTAATATGTCAGAATCCTCTAGCTGAATACTTTAGGATGTCCTTTACTTTAGGTCTTGGTTTCTGTTCACTCAAAAATGTCCTAATTTTTGCTCATATTTATAAAAGATATTCCATAGACTCATAGTGAGTGATCACACAACTTTACCTTGACATGTGTAATTAACATTTTGAAAATATTATCCCAGAGTCTTCTAGCCGCCATTGTTGGTACTGAGAAGTTTGATGTCTCTAACGCTATTTTCTTTGTGATCTCTTTTTTCTTGCTATTTTTATGAACTACTTCATCTTTTATTCAGTTTTGACAGTTCATCATTGAGTCAATTATACTTTTTATTTATTCATTTATTTTTGGCTGTGCCGGTTCTTTGTTGCTATGCAGGCTTTTCTCTAGTCGTGAAGAGCAGGGCCTACTCCCTAGCTGCAGGGCACGGGCTTCTCATCGAAGTGGTGTCTTTCGCTGCATAGCAAGGGTTTTAGGGCCCCAGGGCTTCAGTAGTCGCAACTCCTGGGCTCTAGAGCACAGGCTCAATAGTTCTGATATAAACATATTATTATCACTCATTTATACTGTTGTATGGAAGAAACCAGTACAGTGTAAAGCAATTATCCTCCAATTAAACAAAAAATAAAATTAAAAAATGGTTGTGGCACACAGATTTAGTTGCTCTGTGCCATTTGGGATCTTCCTGGATCAAGGATGGAACCTAAGTCTCCTGCATTGGCAGGCAGATTCTTTACCACTGAGCCACCAGGGAAGTCCCATACATTTTACTTTTAACAATTATATTTGCTTCTTGATTTCAGCCAGCTCTAGTCTAATGCTGACATTGTTTGCAGGGTAATTCCAGTTTATGACCTCATGATACTTATATGTGTGTGTGTATGTGTATTTGCCATTGTTTTGACTGGGAAGGAAACAACTAGGAATGATGGAAGGATCTGAAAAATCTCCTCTATTTGTTCTCATCTCTGTTTTACAGTAGGATGACTTTTCAGAATAGTTATTCTTCCATATTGCTGAAAATATTGTCTATAGACAACAACACATCAAATCATTTTCATTAATCATGCTTTTTTTAAATTGCTTTCTTCATTGCTCTTAGAGATTAGTTTTATTACAGCCACTTGTTCCATTACAATTAATACAATTTCCTATAATGCTAAGTTATGTCCCATATTGTGAATAAAGGACATGCAAAATATAAAAACCAGCACACTAAGTCTCACCTGAGAGAATCAGAAAGGCCATCAAAGTAACACTTACACACAATTAAAATGACCAGAATACATTTCTTTAGGCATGATTATGTAATATAGGTAATAATGGGAAAAATGACTACTTCATACTCAGTGATAATGCTGCTGACATATTCTCTCCCAAACATTTCCCTATCACAGTTTACTGTTTGATATGTGGATAGAGGCAAAGATTAAAAAAAGGAAAAAGTTTGGGAATTCCCTGGAGGTTCAGTGGCTAGGACTCTGCACTCTTATTGCTGAGGGCCCTCGGCTCAATCCTTGGTTGGGTAACTTGAGATTTCACAAGCCACACGGCCAAAAGAAAATAAAAAGTTTGCTGAGCTGTTAACCAGAAATAACTACCAAGAGTCCTGTGTTTATTCACTTCTCCCTGAAGTACTCTTACACCTTATCCTATGTCCCAGAAAAAGTCGGGTAGCCTAGGATAGAACATATAGCAGCTTAGTTGATACAAAATAATTGTTTGATATATATCCTTTCCTGTTCTGGGTATTTTTTCCACAAACAGATGTGTATCTAGTTAATAAATCCTTGTTTTATATCATTTAGTTGCTACTTTTCTTAGTATTTCAGCTGTCATAAAGAACTTCTCAATAATGCAATAATAACTGCTGGCATTTTCTCTTGACCTTCAAATTTGAAAAGGTGCTAATGGATCTCTCCCATGAATCTTAAGACCCCTCAGGAGTTTTAAGGGTAACACTGACTTTATATCTGGTTTTGGAAAAGCATAAACTCAAAGTAAATTTAATTAAATTATGTACTCCACAACCTCTATTCACAATAGAAAATTACATCCTATATATGAATAATAACATAAAATTATACAGAGGCCAATAAAAAACGGAAAGCTCTTTTTCCATTTTCCTATCGAGGCCAAATAGGCATAAAATTTAACCTTCAAAATTTGATGTTTCTCACATAAAAATAGACTTTCTCATTTCCACATGCTTTGGGAGAGGTTCTAAGAAGGCAAAATTAAAAGAGGAATGAACAATAAAAAGGTCACAGAGGTGCAAAACTTTCATTAATTATTTAAAAATATTTCTGGCCTGGAGTATCCAGAATTTGCTCTGTTACATTCTTCTCACAATCCTCAGCCAAGGTCTTCAACTATTTTGCAGACTTACTTTCACAGTGACACTGGATTGAAGTTGAGATTTTCTATCAGGAAAAGAAAAGACAAGAGGCCAGAGAGGTTCCAGAGAGTGAAAGACATCTCCACTTAGCCGGGGTGTTCATAGAAGGCTGGTCTGATAGAGTGAGGCTGAATTGAAACCTGGATCAACAAGGGGGACACTGTTGAGAAGGGGGGTCCAGAGGATCCATGAGTGCCATAAGCATGCAGTGTGCTGGAAACGCTTAAGAGCTTTTCAAGAAGGCCAGTGGAGGTGGAGCAAGAAACATGAGAGAACATGAGTTCAGACAGGGGCGTAAGGAGACAGGTCACGTAGCATCTTTAAGGAGATAGCTAGGAGCCCTTTTTTCTTTTTTACTTTTTATTGAAGTATAGTTGCTTTACAATGTTGTCTTAGTTTCTACTGTTTGGCAAAGTGTATGAGCTGTGTGTATACACATATCCCTTCTTTTTTGGATTTCATTCCCATTCAGGTCACGACAGCGCACCAAGTCGATTTCCCTGTGCAACACGGTGGGTTCTCATTAGTCATCTATTTTATACATAGTATCAATAGTGGATATGTGTCATACCATATCTCCCAATCCATGCCATCCCCCTCTTTCCCCTTGGTATCCATATGCTTGTTCTTACATCTGTGTCTCTATTTCTGCTTTGTACATAAGATGGTCAATACTACTTGTTTTCAGATTCCACATATATGTGTTAATATACGATATGTGTTTTTCTCTGACTTACTTCATTTTATATTATAAAGTCTAGGTGTTATTTTTTGAGAAGAAAGTTTTAATCAGAGTTGTGAGAAGGTCTGATTGACACTTAAAAGAATCATTTTCGCTGTGACAGGGATAACAGACTCTGCAGAAGAGCAAGAACTTTCCACAGGCTGCAAGAAAAACCCAAACCATCTAAGAAGATAAATTAAAACAGAGGACAGATCTATATCCTCCAGGTTTTCTGATGTTCTGGACTACCTGAGTTCAGTGAGTATCGCACTGCCTTTCACATCTTTTTATTTCTGCTGATGCTGTTTCTCATGCCCAAAATATCATTTCTTTTTTTTCCCACTGCTTGGCAAAATTATACTTAGTCCTCAAGGGCAAGCTCCAATGTTATTGCTCCATAAAGCCTATGTCCATGACCTCTAGATATTCAATGTTTTTTCTGCTACTGTGATATTTTCAATGTAACACAAACTTGAGAAACAAAAAAGGAAACAGAACAAAAGATATGAAGGTAATGAGACACAGTGTAAGCAACAACTATCTGTAACTATGATAAATAAATGTTAGAATCTCCAGAATAGAAAGCAAATAGCAAATACTAAAATACATAATAAAACTACACAACTTAAAACACAGGGGAAAAAAAAATTAAGGAGAAAATACAGAAAGGTTTTTCTTAATTCGATCTGTACTATACCATTCAGACCAATCCTATGAAGATATCACCAAAGGCAACAAGAAAATTACTCAGAGCAGCAGAGTTTTGGTGCCAACACAGCATCTACACCAGGAGCCTTAGGGTCAAATTCAACATGACAATTTTTATAAAATGTAATCAGGGAACATGGCCATGCACACTGATTTATACATTTTCTATGGATTCACTGCAACAGAGCATATGGTCTGTAAGACTTACAGAGTCTAAAATATTTACTATTTGGCCCTTTACAGAAAGAATTAGCTGATCTCTGCTCTATCACACTTCACCAGGAGCTCCTCTACTCTTGGAGGACTACTCAAACAAATCCTGTTCCTTTGGTTCGCAGTGACTGTCAATGCCAATTCTTCTGCCTGGAGCAGGGTTCTCTACCCCTGCCTGGCTAAGTTCATTTCTCCTTTTAGCCATCTCTCTAAAAGGCTCCTCCTCATCGTCCAGTGTGCAAGGAATCCTGTCAGATCCTCATTGACTCATGCATACCTGGAACTGCACACACAACTTTATTCACTTTCAATATTTATCTCCCTGCCACCCCAACTAGAGGGGCTTCCTGGATGCTCAAAGGTAAAGAATCAGCCTGCAATGCAGAAGACACAGGAGATGCGGGTTCGATCCCGGGGTTGGGAAGATCCCCTGGAGGAGGGTGTGGCAACTCACTCCAGTATTCTTGACTAGAGAATTCCTATGGACAGACAAGCCTGGCAGGCTAGAGTCTATGGGGCCACAAAAAGCCAGATATGATTAAGCACAGAACATACACACACACACACCCCAAATAAATATCAGATGCTGAGACCAGGAAATATTCTGTGGACTCTGCATTTCTCCTCCAAATGAATACATATTCAAATTTTCACTTATGTAGTTGGCATTAGACCCAGACTAAGAGAGTTAAATGGGTCAGAAAGAAATTCAAATTTGCTTTACTGCCTGCATCTTACAAGTCAGCATGGTAAATTGGTCACATATCATAAGTTTAGGAAAAATGTTTATAAAGGATGGTTCCTATAAAATGTATCCGCAGGGTCTTTGGTCCTTATGAGGAACTCCTTCCAACCTATGATGATGGTCCTGTCACACCAGCAGCTTCCAGATGTCTCTAACCATCACCTACCCATACCTTTCCTACGTTGCTGCCTCAAAACTACTTTCAGAGTTGGAAAATAAAACAACCGTGGTAAAACTGGTATCTAAAATGAGAATAAATAGGTTTCTAAGGATATATGGGGTTTTTTTTCTACAGGTGTATGAACAGGGCTGCTCTTCCAAAGATAATTTTTCTAAATTCCAGATTCTCGGCTGTGTTCAAATGGATGTTTTTCTTGAACCAGAAACCTATTACAATTACTTGAACCATTCTGGAATGGAAAACTACACCTTGACCTACTTAGAGAAAAAACCTATTAGCAAACAGATGTTACATTATTATTATGTTAAAACTAAAGCATGTACCCAGTTTTAAGCAAGCCTGACATTTAGAAATGTTAATGCTTAAAATAGATTAGAACTTTTTATGTACCTATTTACAGTCATTAATCCCTACACATGCTCTCTAAAGATAACAAAACTAAAATCACATTCAGGAGTCACTGCCAAGCAAAACTAAACAGAAATTAAAGGAACACAGTTCTGGAAATGAAAGCCAAATTAGTGGGAACAATTCCATTTTTATGACTCAGATTTATAGATCATTATTTACAAAGTCATAGATTTCATTTTGATGTCTGTATTTGGCACCAAGATAGAGTCAGTAAATGGGATTTTTTTTTAAAGAAAAGATAAAAGAAACTTAGAGTAACATTTTTTTCTTTAAACTTTCCTAAAATCTTAAAAGCTGTAAAATAACTTCATTTAGGAAAGAATAATTTTTCTTATATTTAATACAAGGGATAACAATTTCAACCAACATGTTCACCTACACAAAACAGAATCTAGTCAATGTTCTCCTAATTATTAAATCTAAGGAAATGAAGTATTTAATACAAAATGGGACAATACAGGTATAATTATAGTTTAGAAAGGTCAAGAGAGTTTCATTTTCTAAGCTTCTACGCAGAACTACTTTCCCATTTGAAAAGTTTTTTTAAACACATTCACTCTCATAAACTTTTCTTCCTTAGCAGACATCCGATAGGTGGGGTTTTGTTTGTTTTTTGCCCACCATGAATTTTTTTAAAAAGCAAACTGCTGTTTAGTGACACAAGATCATTAATTTTCTACTTCCATTTTTTACTGACAGTGCTAATAGAGGGGTAGAATGGAATCTTAACTCAAGTGATGGGGCACTATGTTGTTTATAGGACATTAATAAAATTCATTACAAAATTAAGTCATGTAACCAGGTCTTATTCATCAGCATAACTTGAAATAAACAATGTGATTTATGGGTTTGTCTAAAAAGAGAATAAAAATGAAAAAACCAAGGGCTAATGAAATGTTTTGTTGGTTCATTTAATCTTGACTTCACTACACTTTAAAGAAAAGTCAGGGCATGTTATGCTCAACTAGGACAACAGCAGCTTCGCTCTCCTTGTCATTCATTTGGTCCGCCTTTCTGATTTCTGCTGCCTACACATATCCATCATAGCCATTAGAAACATTACCACTGCAGATAAATCTAACAGTATAAAAGCTCCTGTTCTTTAATGTCTGAAGGAGCTACTTTTTGGGTAGTTTTCTAGAACTCTTATTCCCAGTTTTATTGAGATATAATTAACACACTATTATATTACTTTTATGTATACAAGGTAATGATTTTATATATGTATATACTGCAAAAAGACCAACACAATAGCTCAGTTAACAAACATCACTTACGTAGCTACAATTTTTTTACTTTTGAAAAGCGTTTAAGATCTACTCTCTTAGGAACATTGCTAAGTCACTTCAGTCGTGTCCGACTCTGTGCGAACCCACAGACGGCAGCCCACCAGGCTCCGCCGTCCCTGGGATTCTCCAGGCAAGAACACTGGAGTGGGTTGCCATTTCCTTCTCCAGTGCATGAAAGTGAAAAATGAAAGTGAAGTCACTCAGTCGTGTCTGACTCTTAGCGACCCCATGGACTGCAGACTACCAGGCTCCTCCATCCATAGGATTTTCCAGGCAGGAGTACTGGAATGGGGTGCCATTACAATATAGCATGATAACTATAGTCACCATGCTGTATATTAAATCCCCAGAACTTATTTATCTTCTAACAGGAAGTTTGTACC
>SJXQ01011941.1:386117-487288 GCA_006408695.1 Aepyceros melampus | reverse complement strand
CACACCCACCCACCCACCCACCTCTGGCAAGCACCAATCTATTCTCCTTTTCTATGAGTTTGTTTTCTTAATTCTATATATAAGTGAGATTATACAGTATTTGTCTTTTTCTGACTTATTTCATTTAACATAATTGCCCTCAGGCTTCATCCAGTTTGTCACAAATAGCAGGATTTCTTTTTATGACTGAACAATATTCTTATGTAAACACAGTACATTTTCTCAAGACTGTATCTTCCAAAGTCATTTTCAATGCAGTCATTTTTAAATTTTATCCAAACTATGGTCACAAGGAATATACTAACATACAAAAGATACTAAAAAAAAAAAGAGAGAAACAAATCTGTGCTTAGATTGTAATTTATTATACCAAATGTATGGGGATTTAAATAATTCTGAATTTAAAACAAGTACATGAATTTCCTGAGTAGTCATGAAAATATTTGTAAATCACTAATAAATAAAACTTTAGTTTGCAAAGTACAATCTCTATAAGGGATATCAAGTGCAAAACTTAATTTTATAAACTTTGAAATCTGGCTTCACTGACAAGAGAATACTTAGGTAATCATATCCCATTAACCCATAATTTATTGCTAAGAAAGGACTCAAATAAGAATTATAGTATTTAAACCACGGAGTCAATGCTAAAACCCAAAATAAATGCTTCTATGTCAGATATTTTGTCTTATAAGCATTTTAAAACAACTGCAAATGTTTCAAACCAGAAGCAATACAAATTAATATACATTCAATGCAATTATTCGCTCAGTCATGTCCTACTCTTTGTGACCCCACAGACTGTAGCCCCCCAAGCTTCTCTTTCCATGGAATTTTCCAGGTAAGAATATTGCAGTGAGTTGCCATTTCCTCCTCCAGATCTTCCTGACCAAGGGATCAAACTCATATCTCCTATATTGGCAGGTGGATTCTCTACCCCTGTGCCACCTGGGAAGCCCATATTTTATACATAGTCATGTACATACGTCAATCCCAATATCCCAATACATTTCACCCTCCCTCCCATACATCTTTTAAGTTAATAAGCAACTTTAATGAGAAAAGCAGTAGTCATTAAAAACTAAACTACTTGCATAAGAGAAAACCAAGTGATTCTATCAAATTTTGAAAAGTTTCTCTGTTGAAAAAGACAAAGTAGCAATTCTTACTGTATAAGCCTTAAGAATACGTGTCAGAGTCCTCTAGAAGACACACACATTTATCTGCCTTTGTCATGTTGATAACTTGCCTTACATAAACAGGATGGCATGCCGTGGGGAAGACTAGAAGGTACAGTTAGAGGGTTTTCTCTTTTTGCACTTTGGAGTGAAGTGACAGGGAAGGGCAACATAAGGTCAAGCTCAAAAGGAAAACGAAAAGGAAATAGTTCTGGCTGGAAGCTGATTCAATGGCATTAACAGTGTGTTAATTCAACCCAAACTACATCCATTCAATATCTAACTATCTGCAGAGCTTTGAGCAGGGCACTCCAGAGTAAAACACATATATATCCTTTTTTTTTCTTTTTTAACCTCAAGGAACTTACAACCTAGTGTGAAAAACAGCCAGGTATTAATCTTAGCAAATTCCATTATAAGACACAATGTGACAAAAGGCAGGACATTTGCCTCTGAAACACTTGATAATTAACTCCTATATTTTAACAAAGTGTTAATTTTTTGTTAGAAAAGTTTCAATTTGGGCATGTGCTATATGACAATGTGCGAGATAAACCACATTCCAATACCACAGTGATTGGCTGTTTTACTATGAAGGACAAACCGTAAAAAAATGGAGTGACAAAGACAACTTACAGGTAGAAGTTATGAGAGAAAGGATCAGCCTTTCTGGGCACTTAGTCCAAATTTAATACAACTGGAAAAAAATGTCTTTGCAAACACAAGTCTTTTTTGGACATCATGTTGAAATTTAAGTCTCCTACTTGGTTTTCAGAAGTCTACGTAATAGGTCCTCAGTTGACTTACTATCAGTCAGTCTCATTTCTTGGAATAAAATGGAACTCATTTCTCATCTGGATACCAAGATTTAATAATACTTACCTCCTGAAGTTCTTCTGAGAATTTAATATGTCAGTATGTTTAAAACACAACTGTACTTGTACTTTTCTCTTCCCTCAGTTGAAGGGCCTATCAACACTCCTTTGTGGATCTGAGTTTTAGTCATCTTGAGGCTAATATGAAGTACTGTCTACGGAATTAAAATTTCCCATACTACACAAGAGCTCGCAATCACCTCGGGTGTTCTTGACCTCCCAGTTGAAGTGTCCCTGCATAAAACAATTTAACAATTACAATCAATAAAAGAACTGTGATGATCACCTTCAGTGTTTGCTAAACCAGAGAGACCTACAGCCGGTCTGTACTTCTTCACCTCTTCTGGAACATTCCAACCACGCCTTCATCTTCATGATTGTACTGGGCCAGACAGCGATTACTCAGTCATGTTCAACTCTCTGTGACCCCATGGACTATAGCTCCCGCCAGGCTCCTCTGTCCATGGAATTTTCTGGATAATTGGGTTGTTGTTTCCCACTGGAGGGGTCTTCTCAGCCCAGGAACTGAACCCCTATCTCCTGCATTGGCAGGCGGATTCTTTACCACGGAGCCACTCTACTGGGCACTGTCTCCTTAAAAACTTTCTTGCAATGATGAAAATGCGAGGTAGCAACAAGATCCAGTATGGTAGCCACCAGGCCCCTGTGGCTATTATACATACGAAATATGATTAGTATGATGGAGGAATTTTTAACTTGATTTTATTTGAATTAAAGTACATTTAAACTTAAAAAGCCACATGGGACTTGTGGCCATAATATCGGCAGTTGAGAATTCTCTCATTGAGACCACCCATGACCTTGCTCTCGATCTGTTATTTATTTTCAACTTTGATGTTCCAACAATATTCAACACTGCGGAACAATCACCTATTCATTAAGTACCTGCTTCTTTTGACCTCTGCGACACCCTTTCCTGGTGTTCTGCCTGTATCACTGGTAAGTCTTAGGCCTCTTTGCTGGCTGCACTTATTGTGCTCTCAGAACTTTCAAACTAAAAGCTCCTTAGAACCTGGTCCTGTACCTTCTACTCTGTTTATGATCTTTAAGGTAATCCGTTACATCAGCATGTCAATCTATGAAACCTCCACTTCCAAATATAGATTCTCATAGAATGATGGGAGAAGACAATGGCACCCCACTCCAGTACTCTTGCCTGGAAAACCCCATGGATGGAGGAGCCTCGTGGACTGCAGTCCTTGGGGTCACTAGGAGTTGGACACGACTGAGCAACTTCACTTTCCCTTTTCACTTTCATGCATTGGAGATGGAAATGGCAATCCACTCCAGTGTTCTTGCCTGCAGAATCCCAGGGACGGGGGAGCCTGGTGGTAGTCTATGGGGTGGTACAGAGTTGCACACAACTGAGGTGACTTAGCAGCAGCAGCAGCATAGAATGATGCTTTTCAAATCTTTACTTAGTATCTAAATGTAACAAAGCCAGAAGAACACTCAATTTCTCATCTGTAAAAAGCCCTGTCCTAATCTAGTCTTCCCTATGCCACTGTATAGCATCAATATCTACCTAGTAACTCAAGTTAAAAAACTAATGGATTATCCTTCAGTTCCCTGTCTTTCGTGTGTGTGCGCATGTTAGGTTGCTTCACTTATGTTCATCTCTTTGTGACCACATGGACTGTAGTCCGCCAGGCTCCTCTGTCTGTGAAATTTCCCAGGCAAGAATACTGGAATGGATTGCCATGGCTTCCTCCAGAGGATCTTCCTAATCCAGGGATCGAACCCTCATCTTTTATGTCTCCTGCATTGGCAGGCAGGTTCTTTACCATGAGTACCACCCAGGAAGTTCCCCCTGTCTTTCATCAGTCCCCAAATCCAATTGATAAGGGGGATCTTTTTCTTTTCGCCACATGGGACTAAAGGCTTTATTTTATTACCATAACAAAATGCACTGTCTTCAAGAAAAAATTAAGAGTATTGCGTAAAATACCAGTTACCCATTCCCAATTCCTAAAGTCCTAACCATAAAACTTTATCTTTTAATTTTAAATGTATACTTAGAGATCTCAAAAGTTTTAACTGAGGCACAAATATGAAAATTTGGGTGCCCAGCTTCTTGCAACACAAACAGCAGAGCAGGACTGGGGATATTCATGCTCTGATGGCTGGTCAACTACTCTTAGTCAACTAACCTCAGTTTGCACAATATCATGGCCCTTATTCAAGTTTATATCTTAAATTATACCAACAATAAAGATCAATTATTTCCAAATTATACATCAAAATATAGTGTTTTTTAAAAATTACAAGGTCCTTTCAAATTCAAAAGTTCATTTTTTTTAAGAGTTTATAAAACAAGATTCAAATATTAATAGCTTTTGTGTCTATGGATGTAGATAAACATCCCAGTTTCTCTTGCCCTCTATCCCCTCCCAGTGCTAATTACACAATACTCTGACATTTACTAAACTTTCAAGTACATTGCAACTTGGTTTATGCTACTTTATCTCTAATACCACAAACCTGGTTCAAGTCACCATCATCTAGTCTTGACTATTACAGAAGGCTGCCCACTCGTCTTCTTGCATCCACATTCGCCTTCATTACCCCCATCCTACAACTCTTCACCCAGTGAAGCCGGTACACTTGCAAAAAGGTGGTAACAGAAGGGTTTAGTGATAGTGGTCATTTGAATCAACAACTGAAACAAGAGTTGGAACAAGCATGCAAAGAGCTAGAGAAAGAGAAACCTAGAAGGGCAGACGAGCAGGAACCTTAAGCTAGGAATGAAAAATAGGTCTTACTCTTAGGGGAATGCAATGGCATTAAAGGTTTTAAGCTTGAAAGAGAAATCTGCTATATGAAGAACAAGCTGAGGGGAGAGTAAGAACAGAAGTTAAAGAAACCTATTTAAAGAGGCTATTAAGTTCCGCTGAGCACTTGGGGAGGCAGAGATGAATTCAGATAAAACTCATATTCAGAAGTTATGAAGCAGATGCAGATGATGAAAGAATGAAGGGTATCAAGGATAATTCCCACGGCTTTCACTTCAGGTAGCTGATGAAGATTGGTGCTCTCTCTGAGATAAGGAAGGAGACTATGGAATTCACCATTTAGGTGAATGCTGGTGGTGACGGTTCTGTAAGGATATCACATAAGCAGACTCCAAAAGGGGACTAAGGTCACCAGGCACCATTCTAGAATGCTACAAAGTTGGAACTGTGAAGTTCCAGCCTCCAGATGCCATTTACCCACAATATGCCCACTGATCTTTTGGATATTGGAAGTTGGCCATTCCTACTAGTTAAATAGAGAAGCCAGAAGTTATATCCATGAGCAAGGAACACACAAAATCTGATTCTTTCCAGTTACTGTTAGGGACATTCTTTAATTCTGCATGAAATTTGTGCTCAGTCACAAAAAATCTATGCTACTTCAGTAGCAGGCAAATAACAAAGTGAACTAGTAAGTAGCCCTGTCACATACAGGAAGGGCTCTTTCTGTAAAAGGGCGTAGTCATCTCACAAGACAGAGAAACAAATCCATTGGTATGTCAAATGATAAAAATGTTTAAAATAATCAAAACTGTTTTCAGTGTGTACAGTAAGATCAGAAAGCTCTGATTACAAACACTCTTACAGTTTAATCATCATCAGAAAAACCAAATATCTTAAAAAATAGAAACAAGTGACATATGTGCTGCTGAGTAGCAACTGTCCAGTTTTAATCTACATATAGTGCTCAAGCCACCCACAAATACAACAAATGTAAAAAATTAAGGTCAGCAAGTTAATAAAGGTACCATTCTTTAAAGTTCAAAAAAGTTCCCACTGTTTTCTTAAAATAAAGCCTTCCAAATCATCAATTCATCAAAATAACCTTCAAAATCGTTGCAAGCTCCAAATAAACATTTATCTAAAATCGGCCAAATTTTATTTCCATGAGTTAAAAAAAAAAAATCCTGAAACAGCTTTCTCAAACAAACCAAAATATAGGATTGCATAACAAAAAGTGACTGAATACATGAGAACATTATGGCCACTTTTAAATTTGACTTATTTATAAGAGGAACATTGTTGATCATGACATTTAAATTTCTGTGGAAAAAACCTTGTAATTTTTAGATGAAAATAATTTAGACTAAGATGAATATATGTCTGACTCTTTGCGACCCCATGGACTGTAGCCTACCAGGCTCTTCCATCCATGGGATTTTCCAGGCAAGAGTACTGGAGTGGGCTGCCATTTCCTTCTCCAGGAGATCTTCCCTGACCCAGGGATTGAACCTGGGTCTCCTGTAATATAGGCAGACACTTTACCATCTGAACCAGCAGGGAAGTCTTATTTATAAGAGAAACACTGATTATTGATCATGACATTTAAATTTCTGATGGAAAAAACCTTGTTATTTTTAGATGAAAATAATTTAGACTAAGATGAATATAGGTTACCTCTTTCAATATTTTTACTATAAAAGGTGTGTTAAATCATTAAGACTGTCTTTTAATTATGAAAGCTTTTGGTGGGTAAATTATACCTTACTGCTGTTCAGAGGACTCAAGACAAATCTCAGCATACATAATTCTATCCTTCATTATTCCATTAAAACTTTTATCAGTAGAAGAATAGATTTTCTTTGTCTTTCATCTCCATTAGTTAAAAAGAGAAGGTTATTGTGCTTCAATGTCTTAAAAACAATATGGTAACTGTCCAAAAAAGAAAAAAAAAGAGAGAATGGAAAAGAGATGAGCACATATTGAAAGTGTAATGAAACAAATAACCATTCTACAAAAAATCACTTTTTATGCTTTATGAACCTTTCTTACAACAATAAAATGTCATTTGAAAACTAAGAAATTGCTTCAGATTTTAGGGGATTTGTGAGACTCAAAGTTGATTCTTTGCCACTGTCTGTCATGCTTGTACTCTTCCTTTATCTGTAAAGAGTTTAAGTATGAAGGCTGTGCTGTATTTGGAAGAGTCACTGAGAAATGATCAAAAGACCACTATGCAATTTAAAAGTTCCATAATTGTGTTCCTATAAATCTCTTGTAGGACAGTAACCACAATGATCATGTAAACTAACACGCCTTAAAAGATTATTTTAGATCCAGACTGGCTTCTTAGAATTGCCAGAATCTTTTCATATCATGAACCTTCTTTCACTCTAGTGTCTGCTAAGTCACTTCAGTCGTGTCCAACTCTGTGCGACCCCATAGACGGCAGCCCACCAGGCTCCCCCGTCCCTGGGATTCTCCAGGCAAGAACACTGGAATGGGTTGCCATTTCCTTCTCCAGTGCATGAAAGTGAAAAGTGGAAGTGAAGTCACTCAGTCGTGTCTGACCCTCAGTGACCCCATGGACTGCAGTCTTCCAGGCTCCTCCGTCCATGGGATTTTCCAAGCAAGAGTACTGGAGTGGGGTGCCATTGCCTTCTCCTACTCTAGTGTCTAGGGAAATCCAAATATGTGCACCTCTCTCCTATTTTTAGAAGGGAGTTGGAGGGTTGGGTAATGGCACAATGTGCCATAAGATAAACAGAAGCTACAATTATATATATAAAATATGTATGCATATAAATCACATACATATGCATGCATAACATGTGTTAGATGGAATGAAAATTTAACTCTATCTATATTTCCTAAATATAGTGACATACCATACAGTGACGTATGGTATTATGAGTCTAAAGATCAAATTATACTAAGAAGCAATGATAAGAGTGTCTTTGAAGACCTGGGTAGATACAGAGGTAGTATACTAGCTCAAGATCTACAACATGAGAATTATAATGTTCACTACACACACTGAGAAACTGGAAGTATGAGAGGCAATCTTTAATTTCCCACCATATGAATTTAGAATCCAGTCAATTACTCTGTGTTTTTCTCAGTGACCAAGTAGTATGATGTTTTTTCTTCGCATTTCATTGAAATATAACTAAGGTACTATTGCTTAAGGTATACTTGACTTACATACATCATGAAATGATTATCATAGTAAGTTGAATTACATATAGATACAATAAAAGAAACAGAAAAAAATTGTTCCTTGTGATAATTCAGAATTTATTCTCTTCACTTTTACATACAACATAAGAGTAGTGTTAAATGTATTAATCATGTAAAGCACTGCATATTATAGTCATTTATCTTGTTTAAGTGGAAGTTTTGACTACCCTCATCCTATTTCCTCTCCCCTGACCCCTATCTTTGGTAACCACAAATCTGATTTTTCACTGAGCTTGTTTTTTTTTTGTTGTTGTTTGTTTGAAGTACAACTGACATACAACATTATAATAGTTCCCAGTACACAACACATTGATTTGGTATTTATATATATTAAAAATGACCCCACAATAAATCTAGTTACCATCTGTCACTATGCAAAGATACTACATAATTACTGAATATATTCCCCAAACTGTACATTTCATACCCATGACTTATTTATTTTGTAACAAGAAGTTAGTGCCTTTTAATTTTCATTACCTATTTCACACAACCCTTCACGCCTCACACAACATCCTCTCTGGCAATCACCTGTGTGTTCTCTTTATCAAACACTATGCTTCTCTTTTGTTATATGTGTTCATTTGTTTTGCTACGTTATATTTCAACTAAAAGTAAAGTCTTATGGTGTTTTTCTATCTCTAACTTATTTCGCTCAGCATAATACCCTTCAGCTCTGTTCATGCTGTCACAAATGGCAAGATTTCATCCTTTTTCATGGCTAATAGTCCACTGTGTATGTCCAGACACACACATATATATCTTTACCCATCCGTGTGTGAGTGGGAACGTAGGTTGTTTCCATTTCTTGGCTACTGTGAATACTTTCAAAATCAGAGTCATTATACTTTCTGCAGCCAAAGATGGAGAAGCCTCATACAATCAGCAGAAACAAGACTGGAAGCTGACCATGGCTCAGATCATGAACTGCTTATTGCAAAATTCAGACATAAATTGCAGAAAGTGGGGAAAACCACTAGGCTAGTCAGGTATGACTTAATCCAATCCCTTATGATTACACAGTGGAACTAACTAATAGATTCAAGGGATTAGATCTGATAGAGTGCCTGAAGAACTATGAATGGAAGTTCATGACGCTATACAGAAGGGAGTGATCAAGACCATCCCCAAGAAAAAGAAATGCAAAAGGACAAATGGTTGTCTGAGGAGGCCTTACAAATAGCCGAGAAAAGAAGAGAAGCTAAAGGCAAAGGAGAAAAGGAAAGATACACCCAGCTCAATGCAGAGTTCCAAAGAATAGCAAGGAGCAATAATAAAGCCTTCCCAAGTGAACAATGCAAAGAAATAGAGGAAAACAATAGAATGGGAAAGACTAATGATCTCTTCAAGAAAATTAGAGATATCACAGGAACATTTCACACAAAGATAGGCAAAATAAAGGACAGAAACAGTATGAACCTAACAGAAACAGAAGGTTTAAAAGAGTTGGCAAGAATACACAGAAGAAGTATACAAAAAAAGATCTAAAAGACCAAGATAATCATGATGGTGTGATCACTCACCTAGAGCCAGACATCTTCGAGTGTGAAGTCAAGTGGGCCTTAGGAAGCATCACTACAAACAAGCTATTTTAGATTATTTTATAAATGTTCAGATCAAACATTAATTATAAACCAGATGGAAATCATGCTAAGCTATTTCAAATCTTAAATGATGACCCTGTTAAAGTGTTGCACTCAAAATGACAGCAAATTTGGAAAACTCAGCAGGGGTCACAGGACTGAAAAAGTTCACTTTTCATTTCAATCCCAAAGAAGAGCAATGACAAAGAATGTTCAAATACCACACAATTGCACTCATTTCACATGCTACCAAAGTAATGCTCAAAATTCTCCAAGCTAATCTTCAAAATTATATGAACCAAGAACTTCCAGATGTTCAAGCTGGATTTAGAAGAGGCAGAGGAACCAGAGATCAAATTGCCAATAAACGCTGGATTACAGAAAAAGCAAGAGAATTCCAGAAGAACACCTACTTCTGCTTCATTGACTATAATAAGGCCTCTGATTGTATGGATCACACAAACTTTGGAAAATTTGTAAAGAGATGGGAATACCAGACCACATTACCTACCTCCGGTGAAACCTGTATGCAAGTCAAGAAGCAACCATTAGAAACGGACATGGAACAATAAATCGGTTCCAAATTGGGAAGGAGTACATCAAGGTTGCATATTGTCACTCTGCTTATTTAACTTATATGCAGAGTAAACCCTGTGAAATGCTGGGCTAGATGAAGCACAAGCTCGAATCAACATTGCCAGGAGAAATATCAATAATGTCAGATATGTAGATAACATCACCCTTACGGCAGAAAGCAAACAGGAACCAAAGAGCCTCTTGATGAAGGTGAAAGAGGAGAGTGAAAAAGCTGCCTTAAAGTTCAACATTCAAAAAAAACTAACATCATGGCATCCAGTTCCATCACTTCATGGCAAATAGATGGGGAAAAAGTAGAATCACGTGACAGAGTTTATTTTCTTGGGCACCATAATAACTGCATATGGTGACTGCAGCAATGAAATTAAGAGACACTTTCTCCTTGGAAGACAAGCTATGACAAACCTAGACAGCGTATTAAAAAGCAGAGACATTACAACAGACAAGGCAGAAATACAAAGGATTATAAAAGACTATTATGAACAATTATATGGTAATAAAATGATAACCTGGAAGAAATGGAGAGATTCATAGATAAGTTCAATCTCCCAAGACTTAACCAGGAAGAAAGAGAAATTAAGAACAACCCAATTACAAGCACTAAAATTAAAGCTGTGATCAAACATCTCCCAAAAAGCAAAAGCCCAGGACCAGATGGCTTCACAGGAGAATTCTATCAAACATTTAGAGAAGAGCTAATACCCATCCTTCCAAAATTCTTTCAAAAAATTGCAGAGGAAGAAACACTTCCAAACTCAATCTATGAGGTCACCATCACCCTGATAACAAAACCAGACAAAGACAACACACAAAAAATAAAACCACAGGCCAATGTCACTAATAAACATAGATGCAAAAATCCTCAATAAAATTTTAGCAAACAGAATTCAGCAACACAACAAAAAGCTCACACACCATAATCAAGTTGGGTTTATTCCAGAAATGGAAGGATTCTTTAATAAATGCAAATCAATGTGATACACCATATTAACAAATTGAAAGATAAAAAACATATGTAATCCCACTAGATGCAGAAAAAGCCTTTGACAAAATTCAGCACCCATTTACGATGAAAACGCTTCAAAAAATGGGCACAGAAGAAAGCTATCTCAACATAGTAAAGGCCATATATGATAAGCCTAGAGCAAACATTATTCCCAGTGGTGAAAACCTGAAAGCATTCCCCCCCTAAGATCAGGAATAAGACAAGGGTGTCCACTTTGACCACTATTATTCAACATAGTTCTGGAAGTCCTAGCTACAGCAATCAGAGAAGAAAAAGAATCCAGATTAGAAAAGAAGAAGTAAAGCTCTCACTGTTTGCAGATGACATGATACTGTACATAAAAAACCCTAAAGATAGTATCACAAAATTACTTTAATCAGTGGATTTAAAGTTGCAGGATACAAAATCAATACTCAGAAATTACTTGCAGTTCCATACACTAACAGTGAAACATCAGAAAGGGAAATTAAGGAATCAATTCCATTCACCATTGCAACACAGAGAATTAAATATCTAGGAATAAAATTGCCTAAAGAGACAAAAGAACTGTACACAGAAAATTAAAAGACACTGATGAAAAAAATCAAAGGTGACATAAACAGATGGAAGAGATATTCCATGTTCCTCGGTAGGAAGAATCAATATTGTGAAGATGACTATACCACCAAATACAATCTACAGACTCAAAGTGATCCCTATCAAATTACCAATAGCATTTTTCACAGAACTAGAGCAAAGCTTTCACAATTAATTTGGAAACACAAAAGACCCCAAATAGCCAAAGCAGTCTTGAGAAAGAAGAATGGAGCTGGAGGAATCAACTTTCCTGACTTCAGATTACATTACAAAGCTACAGTCATCAAGACATTTTGGTACTGGCACAAAAACAGAAATGTAGACAAATGGAACCAGATAGAAAGCCCAGAAATAAACCCATGCACCTATGGCTACCTTATTTTTGACAAAGGAGGCAAGAATATACAATGGGACAAAAACAGTCGCTTCAATATATGGTGCTGAGAAAACTGGACTCTACATGTAAAAGAATGAAATTAGAACAATTTCTAACACCATACACAAAGATAAACTCAAAACAGATTAAACACCTAAAGGTAAGACCAGAAACTATAAAACTCTTGAGGAAAATACAAGCAGAACACTCAATGACATGAATCAAAGCAAGATCCTCTATGACCCAACTCATAGAGCAACAGAAATAAAAACAAAAGTAAACAAGTGGGACCTGATTAAACTTAAAAGTTTTGGCACAGCAAAGGAAACTATAAGCAAGGCAAAAAGACAGCCCTCAGAATGGGAGAAAATAACAGCAAATGAAACAACTGACAAAGGATTAATTTCCAAAATATAGAAGTAGCTCCTACAACTCAATGCCAGAAAAACAACCCAATTAAAGAGTGGGAAAAAGACCTAAACAGTTAACAAACACATGAAAAGATGGTCAAGAGTGCTCATTATTCAGTTCAGTTGCTCAGTCGTCTCTGATTCTTTATGACCCCATGAACCACAGCACGCCAGGCCTCCCTGTCCATCACCAACTCCCGGAGTTCACTCAGATTCACGTCCATTGAGTCTGTGATGCCATCCAGCCATCTCATCCTCTGTCGTCCCCTTCTCCTCCTGCCCCCAATCCCTCCCAGCATCAGAGTCTCTTCCAATGAGTCAACTCTTCGCATGACGTGGCCAAAGTATTGGAGTTTCAGCTTTAGCATCAGTCCTTCCAAAGAACACCTAGGGCTGATCTCCTTTAGAATGGACTGGTTGGATCTCCTTGCAGTATGAGGCACTCTCAAGAGTCTTCTCCAACACCACAGTTCAAAAGCATCAATTCTTCGGTGCTCAGCTTTCTTCACAGTCCAACTCTCACATCCATACACGACCATTGGAAAAACCACAGCCTTAACTCGACGGACCTTAGTCGGCAAAAGTAATGTCTCTGCTTAGAATATGCTATCTAGGTTGGTCATAACTTTCCTTCCAAGGAGTAAGCGTCTTTTAATTTCATGGCTATAGTCACCATCTGCAGTGATTTTGGAGGCCCCCACCAAAAAAAGTCTGACACTGTTTCCACTGTTTCCCCATCTATTTCCCATGAAGTGATGGGACCGGATGCCAAGATCTTTGTTTTCTAAATATTGAACTTTAAGCCAACTTTTTCACTCTCCTCTTTCACTTTCATCAAGAGGTTTTTAGTTCCTCTTCACTTTCTGCCATAAGAGTGGTGTCATCTGCATATCTTAGGTTATTGAGATTTCTCCCGGAAATCTTGATTCCAGCTTGTGCTTCTTCCAGCCCAGTGTTTCTCACAATGTACTCTGCATAGAAGTTAAATAAGCAGGGTGACAATATACAGCCTTGACGTACTCCTTTTCCTATTTGGAACCAGTCTGTTGTTCCATGTCCAGTTCTAACTGTTGCTTCCTGACCTGCATATAGGTTTCTCGAGAGGCAGGTCAGGTGGTCTGGTATTCTCTTCTCTTTCAGAATTGTCCACAGTTTATTGTGATCCACACAGTCAAGGCTTTGGCATAGTCAATAAAGCAGAAATAGATGTTTTTTCTGGAACTCTCTTGCTTTTTCCATGATCCAACGGATGTTGGCAATTTGATCTCTGGTTCCTCTGCCTTTTCTAAAACCAGCTTGAACAGCTGGAAGTTCATGGTTCACGTATTGCTGAAGCCTGGCTTGGAGAATGTTGAGCATTACTTTACTAGTGTGTGAGATGACTGCAATTGTGCGGTAGTTTGAGCATTCTTTGGCATTGCTTTTCTTTGGGATTGGAATGAAAACTGACCTTTTCCAGCCCTGTTGCTTATTGTTAGAGACATGCAAATCAAAACCGCAATGAGATATCAGGTCACACTGGTTAGAATGGCCATCATCAAAATATCTACAAACAATATATGCTGTAGAGGGTGTGGAGGAAAGGGAACACTCTTGCAGTGTTAGTCAGAATGTAAATTGATACAGCCACTATGGAAGATGGTATGGAGATTCCTTAAAAAACTAGGAAGAAAACCACCATATGACCCAGCAGTCCCACTCCCAGGCATATACCCTGAGGAAACCAAAACTGAAAAACACAGATGTATCCCATTGTTCACTGCAGCACTATTTACAATAGCTGGAATATGGAAGCAACCTAGATGTCCATCAACAGATGAATGGATGAAGTTGTGGTACATTTACACAATGGAATATTACTCAGCCATAAAAAGGAATACATTTGAGTTAGTTCTGATGAGGTGGATGAACCTAGAACCTGTTATACAGAGTGAAGTGAGTCAGAAAGAGAAATACCATATTTTAACACACATATACGGGATCTAAAGAATGGTGCTGAAGAATTTATTTACAGGACAGCAATGGAGAAACAGACATAGAGAACAGACATATAGACATGGGGAGAGGGTAGGAGAGAGTGAGATGTATGGAAAGAGTAACATGGAAACTTACATTACCATATGTAAAATAGATAGACAACAGAAATTTGCTGTATGGCTCAGGAAACACAAACAGGGGCTCTGTAGCAACCTATAGAGGTAGGATGGGGAGAGAGATGGGAGGGAGGTTCAAAAGGGAGGGGATATATGTGCACCTATGGCTAATTCATGTTCAGGTTTGACAGAAAGCAACAAAATTTTGTAAAGCAATTATCCTTCAATAAAAAATAACCTAAAAAAAAAAAAGGCAGAGACATTACTTTGCCAACAGAGGTCCGTATAGGCAAAGCTATGGTTTTCCAATAGTCACGTATGGATGTGAGAGGTGAGGTGAGGTGAAGTCGCTCAGTCGTGTCCGACTCTTTGCGAGCCCGTGGACTGTAACCTACTAGGCTTCTCAGTCCATGGGATTCTCCAGGCAAGAATACTGGAGTGGATTGCCATTTCCTTCTCCAGGAAAGGATGTGAGAGTTGGACCATAAAGAAGACTGAGCATTGAATTGATGCTTTTGAAATGTGGTGTTGGACAAGACTCTTGAGAGTCCCATGGACTGCAAGGAGAGCAAACCAGTCAATCCTAAAGGAAATCAATCCTGAATATTCACTAGAAGGACTGATGCTGAAGCTGAAGCTAAGATACTTTGGTCATCTTATGCAAAGAGCTGACTCATTAGAAAAGACCCTGATGCTGGGCAAGACTGAAGGCAGGAGGAGTAGGGGATACCAGCGAAAGAGATGATTGGATGGCATCACTGACTCAACAGATATGAGTCTGAGCAAGCTCCAGGATATGCTGAAGGACAGGGAAGTCTGGCTTGCTGCAGTCCATATGGTTGCAAAGAGTCAGACATGACTGAGTGACTGAACAACAACAAATGCTGCAATGAACACAAGAGGTACATATACTTTTAAAATTAAATTTTAATTTTTATTGGAAAAATACACATAAGTACAAATGCTGCCAGTTCTATTTCTAATTTTTTGAGGAATCTCTATTCTGTTTTCCATAGTTGCTATATACATGTACATTCCCTTTGGGCTATAATTCAAAAATTATCAACGAAAAATGCATCTTTCTAATTGAAAGAAATGGACTAATTCCTAGAAACCTAAAACCTTCCAAGACTAAATCAAAGATTGAACATCTGAACAGATTGGTCATTAGTAATTAAACAGAATCAGTAAACAAAATATTCACAGTAAGAAAAATCTAAGACCAAACAGTTTCACAGGTAAACTTTACCAAATATGTAAAAAAGAGCCAATATATACTCTTATCAAACTATTACCAAAAAACTGAAGAGTGAAAAATATTTCTAAACTCATTTTATGAAGTCTTTAATATCACACTGATACCAAAACCAGATAAGGACACTACAAAAAAGAAAATTACAGGCCAATATCCCTGCTGAGCATAGACATAAAAATCCTCCATAAAATCCTAGCAAATCAAATTTTAAAAATGCACATAAAAGACCATAAACTGTAATCAAGTGGGATTTATCCTAGGGATGTAAGGATATCTAGAAGTCAACAAATGTGATATAACATACTGACAAACTGAAGAACAGAAATTGTATAATTATCTCAATAGATTCAGCAAAAGCTTTTCACAAAATTCAACATCCATTTATGATAAAAAGTCTCACCGAAGGTGGTACAGAAGAAACACACCTCAACAAAATATAGGCCATGTATGCAAACCAACAGCCAATATCACACTCTGTGCTGAAAAGCTGAAAAATATTTCTCTAAGATTAGGAATAAGACATGGATATCCACTCTCACCACTCTTATTCAACACAGTATTATAAATTCTAGCTAAAGGAATTAGATAAGAAAAAGAAATTTTAAAAATACAGATTAGAAAGGAACTAGAGCTGTCACTATGTACAGATAGATATGATACAGAAAAAACATAAAGTCCAAGACCATGATTTTAATGCTTGATTACTAAGCATACCTATAGAAAACCCAATGACAGATATGTGTTTTAAATCTAAAAATAAAGGAATGCACCCATTTTCCCTTGGTATAATCCATATATACTTAAAGTATACCTACTGTTTTCCTTCGATAAAAACATATACATGCCTTTAGAAATCAAATCTTGAAAAACTATTTTTAAGAGAACCGAAGAGTATCACTAAGTTTCTGAACCATTTTATACATTTAAATTTATTTAAAAGGATAATGTACATGAAGGAGTTAATACAGTTAAAAGAAATCTAGAAAAGCTGGGTAAATAATCTTTTAAAATATTTAAGCAAAATATTGCTGTGCTTCTATTTTTGTTTAGAATACTGCATGCTAAAAGAAACTAAATATAATCATATTTTCAAATAGTAGGTTGTGAGAATAACTTTCTAGTACAAGATAGGTTTTGTAATTTTATTTTAAATAAAAAGAGTAAAGAATTAATTAAAATAGTGAGTTTCTGGGCCTATTTTTTTTTTTACAAGATTTACTCTAAGTAATGATTTATGAGACTTAATTAAGAATATTCTTAAATATAATTTATCACATGCATATTGACCTTAAATATATATGAAGCACAAAAAATGTCTTTAAACTAAACATGTCCATAGCAGAACAGTATTTAGCATTATTTGCAATTCATTATAATATAAATAATTATAAATTTCCTTTAACTCATTCCCACCGACCAAACTATATTCTTTATCTTCCACCTCATGTAAGTTTCACGGGTCATGAATTTTACAAAGCCTTTGGCAAGTAATTAAAAAAATTATCACCCAAAATGCCTCGTTCTACCAAGGACTGAGAAGTTAACCTTATAAAGGTTCTTTGTGTTTACTTAAACGTTCTGACCAGAAATCCCAAATATTCCTACCATAAAAAAAAATAGCAAAAATTAATTCATCTGATGTCAGGATTTTCCCATAAAAGTAAAATAATTCTTTTTATCCCATTAAATGCCATTTTTAAAAAATGCTTTATATATTTGTAAGCGGAATTGTTTTGGTATAATTTGAGACAACGATGACTAAAGAGGATCATATTTTAATTTTCTAGTGAAAGCTTTAAAATGTCAAAAAAACATGCACTTTAAAAGACTTTAACCACATATAATTCAGTGGTGTGTTCTAAATAAAGAATTTTAAAGAAAGTAATTATTTTCCACATTTAAAGGCAATGCAAATGTTGTAGATGGAAACAAAAATATACATGTTTTGGAAAGGGCTTGAAACATGTAAACATCTCAGAGAATCTGAATTCCAACTTTTTAACTGAAACTTCAAAATATGGAATGCATTTTCCTAGGCTGTTTCAACACTGCTTTTCATATGAATAAGGGGAAAAAAAATTGAAAGGATAAAAAAAAACTGATGTATTTACAATAGGTAGGTGAAAGCAGGAAATATTGTGCTAGGGCATTCTACTTTTTCAGGAGATACACATGTATGTACAAATACATTTTCCTGAGTATAGCTAAATTAGGAAAGACCACAAGAATAAACTTTGGGGAAAATTTACATTTTTATATTAAAAATTAAATGTCATTTAAAATAAATTTTCATGTATTTCAAAAACATAGATTGCCTCTCACACTTTTGCTATATAAGGAAAAACTCCCACTTGTCTAGAATGACCTAGAGTAAGAACTCTCTCCTCTCCTCTGAACAGCTGAATACATTAAAGTTGGGACAAATAAAGGTCAGTTCTTCAATAATATTTTTAATATTAATACATTCAGTAACCCAATTACTTCTGCCCTAAAAATGAAACTTGCAAATAAATGAGGGTCCAGAAATACAAGAACCATGGGAAATTACGAGTCTGGAGAGGTATACTTTGAAAATAGTTCTAATCAAAGCTGGTTCTGGGGGGAAAAAAAGTTTCTAAAATAATTACGAATTCTCTTGCCCTCTTAACCAAAATGGAGATATTACAGTCTTTTTCTAGGTAGTACTACATCAGTTTTTGTCTTCTTCTGAAGACGTAGTTTATTTTAAAGAAGTTTCTGCTGATAAGTTTGCATTTGTGAATCATTTCTCTCTTATTAGTAAGGTAGAGTGAGGTGAGGTGAGGTGAAGTCACTCAGTCGTGTCCGACTCTTTGCGACCCCGTGGACTGTAACCTACTAGGCTTCTCCGTCCATGGGATTCTCCAGGCAAGAATACTGGAGTGGACTGCCATTTCCTTCTCCAGAGGATCTTCCCAACCCAGGGATCGAACCCGGGTCTCTCGCACTGGAGGCAGACGCTTTAACCTCTGAGCCACCAGGGAAGATTATTAGTAAGGAAGAGTAAGGAAGGAAGAGTAGTTGCATACAAACTCATCAATATAAAATTATTATTCTCCAATAAAACCTTCAAATATTGAATTACTGAATAAAAATACTGACTCACAAGCCAATGTAATATAATTTCCCAAGTAGTCACCAACCATTGAGAACTTGGCTTCCTCACTATTGCTGCATATGGCTGATACATCAATAGCATTCATCCACAATGTTATTGCTATGTTAACACAAAAAGCAACTGTGTGGCAAGAATTTATTTTATGGCCTAGTGTGTTACTTTAATGATATTTACTTTTAAATTAAAAGACTTTGGATTTAAATATTTCACAAAAGGCTTATTTTAAATCTAAAAGTTCTTCATCAGGAATCTGTTCTGGTGCTCGCTTGGGCAGCACATATACTATAAATAGGAATCTATTCTGAAATATTTTGTAATCTAAACATGACTCTGTAATAACCCATGAAAACAACAGGGCAAAAATGGAAGCAAAGAGAAGAAACTATTAAGAAACAGTGACCTCACTTCTTCATGATGAACTCTGACTCCTTACACAATGGAACAGTACACCTGTTTTCAAGTAATAAAAGTTCAGTGAAGATTTTACAACATGCCAAAATCAAATGTCCGCAGGTATATTCAGATGTATTGGAAAGCTGTAAAAATTTCATAATTATTATGGTTTTTAATCTACTCTCTCAGACGTTTATATAAAACAGGAACATTATGGGCAACTGGAAAGAAAAAGAAGTTTTCATCTTTTATTTAAAGTTGCCTATCTGCAAGGGTAGAAGCCACTGCCAAACGTAAGTTAGTGCCAACTAATAAGGACTCTGACAATTAAGCTAGGTTACAAACATACAACAGAGCACTATGAAGCTACTAAAAGGAAAGACAAAGAGTTTTGGATTGCTTGAGAGAGATGTCTCAGTTACTATCCTTAGTAAAGAAAAGTTTGGCAAAAAAAGTATAGCAAGTTATTCTCTTTAGCAAAGAAAGTATAGCAAAAAAAGCACAGTAAAGCAAAGCTTGGCAAAACATTATGCCTTGCAAATACAACAGGCATATTCTGAATATATACAGAGGGACTTCCCTAGTGGTCCAGTAGCTAAAACTCTATGCTCCCAATGCACGGGGCCTGGGTTCAATCCATGGTCAGGGAACTAGATGCCACATACAAGGACTTCCCAGATAGCGCTAGTGGTAAAGAACCCGCCTGCCAGTACAGGAGGTGTAAGAGACACAGGCTCAATTCCTGGGTCAGGAAGATCTGGAGGAGGACATGGCAACCCACCCCAGTATTCTTGGCTGGAGAATCTCATGGACAGAAGAGCCTGGCAGGCTACAATCCACAGAGTCCCAAAGAGTGGGACACGACTGAAGTGACTTAGAACAAATATACAGAGACCACTGTATGGTGGTTACAAGTCACCATTCACCTCGGCTTCCTCTGGAGGGATGGAGGTAAGTGGGTTGAAGCTACTACTTTTTAGCCACAAACTTCTGTGAACTTTTTAATCACAAGAATATATCACTTTTGTTGAAATAAAAATAAAGGCATAATAAAAACCAACCTCTTTGTTGTAAATGTGTTCAGATACTGTGTTGAGAAAGAGAGCTTTAGAAATAAAAACAAAACCAAAAATCCCTAGCTGTTTCCTGTTTTGCGGACTGCTTATCAGCCCCAAACCTGATCGCCTAACATTTTGAAAAGATTCTTTTCAATTGATCCATGACCCACACCTCTGCATTATCTTCCAATTAGCAAAGGGTCAGAGATAGGGGCATCTTCCAATAGCTCTTCTAATGACTGAATAAACACAATCCATGTGATCTAATTTAATTATGGGAAGGGTGCAGATCTTTTCATTAGCTTTAGTTAACTGAATATCTGAAAATAATCTGATCATTTCCCCTCAGCCTCATTGTTTAAGAAGGCATTCAATCAACAATACTGAGGGTTTAGTATGTGCCAGAGATAGGTTTTTTGAAAGGAAGGAAGGAATGAAAAGAAGGAGGGAGAGGGAAGAAGGAAGGTAGAAAAACCATGTGCTTCTCTAAATCAGGATCCAGTCAAGAAACAGGTGCTCTATTGGCTATTCAGAGGAAATTTACTACAGGTATAATAACAGAGCTGAGTTGCCAAAAGGCAAATAATGAAGTAAGAGCAACAGCAAAACCTCAAAAACTCCCCCTTGTCCCTAGGGCTGGAAAGACAAAGGCCAGAGAGGTTGTTGTAAAACCTAGGTGGCTGCTGTTGCTGCTGCTAAGTCACTTCAGTCGTGTCCGACTCTGCAACCCCAGAGACGGCAGCCCACCAGGCTCCCTTGTCCCTGGGATTCTCCAGGCAAGAACACTGGAGTGGGTTGCCATTTCCTTCTCCAATGCATGAAAGTGAAAAGTAAAAGTGAAGTCGCTCAGTTGTGTCCGACTCCTAGTGACCCCATGGACTGCAGCCTACACGACTCCTCTGTCCATGGGATTTTCCAGGCAAGAGTACTGGAGTGGGGTGCCATGGCCTTCTCTGAAACCTAGGCTAGGTCTATCCAAAGGGAACTAGATCCATAGTGAGAGTTGCCTGAGGAACTTGGCACAAGAGACACAGCCCCTGGAAAATGCTACCCAAGGAAGAAAGTTCTAACCACGGTTTTCCCCATCCCTTTAAGCTTCCTAGCTGTCTGCCAATGCTTCCCGCTAGCCAAACTTCTTGACAAGCCAGTGGGCAAGCGAATTCGGGAAACACAGTTTGCAGGGAGACAATGGAAAATGCAAAGAACATCGAGACTTGACTAATGATGAAGTAACGATTAATAAGTCTGTAAAACTTTACATTTTCCAGATGTCTACAAGCCACATGCACTATGTATAAAATATGTGTTCAGTCACAATGACAATGAAATAGCGCTCTATAATGCGTATATAGAGTACAGCCTGGGGAGGCCTTACATCCACATGAATCAGCCATAGACATATACATGTCCCCCTCCCTCCTGAACCTCCTTCCCACTTCCCATCTCTTCCCACTCCTCTGCTGCTGCTGCTAAGTCGCTTCAGTCGTGTGCGACTCTGTGCAACCCCATAGATGGCAGCCCACCAGGCTCCCCTGTCCCTGGGATTCTCCAGGCAAGAACACTGGAATGGGTTGCCATTTCTTTCTCCAATGCATGAAAGAGAAAAGTGAAAGTGAAGTCGCTCAGTCGCGACCCCATGGATTACAGCCCACCAGGCTCCTCTGTCCGTGGGATTTTCCAGGCAAGAGTACTGGAATGGGGTGCCATTGTTACAAAGCCCCAGTTTGAGTTCCCCCAGTCATACAGAGTATTCCCATTGGCTATCTATTTAACGAATGGCAGTCTGTATGTCTCCATTATCTCTAGGTAGTTCATAATGGGATTCACACCAGGAGTGCCATTAAATTTTTTAATTTAGTTATTAACAAGGCATAGATATGCTGTTTACTTTATTACCTTTACTAAACTCAAGCTATTTAATGTAACCACCTTTTTCTCTAATGTGATGTATTCAATCACATTCTCTCAAAATAATAACATTTTTACCTAAGTTAATGTAGTACTGTGTTTCAGGTACAAACTGAGTAGATTTTCTAAAACAAAATAATGATTGCGTTAGCAGGTTGCTTCCTTTTTTATTCTAAAGAAAATGCTCTTTTTTCTTCCCATTAAGTATACTGCTGACTACTGGTTAGAAGAAACACCTATTCCAACATTAAGTAAGTTTTATTTTTCAGGATTTTTGTAAGGAATGGTTGTTAAATTCTATGAAATGTAAGAATTTATGAGAGGATTATAGAGTAATATTTCTTCTTATTTAACAACAGATTTCGTTTTTATTCCTTCTATCTCCTTTTCCTCTTAATCCTATTTCTTGGCTTATACCCAAAATGTCTTGGCATTATAATAAAACCAGACAACAAAAATATTTCTTTGTGGTTGTTCCTCTGCTCAGGAACCACACAATCACAGGCTGAGCTACATCTGTGGTTCTAAATTTCTTCACTAATTTTATCATTGGCAGGAAACAAGAAGCTGGTTCTTTTCTGCCAAATCCTTTTATTTATTTACTATTTTTTAAAAATTCAATTCCCAGACTCTAGAAGGCTGAGCTTACTTTGGGCCTCCCAGGTGGCTCAGTAAAGAATCTGCCTGCCCACGCAGGAGATGCAGGTTCGATCCCTGGCTCGGCAAGATTCCATGGAGGATGAAGTGACAACCCACTCCAGTGTTCTTACATGGAAAATACCATGGACAGAGAAGCCTGGTGGGCTGCAGTCCATGGGATCGCAGAGTTGGACACGACTGAGGGACTAAGCATGAGCTTACTTAAGGCCTAACTTCTATATCACAAAGGAATTTATTTTTACAAATCTTAGAAGTGCTAAAGAACTTAGAAAGTGAAAACAAAAAGCCAATGAGCTAAAGCCCAGGAAGTTAAGTAAATTTTTTCCAGTAGTATTCAGAAGCGTCTAGTAGTGTGAAGCCAAGATCTCAGCCTGCCAACCAGGTAATATTTTTCCCATACCATAATTTTCCTCTTGTCCATTTGGTTTGGGTGATGGAACTTTTCCCATATGAATTATATTTAGGACCAAAACATTACAAAAGCAAAATGAGGAGCTCTGATCTATGCCAGTCATTCTGATATTTTCACAGTGGGTGGTCAAGTAATGCTGACATTGAAGAGAAAGGTTACAGAATGAATTAAGAGGTCACACGTCAAACAGTGGATGGCATGAGCCTGGGCATGGAGGAGTGTGGGGCATCCACCAGGAAGGATGAATGATGGGGACAACAAAGGACTGCCTCACTGCAATGGAGGGAATGGATAGAAAGGTAGTTTGATGTCAGGTTGAAGTTTTGCTGCTGTATATCAGAAGCCTGATCGTAATAAAACAGACTGAGGGGAAACTATCATGGCTTCTACAGGTGGGAAGAAAAAAAGTGGCTACAATAGAAGATGAGTTTTTAAGGGATCATGTCCCAAACAGGTTTCACATTCAAAAGAAGTTTATATGAAAACTATCTGCTGTAAGGTAGACACACTGTCCCCCTTCACTCAGTCACCCAGTTCAGTCGCCCAGTCGTGTTCGACTCTTTGCGACCCCATGAATCGCAGCACGCCAGGCCTCCCTGTCCATCACCAACTCCCGGAGTTCACCCAGACTCACGTCCATCGAGTCAGTGATGGCATCCAGCCATCTCATCCTCGGTCGTCCCCTTCTCCTCCTGCCCCCAATCCCTCCCAGCATCAGGGTCTTTTCCAATGAGTCAACTCTTCGCATGAGGTGGCCAAAGTACTGGAGCTTCAGCTTTAGCATCATTCCTTCCAAAGAAATCCCAGGGTTGATCTCCCTCAGAACGGACTGGTTGGATCTCCTTGCAGTCCAAGGGACTCTCAAGAGTTTTCTCCAACACCACAGTTCAAAAGCATCAATTCTTTGGCGCTCAGCTTTCTTCACAGTCCAACTCTCACATCCATACATGACCACAGGAAAAACCATAGCCTTGACTAGATGGACCTTTGTTGGCAAAGTAATGTCTCTGCTTTTCAATATGCTCTCTAGGTTGGTCATAACTTTCCTTCCAAGGAGTAAGCGTCTTTTAATTTCATGGCTGCAGTCACCATCTGCAGGGATTTTGGAGCCCAAAAAAACAANTACATGACCACAGGAAAAACCATAGCCTTGACTAGATGGACCTTTGTTGGCAAAGTAATGTCTCTGCTTTTCAATATGCTCTCTAGGTTGGTCATAACTTTCCTTCCAAGGAGTAAGCGTCTTTTAATTTCATGGTTGCAGTCACCATCTGCAGGGATTTTGGAGCCCAAAAAAACAAAGTCTGACACGGTTTCCACTGTTTCCCCATCTATTTCCCATGAAGTGATGGGACCGGATGCCATGATCTTCATTTTCTGAATGTTGAGCTTTAAGCCAACTTTTTCACTCTCCTCTTTCACTTTCAACAAGAGGTTTTTAGTTCCTTTTCACTTTTTGCCATAAGGGTGATGTCATCTGCATATCTGAGGTTATTGATATTTCTCCCAGCAATACTGTCTCCAGCTTGTGCTTCTTCCAGCCCAGTGTTTCTCATGATGTACTCTGCATATATGTTAAATAAGCAGGGTGACAATACACAGCCTTGACATACTCCTTTTCCTATTTGGAACCAGTCTGTTGTTCCATGTCCAGTTCTAACTGTTGCTTCCTGACCTGCATATAGGTTTCTCAAAAGGCAGGTCAGGTGGTCTGGTATTCCCATCAGTCCATTATAAAACAGTAAGTGATTTTGAACAAAGTGTTCCCAAATTTATTGATTTGAAATCTTTGAATAAGGAAGTTTCTGATAAAATCAAACTCACACTGAAAACTATGTTTTTTTCCGAAAGCAATGCAAACATGAGGGAAGGAAACTAATACTTTTTAAAAATTAAATTTGTTATTTTGTATTAAAGCTGGTTAACAAACAATGTGATATTTTCAGGTGAATAGCAAAGGGGTTCAGCCAAACATATACATGTATCCATTCTCCTCTAAACTCCCCTCCATCCAGGCTTCCACATAACATTGAACAGTTCCCTGTGCTACACAATAGGCTCTTGTTGGTTATCCATTCTAAATGTAGCAGTGGAACTAATACTTTCTCAATGTCCACTATGTGTCAGCAATATGCTTAAGGTGACTGCTGAGGCCAGCTACAAGGTCAGGGAGCCTCCCAGTCTTTCCTCTAAGACATTATAACAAGCTGACAGTAACAGTGTGGCATATTTGCTTCATCTCTAAAGGATTAGCTAATATAAAAATAAAAATAATCAGAAAAGCATAAACTAAAAGTGAGTTTTCATCTCCACCTAATTTATTTCTTCCTTGAAGTGTTTTAACGACTATTCTCTAAATCTAGGCTTTTGGCTTTAGAACTGGCAATTCTCTTCACATTTTGTTCTTTGCCCTAAAACTTAAAAATTCTTTTTTTTTTCCGTGGAGATTCATTATATCCATATGTGCGTGCATGCATGTGTGCCAAGTCGCTCTGGTTGTGTGCGATTCTGTGTGACCCTATAGACTGTAGCCACCTCTGTCCATGAATTCTTCAGGCAAGAATACTGGAGTGGGTTGCCATGCCCTCCTCCAGCGGAGTCTTCTGGATGCAGGGATCAACCCACGCCTCTTATATCTCCTGCATTGGTAGTCATGTTCTTTACCACTAGCACCACCTGGGAAGCTTGTATCTGTATGTATGGGCCCTAAATGATGGACTCAGGTTTCCTTGCGGAGAAGGCAATGGCACCCCACTCCAGTACTCTTGCCTGGAAAATCCCACGGGCAGAGGAACCTGCTAGGCTGCAGTCCATGGGGTCGCTGAGGGTTGGACACGACTGAGCGACTTCACTTTCACTTCTCACTTTCATGCACTGGAGAAGGAAATGGCAACCCACTCCAGTGTTCTTGCCTGGAGAATCCCAGGGACAGGGGAGCCTGGTGGGCTACCGTCTATGGGATCGCACAGAGTCGGACACGACTGAAGTGACTTAGCAGCAGCAGCAGCAGCAGCAGCAGCAGGTTTCCTGATGAAATACAACTGCTAACAGTTCGTCCCCTCCAAGACAATAAGGGACTGGACTACTGGAATACTGAAGACTTCTACTTTATTTCTTTCTTTTAGCACATTAAAAAATCTAAATTCATAATACAAAATGTTATTTTCCTGGGCAGAGGTCTTTCTCCTGTTTCATATATACTCTCAACAGGCAACAGGCCTGCAGAACTAATGGCTGTTTTCAGGTCCAGCACACTGTGTTGGTCATGGTAGACACATTGTGTACACCCACACTCATGCTCTAAATTTGGTTCCCATGGCAAATAGTACCTTAAAATTTCCAACATTATGGTGGAAGGAGGGCATGTAAAATTTACAACATATTGAAAACATTTACTAAATCATTTCCATGGGGGAAAACACTGTCACAAATGAAAAAGTTGAGTTTGTTCACCTAAGTACTGCAACATGTCAATAAAGCAGAATACGAGTCTTCTTATTCTTGTCAATAAAGCAGGATAGGAATCTGCTTATACTTATTCGGAATGAGCTAACAGCCTGGGTAATGAGTTCATCTTTCCAAATGCAATCTGCCTTTCCAGGCCGAATACTTTTTGATACTTCAAATGCCTACTTGACAGATCCACGTTTTTGGCCTTAGGGCACTTCAGATCTTGTTCTTGTAAAGAACTCAATCCATCATCTTCTTCATCTGGATCAGGTTTTCCCCCTTCCGTGTCCTCTCTCTCAGGACATACCAATTTCAAATTACCTGGCATCCCAGGACAGGCAGTGGTGTCTCATTCTTAACTCCTCCCTCTTCTCCAACCTGTAAATCCCATCCATCTTCAAAGGCTGACAACTTCACATGCCAAACTGCTCTCTCATTTGTCTATTTCTCTCTACATCAGCTATCCCACTCTGTTCTAGGCTACCATCCATCATATACTACATGGAACACTGTGACAGTTTTTAACTCATCTCCCTGCATTCTTCATGCCTTAATCAATCTGTTGAACCTAGGATACTAGTGGTTATTCTAAAATGCAAATTTCATGATGCCATGCCCCTTCATAAAATGTTTCACTAGCTCTCCAATTCTCTTAGGACACTTTTCAAATTATTCTCATGCTCTGGTTTCTGTTTATTTCCCTACAATCAGTGAGTGAGTGAGTGAAGTCACTCAGTTGTGTCCGACTCTTTGCAACCCCATGGACTGTAGTCTACCAGGCTCCTCCGTCCATGGGATTTTCCAGGCAAGAATACTGAAGTCAGTTCCATTTCCTTCTCCAATCAGGTAAGATCACTCTAACCAGTGCCTTGTTACCCTGTAAGTTCTGGATATTCTAGACCTTCAGGACTTAAAGGTTCCATGTTCTCTCTTCACTCTGATAGTTATGCCTGTCAGAGAACACTCTTTTCCCTTGCTCCTGTAACCTGCCTAGTTCCCACATCTCCTTTAATCATTTACTTTGATTCCACTTCCTCCAGGAAAGACAGCATCCTCCAAAATTTGTGTCAAGCAGCCCCTCTTCATGAAAGTGAAAGTTACTCAGTTGTGTCTGTCCAACTCTTTGTGACCCAGTCCATGGAATTCTCCAGGCCAGAATACTGCAGTGGGTAGCCTATCCTTTTTCAGAGGATCTTCCCGACCCAGGAATAGAACTGGGGTCTCCTGCATTGCAGGTGGATTTTTTTTTTTACCAACTGAGCTATCAGGGAAGCTCTCATGTAAACTTTCTCGGAAACAATTTCTCTTTCTCTAAAATCTTTCTCCCCTTTTGTATGACCTCTGCCTGATGGATAATAAACTCCTAAAAAATGTTCAAAGAGTAAATTAACCTATGATAGATAGTGATCTTCAAGTTGATTTTTAGATACAAACAGCAACAATACATATTTTCCTCCCCTCTCTTTTTCTCTCTTTCTCAAAGAAAACCTTATTCCATGATATTTATAGGCTCTATTTACTTGTACTCAATTTGTCCACTAACACGAAGCTGAAGACAGAAAGAGAAATCACTTAATATTTAAAGAAAGTCATAAATATCTAGTGCCAGACAATTCCTCTGGGAGTTTTTAAAAGCAGCTGAAAAAGCTCTGCCACTCATGACTATCATCCATCCAAGTCTGACCCATTTCCGAAGTCCTTAAGAAAGAGACTGCTGCTGCTAAGTCGCTTCAGTCGTGTCCGACTCTGTGCGACCCCATAGACGGTAGCCCACCAGGCTCCCTCATCCCTGGGATTCTCCAGGCAAGAACACTGGAGTGGGTTGCCATTTCCTTCTCCAATGCATGAAGTGAGAAGTAAAAGTGAAGTCGCTCAGTCGTGTCCGACTCTGAGCGACCCCATGGACTGCAGCCTAGCAGGCTCCTCTGCCCATGGGATTTTCCAGGCAAGAGTACTGGAGTGGGGTGCCAATGCCTTCTCCGAAGAAAGAGACTAGAGAAGAAAATGAGAGAACTGTGGAGTCAGGTGTTTTCTGCCTGGTTTGGGGGCTGGGGGAGGAAGGGGATTAAGTGCTTACTTCAACCAAACGTAAACAGGATGGAGAGCAACCAATTCTATCATAAATATAATTCTTATAAGAAGGGGAAATTTTATATCATTAAAAAAATGGCTGGAAATGTACTTAGCAATACATTTATTATCCTTCTAGCTATCTAAAAATGGCAAAAGAAAAAAAAGAGAGAGACCAACAGATAGCGAAGGGTGAAATTAGCATATAATATGTGAAGAGTTCCATGGATTAGGGGACTTCGCAGAAGGATGCTACACCTCAAGAGAATTTGCAGCCATACAAGGCAATTGCAACAGAGAACAACCATCTTCTGATGACAACAGTTGAGCGAGATGGGGTGAAAAATATCATGCTAGCATCAGATGTCTCACATTAGGGAACTATACAGTGGAGCTGCTCCAGAGGCCACCAGGCACCCTGCCCAGAGAGGGAGCTAGAGGCATGGACCACTGGCGGACTGAAAGGACACACAGCTGCCCTGCCTTGGCAGGTCCTGTGAGAAGGTGAAATAAAAGTGAATGCCATCTATACGGAGAACTCCACGTCACTGAGGCCACAAGTGGTAAAGAGTTTAGCCCAAGTCAGATCAAACTGTCAAATGTCTCTTATTACTGCCTTCTCTCCCCTCTCACCTCCCATTCCCACCTATTAGGTGGAGGGAAGGATGCAGAAACCAACACTGCCCTCCTCCTCATTTCTTGAGACACAGTCCAAGGTGAGAAATAAGATGAAGTTAAAAAAAATTTTTTTTTAAGAATTCACTTCCCTCCTCTGAATCATTTGCTAAAGAAAAGCACTTCAGTTGAATATGAGGTTGAAGTATGAAACTGGACTGTAAATTTTATCTCTTTGAATAACCAAAAGTAGTGACTATACTAAGTTATAGAAAACACTGGAGATGAGATGTCAATTAAAGGCTACAAATGGGAAACCAACAGACTCAGGAAAAAATGTAAAATAAAATATCAGGTTTATATATACCAAATTCAGATTGTTCAGTAAACTGATAGGAAATCTCAGTCATCAAAAAAGTAAAACCGTCTAAGATAATAATTGGCTAGAGTGGAACTGACACCTAGTAAGACTGCATATTAATGACAAAATTTATTTAAGCTATTCCATAATACTCAATTGGAGAAGGAAATGGCAACCCACTCCAGTATTCTTGCCTGGAGAATCTCATGCACAGAGGAGACTGTGGGCTACAGTCCACAAGGTCGCAAAGAGCCAGACATGACTGAAGCAACTTAGCACGCACGCATAATCCTCAATAGATGAATCATTCTGTTGCCAACCACCTTTATCTTCAGCAAGTTTTATTAAATGCTAGTCACAATAACTATTGAAATAGATGTTCACAAAACATGAGAACATGGCTTAAACCTTTTAACACATTTTTTTTCAATTTAATGTATTATAGAATGATGTAAACATCAGTGAAATTCTTTCAGAGTTCTATGTCTTACTGGGATGATTACATGATTTTCCAATACTGTAGCCTTAAGCAACTACATTTGAGCTCATGAAAAATCTAAGTACACAGACTCATGATTCTGAAACTATAATTGAAAACTATAGCTTTTAACTTCTAAAAAACTAATCATACATGGTATGAAATTGCTTTTTGTAACATTTCAACTGAAATCTCATTCTTGGGGAAAAAAAGTGAAAATATTCAATTGTGCGGCCAAAATTACCAAATTTCTACACGTCTCCCCTTTTGTAAAAACATTCTATTGGCTTACTAGATATACTGCTCATGACTATAAATGCAGGCATACCAAACACTTCACACATATCCTAATCAGAGTGAGATTTTTGTGGCCCATCTGCTGTAAACTGCATGCCAAGAATCAAGAAAAGTCTTCAAAGTTCTAAGTCCTGGTTGTAAAAACAGAAGATAAACTCTGAATCACAGATTGTAGGCCCTGGAAGAAAATGCCAGTGACAACTTGATTAATTCAATGGCCATTCTGATTGAAGTGAAGAAATAACAGACTTTTCTAAACAGTGTAACTGCATACACACTAAAATCGTTTAACACAGACCCATCACTCTTAACAGTGTTTTTGTGTTGATGTTTATGTTGTCGTTTCAAAAACTTGAACCTGCATTCAGCAGACATTCTATAATTAGCTGTGGCTTCACCTACAGAGACGAGTAGCACCATGATCTCAGGTTCTTAACATTCCTTTGAAATTTATTTCAAAGCTGTGCTAAACAAATCAGTCAGAAAGCCTTAGCCAAGGAGTCCACCCACGTTTAACAACCTTTCTTCACCTAATGATAATTACAGTCTATGGAACAGGCAGCCTCTAATAAACAGCATCAACTTCAGAAGACAGATATCTGGAGGGACCTTTCTGTTGCCATAGAAATATCTTCAGGCCACCTTGTCCTCAGCATGAAACATTACCTTCACATTAACCTGCTATTAACAGTGTGTGTGCAAATGTGTGTGTGTGTGTGTTTGAGAGTGAGGAGTACACGTGCACACATGCGCATGTTGGGGTCGTTTGGGGGCATATATTAGCCCAAATTATAGGATAATTTACCCTGTCCTGATGGTTATAAATATAATATGGTCCGTAGCTCTAAAACATTCCCCCAAACAGAGAACACAAATCTTCTCAGTGACAGCAGCCCCTGATTAATGGGTTCTTGCTCTCTTGGTTTGGTTGCAAACTTTCATACTGCAGCAAAGCAATAAAGCTCAGCAAAGAATTCTCCATACCCCTTTTCCTCATTCTAACCTCTGGGGTCAGTGGCTTCCTAAAAAAATGGTAGCAGCAGCTGCCACGAAATAAAGAAAGAAACTTCATCATGTCAACCCAAACATGAAAACATTTTAGGAACCATGAATTCAGGGTGCAGAGGTTGAAACTTAACTATTTTAAAAGTTGTTTTTAAAAGAGTCAAATGAACTTCCCTGAGGTATATTAAGAGCTAAAACTTAATACATGTTCCTTTCACATATCCATAGCATATACCCTTTGGGACCAGAGGAATGAGACAGAACTGAGCCATCTACAGGGCTTATATTTTAATGGGCTTCTTTGGAGGGCCACTTAAACACAAAATCTTAAATATGAAAGATATTTTAAAAGTAAATATACAAAAATGTAATTACTTAAGAGTTTTATTATCTCCAAATGCTTATGAACGGAGAACTCTGGCATGCTGCAGTCCAGGGGGTCAGAAAGAGTTGGACACAACTGAACAAAAGCAACAAAATACTTATGGAGGCTGTCAGGGAGCAGGTAAGGAGGGAAGGTACGGGGAAGGGTGTTAGAAGGGTTAAGAGGTCAGAAACAGCAGAGAAGGGTACAGAAAGTTTTAATGCTCAACTACTCTGAAGTAGGTTTTATATTTCTTGGTCACTTTACATATGCAATTTGTTTAATTCAAGAATTACTGGCATTAGATGAAGCCCTTTAACATGTGTTCTCTCAATTATTTCTAAAACACTATCAAGGGAAGAGGTGGAAGCAGTGTTTTGTCATCGTTACAGAAGTGGATACCAAAGCTCAGGAAGATTAAATGATTTGTCCAACTCTGCAAACTTGCTCACTAAGCTGCCAGGAAGTAAAAATAACTCAATAGCCAGGAGTTTTGCAAGACTACATTATGGTATTACTTTGGGTCTCACTTTATTCAGCATTAATAGCCACATGCTGCATTCTAAAATGTTCTTTAGGATTAACAATGAAGAAACTTCCCCAGCCCATAGTAATGATTCACTGCTAAATCTGTTAAAGATTTCTTCTATCCTTTTATCCTGAAACTACCAAAGACCCAATACATCAATAGTCCTCTGTTAAATTTCAATGAGATGATGATGCAACTAAGATTAGCAAAAGTCTCAACAAGGAGAAATCTAAAAATAAGTGCTGTCCAATATGACCCTGAGTTTGGTTCAGTTCACTTTTTTTTTTTTTTTAATGCTATTTCTTTTGGAGAATCGCAAAGGGATCTGTCTAAACAGTCTTTGTTAGCTTGCCTGAATAGGACACAGTTGATTTATTCAGAGCGTTTCCTCTGCATATGCTACTGAAAATTTTTCTTTATATATAGTTTTTTAACAAGAAAGCCCACAAATCAAGATGTTTTACTTTTTAGTCTATGCTAAAAAAAGATTTAGGTAGCGTCATCTAACAAAAGATACTATGTCACTTGCCTGCGTCTAGTAGATAGCTTAATTTTTAAAGCAGTATCATTTTTCTTAATAAAGATGCTCTGTGTGGCATTTGTGTGTGTCAAAACACACTGACACAGTGATGAAGTAAGTAATCTTCACTTCAGGAGATGGGCAATCAACACCAAAATCAACCAGGATGTCTGAAATCTTGTTAATTATGGCATCCCACAAATACATCATAAACCTGTAAGTTCAGCTGTACAAGGAAAATAATACAGATTGATATATTTGACAGGATATTTTAAAATATAGCAAAGGAATAAAAATCTGGCCATCTTTCTAAGGTATTCATATTACTATGAAGAATAACAGGGTTTGATTCTAAAACCAAATTCAAGAATGGGACTGTGTAATTTTTTTCTGACAGTTTCACTACCCACAAATGTAACATTTGAAAGTTACCATTTTCATCAAATAGGTAGATCAACTGAACTTTAACAAACGGGCATGTGAGAAAGTTAATGCCCCGGAAGCTTCAAAACTCTCCTCTGCTCTTGGCTCAGGCTATAACAAAGTCAAGCTAAAGATTCACAAGTGAATATAAGAAAATGGTTCACATCAAGGAGGATCATGATCGATTCTTGTTAATGACAATTACAACACTGGGAATCAACAACCTACAAAGAAAATTTCAGGACAGCAGTTATAGGCAAAGTTATGGCTACAAATGCATATTCAATAGATCAGACAAAGCAAACAAAATAATTTCAACCACAGACTTCAGGGGAAAAATGCCAATCAGGTTCAAAGGTTGTACATGTCAATTATAGCTATCAAGGGTCATTAAAAAACCTACTACCCTACAGTTCCTCCTAATTCTGCTGCAACACATTTGTTTTCTGGGATGTACAGGCTGACTTAAGCAACAACACCTCCCCTAAATCTCTGATTTCTCTGTTTCCTTGGGTCATTCAATATACAGCAAATGCAATTTGCATTTGAGGACAGAATAATGCACCATTTATCAACTTCACAAAGAGATGGAAAGGAAGTTTCTCATGTATATTTTTTAAATTATAAACTCAATTTATTTAATTTTGATTCCACTAGCTCACTGTGAAATTCAGGTCCAAACAAGCCAAAGGACACAGTAATGTCAGTAATCCCAGCTATCCCTACGAAATTTTGTCATTTCATTTCAGCAATGATCTTAAAGAACAGTGTAACTATATTCTCAATCATTTTATTATAGGACTGTCATGTAATTTCAGTGTCTGCACTTGTACATATGTTTCCTAATGTAGCAGCAACATTCTAAGATACAACTTCAACAGCAAGGGCTAATGCAGTGGAAAAGGAATGGGGGAGGGCTTGGCAATGATGCCCATGAGCCAACCATGGGCCAAATGACAATGCTGGGAGCCCAACTTTGTTTTCCAGTAATTCAAACTGGAAAACATGGCAGGAAGACACAGAACTCAGCAGACAGGATTATCAGACTTAAAAGGCCTATGCTTTAGAAGTCAGAAGCCATTCATTTTGACAGCAATTTACACTCAACAACAACAAAAAAACATCACCTATCACAGGTGTGATATTAATTTAAAGTTTACAGATTCCTGAAATGTTGATTCAATTTAACGTGCATGTCTGCTTTGTTTGTATGGCTACATGAGACCAACTACACTAGTGTTTTAAGCCTGTTTCAATATGTATCTATTTAATGCAATATTTACAGGCTTCCCAGGTGGCTCAGGGTAAAGAATCTGACGCAATATAGAAGGCACGAGCACTGTGGCTTTCATCCCTGGGACAGAAGATCCCCTGGGGGAAGGCATGGCAACCCACTCCAGTATTTTTGCCTGGGAGAATCCCATGGACAGAGCAGCTGGGTGGCGTTTAGTCCATGGCAACACAAAGAGTTAGACACAACCGAGCATGCGCTCACACACCATGCAGTATTATAAAAGAAAAAAAAAATCCTATACTATTTTAGAGGTCTTAATTTTTTTTTCCTTTTTAAGAAAGAATACTCTTGTTACTCATATTTTGCCTGAAGTTGACCACTACTTTTGTTCTTCAGTCACCTCTGACTTTTGTGCCCAAATTCAAGAATTTCGACAAGCATTAGTTCCTGTATTCTTGCCATTGTTAATTTATGTTAATAAGAAAATTCCAATTTCAGAGAGTTAATTCCCAATTAATTCAGTAGGTACACTTACATTGCATTGTCCCCTTTCATTATAGTATTATTTTCACACATGTGTGCTCAGGTGTGTCCCACTCTTTGTGACCCCATGGACTGTACTATGGGATTTACCAGGTAAGAACACTGGAGTGGGTTGCCATTTCCTCCTTCAGGGATTGTCATCACCCAGGGATCAAACCCATGTCTCTTGCATCACAGGTGGTCTGCTGCACTGGCAGGCAGATTCTTTACCATGGGTGGCAACTGGGAAGTCCCCTGATATCCTTATGATACATACATAAAAGAAGCGACCATCTTGAAATACTGCACTAAAAGGGATCCTTATATTTTAAACACTGAATAGACAGTAAAACAAAAGTTGTATAATACATTTTTCTTCAGATAAAGCATCAGAAAAAATGTTCACATTCATAAGGATGGGTCCTCTTCATGAAATTTCACTTCAATATGACATCATCCCCTCAAAATTAATTAACTTACCTAAAATCAAGCATCTCTTTCCCACACCAATTATTTCATCTCAACTCCCTACACTTGTTCACAGACTTAAGACAACACATAAGATCTTTGACGGATTTACAAAACTTTGGCTGAAGAATTTAAAAGTTCACCTCCAACACTGTCAGGGCAAGAATGCCAAGTAAAATCCATGCAAAGTATTCAACTACATTCTGTTTCCACCATAGTGGTAATAGAGCACAGAGCTCTCATCAGAAAGAGGATCTTGTTTTTCAAACAATTCTACCTGTTAGTAAGCTGTTGCTTCCTCATATATGTCAATCCTGACTTCCTATAACTTCTGATTTGTAATAATATCATCTTCTAAACTATATTTAATTACATATATATATATGATAAAGTTTCAAAAATCTGAACATCTATTGAGTCTCCTCCTACGTCTGTTCTGGAGGCTAAATCTGTTACACAGTTATGTTAATGTGAGATGACTTCAAATCCTTCACCATCCTGACCACTTGCATCTAAAGTGATGCCATTTTCTCAAAGTAAAGTCTGTTGTCCTCATAGGACATTTGCAGCATTTCCAGTGCAAAGTCAAGGAAATTTTAAGAGCTGTGATATCCAGTCAGCCATTCACTATCAATCTACATGTAAGTGAACATCCATTATAACCTAGACATGACTTACTGTGTTTTAAAAAAAAAAAAAAAAACTCTGAATAGATGTTTCACTATCTATGAATCTACTCTGTGTTTCTCTCATTCAGTCCACATTTTTCCATCTTATCTAATAACTTAAAGGAAGCTTCCCCATTTTCTTGAATTGCTCAAATCAACGTAGTGTTTAGTTTTTCCTTGATCTACTATTTCAAGAAGCTTTTCCTTTAGGTTATTTTGTATATCATCACCCTATAATGGTACAGTTCCTTAAAATTTATCAATTTTTAAATTTAAGATTTCCAGCCATAATTTTTGGATGTATCCAATGGCTCAACAATATGAAGAGAACAGCAATTATTAGCCCTTGCTATAAAAATAGAATCAGGGGATTACAGAGGTTACAGAATGTGATGTGGTATTAAACACCAAGACTTGATTCCCCATTTGTACCAGATTTCCTACAACCTGCCTTGCTTCCGAGCAGGCTGGCTTCTAGGAAACACCCATGTTCACTCCACATTAGTTCAAACAATATATTTGATATTCTCTTAAGAAAAATTGGGGGAGGTGTTCAGTTCAGTTCAGTTGCTCAGCTGTGTCTGACTCTTTGTGACCCCATGAATCACAGCACGCCAGGCCTCCCTGTCCATCACCAACTCCCGGAGTTCACCCAAACTCATGTGCATCGAGTCGGTGATGCCATCTAGCCATCTCATCCTCTGTCGTCCCCTTCTCCTCCTGCCCCCAATCCCTCCTTTTCAAATGAGTCTTTTCAAATAAGTCTTTTCAAATGAGGGTCTTTTCAAATGAGTCAACTCTTCGCATGAGGTGGCCAATGTATTGGAGTTTCAGCCTCAGCATCAGTCCTTCCAATGAACACCCAGGACTGGTCTCCTTCAGGATGGACTGGTTGGGTCTCCTTGCAGTCCAAGGGGCTCTCAAGAGTCTTCTCCAGCACCACAGTTCAAAGCACCAATTCTGCTCATTTGTCCCCCATATGTTGTTTAAAAAATCCCCAGAGTTTATAAGGCCACAAGTGAAGCTTCCCACTGGGTTGCCTGCCTTTGTGCTGTGCTCAGTCACTTCAGTTGTGTCTGACTCTTGGCGACTCCGTTGATCACAGCCCACCAGGCTCCTCTGTACATAGGATTTTCCAAGCAAGAACACTGGAGTGGGTTCCCATACCATGCTCCAGCAGATCCTCCTGACCCAGGAAATCAAACCGGGGTCTCCTGCATTGCAGGCGGATTCTTTACCACTGAGCCAGTGGGGAAACCTGGGCTTCCTTTAAGCAACTCTGAAGAGCAAATAGAAACATGAACACTCCTTTGTGGACACTATTCTAAGTGAACTGTGTCCTGCAAAACGATACGCTGAATTCCTAATCTCCAGAGCCTCAGACTGTGACCTTATTTGGAAACAGAGTTGTTCCAGATATAATTAGTTAAGATTGGAGTAGGGTGGCTCTTGGTCCACTTTGACAGGGGTTCTTCAAAGAAGAGACACTGAGCAGAAATACAAACGGAGACAGGGGTTGGGGTCACGCAACTAATGGCCAAGGACCTTGGCAAACACCAAAAGCTAAAAGAAGCAAGAAAGGATCTTCCTATACAGATTTCACAGTGAGTGTGGCCCTCCCGACACTTAATTTTGGACTTCTCCAAAGGTGGGAGAAAATCTATTTCTGTTGTTTGAAGACACAAGGTTTGCAGTAATCTGACATAACCACATCTTTTTTAATTTTTTATTTTGTATTGGGGTGTAACCTATTAACAAAATTGTGATCGTTTCAGGTGAAAAGAGACTCAGCCATACATATGTGTGTATCCATTCTCCTCCAAACGCCCTCCCATCCAGGCTGCCACATAACATTGAGCAGAGTTTCATGTGCCATACAGTAGGTCCTTACTGGTTATCCATGTTGAATATAGCAGTGTGAACATGACCATACCAAACTCCCTGTCTCTTTTCCCTCAACAACCTAAGTTTGTGTTCTAAGTCTGTGAGTCGTTCTTAACTCCTTCTTTCTCTTTCTTCCTCCTATAACACAGGGTGCTTACACTGCCCTCACACACAGCATGCAGCCTCATGCTTCCTCCCCTCGGCCTGAAACTTTCCCTCTCTCTTGATCATCCTCCTCTACGTCTCTTCATGTCATCAATGTATCTTTCGAGCTCATCTCCCAATCACCTTCTCCATGTCACCGCCCCTAATCCCCTCCCAGGCTGGGTTCTGTCTGGGGCTTATTTTCCCCTCAAGCACAGCATACAAATCTGTGACACACGTCTGTCTTCTCCAGGCCGCTATCAGCTCTGATATGACACCACTTCTCACCACTGCACCGCCAGAGCCAAACTCAGAACTCGGCTCAGAGTATGTGTGGCATGGTTGCACTACTCCTATCTTCCATTATCATGTGCTTTCCTCTCTTCACATCCTCTTTCCATCATGTATCACGTAATCCTCAATTTAGAATTTACTAGGTGATTTTAGGATTTCCTTTGCAAAAATCGTTAGATACACCTGTAGGAAAAACCCAGCTGATATAGCACTTGGGACCCATAGCCCAGCGCCAGGGACCTGGGTGATTCATCAGCTTTGCCATAATTTCCACCATCACCTATAAGGCATAGCCTGCATTCCATTCAGCCTGGTTGTCTGTCCTGTTAATCAGCAGGTAGGTGAGCAGAAGCAGCAAGGTTAGAGGCTAAGTATCAACACGACTGCTCTCCCCTTCCCTTGATGTAAGTCCCCAGGAGTGGATTTTCACCCCCTTGACTCTCACAGAGAAAACTAGAGGGGATGGAACTGGATGGTTCAGCAAATGAAAGCAAGCATTGATGCCAGTGAGGACCAAAAGGGCAGATCTGAATTTCAATTCAGTCACTCAGTCGTGCCCAACTCTTTACAACCCCATGGACTGAAGCACGCCAGGCATCCTTGTCCATCACCAACTCCCAGAGTGTGCTCAAACTCAAGTCCCTCAAGTCAGTGATGCCATCCAACCCTCTGTCGTCCCCTCTCCTCTTGCCTTCAATCTTTCCCAGCATCAGAGACTTTTCCAGTGAGTCAGTTCTTTGCCTCAGGTGGCCAAAGTATTGGAGTTTCAGTTTCAGCATCAGTCCTTCCAATGAATATTCAGGACTGATTTCCTTTAGGATTGACTGCTTTCATTTCCTTGCAGTTCAAGGGACTCTCAAGAGTCTTCTCCAACAGCACAGTTCAAAAGCATCAATTCTTTGGTGCTAAGGTTTGAACTTAGCACACAGAAAAACAAAATAAAATTTTCATAGCTTTTGTTGTTGCTATACCTATAGTTGTTGCTATAATTTATTATTTTTTTAAAGCACTTTAGTATAAATTGATATTACCTTCAATATATTTTCAACCGCTCTTGTTAACTCATGCTCGCGCTCAGCCGCTAAGTCGTGTCTGACTCTTTGTGACCCCGTGGACTGTAGCCCAGCAGGCTCTTCTGTCCATGGGATTTCCCAGCAAGAATACTGGAATGGGTTGTCATTTCCTTCTCCAGGGTATCTTATCTTCCTGACCCAGAACTGAACCCGTGTCTCCTACACTGCAGATAGATTCTTCACCACTGAACCACCAGGGAAGCCTTGTTTTAACTACAGCACTTTAAAAACTATACAGTAAAAGCGGTATATGCCAAACTTCTAAACACAGCAATACACACTATGACTGCATCTTAAACAGCTTTATAAGTATTTTTCTTGTTGAAATAAAAAAGTCAGTACAAAAGAATGAGCTCAGTCAAGTGTTTTTTAAGAAACGATTTGCACTGTATCTCTATGAATTAAATGAATTGATTTTTCATCTTTGCTGGTCCCTGGCCAGCCCAGTCCTGGGTCTGTAAGCCAACTAGCTGTTTCTTGCCAACATCAACAAAAAGCCCATGGACCTAGACTTTGCCAGTGTATATCCCAAACCACTTTACTTCAACCAAACTGAAATTTCATGTTTGACTTATGTCTGACATCTGATCCTGTCCCTCGAAATTCCCATTGAAAGTCTTGATCTTGCAGTCCAGCCCTGATGATATTCTTCGGTCTACCAGCACAAAGCCGTGACTTCGTCCTTCTTGTCCACCTCTCACAGGCCCACTCTTCCTGAATGGATCTTTTTGCTGTGAGTCCTGGCAGCCACGAGGAAACACATCTACTCATCCTCTGGGACCCTGGCCTAGCGGTGCACACCCTCACTGCTGGAAAGTTGTGCAGCAGGTTTCAGGCCCAAGAGTTTCACTGAAATGAGACTTTTTCACTACCTCTCAATCTCCAGTGCACTTAGAATCATGCACCCAATATACGCTAGATGAGCAAATGAACCTTCCCCTTCAGTGAGTATCTACAAAGTTATAAATATCCAAATGGCTAAATTCTCTGCCAGGCTTTTGACTATATGCCTGAATCTGGAAAACCAGAATAAGGCTGGTGGACACCACACAGAAGTGCCTCTACCTTCATGTTCTTTCTTCAAAAAACAAAAATGCAGGAGACAACAATCAGGGCTGTTATAGCACTCTCTCTCTCATGACCCCTTTTGTGTCATTTTTTGGTACATTTTACTTTGAAGTAATTTTAAATGTACATGAAAATTATAACAAGATACAATAAAAGTCCCATATACCCTTCAACCTGGGTTTTAAAACGTCACTATTTTTATATGCATTTGAACATGACTATACCCATTCACTCCGGAGAAGGCAATAGCACTCACTCCAGTACTCTTACCTGGAAAATCCCATGGACAGAGAAGCCTGGTGGGCTGCAGTCCATATGGGGTCACTAGGAGTCAGACACGACTGAGTGACTTCTCTTTCACTTTTCACTTTCGTGCATTGGAGAAGGAAATGGCAACCCACTGCAGTGTTCTTGCCTGGAGAATCCCAGGGACGGGGGAGCCTGGTGGGCTACCATCTATGGGGTCGCACAAGGTCAGACAAGACTGAAGCGACTTAGCAGCAGCAGCATACCCATTCACTTAATCGTCTGTCGATACATCTACATCTATCTAAAAACATTTACAGATATAAACACACAAAAATGTGTTTACAGGTATGTACATACACAATTACACAAATATATCTATTTTTTTCCTGAATATTTCAGGATAAATTTCAGATACAGAGCCCTTTTATCCTTAGTACATCAGCATGTATATACTAAGAATGAACTGTATACTCTCTTATATAACCATTTTCTAATTATCAAAGTCAATAGTTGCAACTAACCCACAAACCATGTTAAAACCAAATGAGTGCTTTCTTTCAAGAACTGCTGTTCTTGTCAGAACACTGATGTATTATCCTCCCATTTATGAATCAACATTTTTTTTCAGGCTTAGAACTACAAGTAAATACATTAAATGTTCACTATCACAACATTTTGCCAATATTTTCCCAGTCCTGTCTTGGTTGCCAAAACTCATCCTCTTGATGTTTCAAGAAGAGCTCACTGGATGCTGAAGTCCTTGAGCTCTTACATGTTTAAAACAGTTTTTCTACAGATGTATACTTAATGAAGAGCTTGGCTAGATATGAAATTCACGGTTCACACTTGGAATTCACACTTGAATTTCTGAATTGCTGCTTTTCTTTGTATATTCTTTGGAGATGTCTGATGCCATCCTAAATACTTCTATTACTTGATTGATTCTTTGTTTGCTTTTGCCTGTAGGCCAGCAGCCAGCAAACATTTTCTGTGAGGAGCTACAGTAAGTTATTTTAGGCACTGTGGGCCACATATGCTCTTTGTCACATATTTTTGTTTTGTAACTCTTTAAAAAATACATGTAGAAGCAGTTTGTAGCTTGAATTCTATACAACTGGTCGTTATATGTAGTTTGACAACGCCTGCTATAGATGATAAGATTATTTCCTTCAAAGTTCACTACTTTTCTACTAGGAAATATATAGTTGATCATTTGTTTACAATTTTCCTAGGAACCTGGAAATACCTTCCAATATGTACCTTCAGTCTTTTAATTCAAGCAAATTTGGGGGGGTTATAAAATGCTAGTAGATAACTGATGTTAAATGTTAGTCCTATTTCATTTTTCTTTTCCAAGGATTCCAATTATCCACAGGCTGGATCTTCTCTATCTTCTACTTCAACAATTTTCTGTGAAACTAATTTTAACTTCATTTTATTTTCATTCTCTTAGTTATGTGCCTATGTCTTCAATGCCCCTCAGTAAGTTTTCCTATTTTAATCCACTTCCCACCTTGAGCCCCTGACAATTTACAGACTTTATAGCTTATTATTTTACCTACTTTTTCATTTCTTTCCTATGTTCAATTAAATTGCATTTCACTTTTTCCCGTTTTTAGTCCGTCTCTGTTCTTAAAGTTTTGACAGAAAGGTTTTCTCCCCTACACACACTAAGTCACGCCAGACATGTCCAACTCTTTGCAACCTCATGACCTGTAGCCCGCCAGGCTCCTCTGTCCATGGGGATTCTCCAGGCAAGAACACAGGAGTGGGTTGTCACGCCCTCGTTGAGGGGATCTTTCCGACCCAGGGATTGAACCCACATCTCTCATATCTCCTGCATTGGCAAGCAGCTTCTTACCACCAGGCGCTACCTGGAAAGCCCTTCTCCCTATAGTTCCAAATAATTGTTTCAGTTCAGTCACTCAGTCCTGTCCGACTCTTTGCGACCCCATGAATCGCAGCACACCAGGCCTCCCTGTCCATCACCAACCCCTGGAGTTCACCCAAACCCATGTCCATTGAGTCGGTGATGCCATCCAACCATCTTATCCTCTGCCATCTTCGTCTCTTCCTGCCCTCAATCTTTCCCAGCAGCAGGGTCTTTTCAAATGAGTCAGCTCTTCGCATCCGGTGGCCAAAGTATTGGAGTTTCAGCTTCAACATCAGTCTTTCCAATGAACACTCAGGGCTGATCTCCTTCAGAATGGACTGGCTGGATCTCCTTGCAGTCCAAGGGACTCTCAAGAGTCTTCTCCAACACCACAGTTCAAAAGCATCAATTCTTCGGCGCTCAGCCTTCTTCACAGTCCAACTCTCACATCCATACATGACCACAGGAAAAACCATAGCCTTGACTAGACGGACCTTAGTCGGCAAAGTAATGCCTCTGCTTTTGAATATGCCATCTAGGTTGGTCAGGAATATTTAATTCAGTTTGCAGTGCTGGGTTAGTTTTCTATTAAGGGAATATTCATCAACTAAGGAGATTTTGATCCTCATTTTGTTTTTATCTTAGAATAGTTCTGAAGAATGTTTATAATTTCATTTCATGAATAAAATGGCAGAGATTTGGTGGGATTAATACAATTTTAGACTGCCCTCTGTTAGTGTAGCAAAGATGTACTTTAATTTGCATGAACTGTACAAAATTTGTACACCGTAAAACATATAAACGTTTCTTCAATGAATGGTTCGTGGGGATGATGAGCTGGGAAGTTGTATGCTTTCCATCTATTTTTTCGTGTGTTGTGTCTTTCAGGATCTTAAATTCCCCTCTGCTTCTTCATGCTTTCACCAGAGACTTCCTAAAGGTAAATTTCTCATTTCATCTCTGTACCAGTTTCCTTTGGATGCGGTAACAAATTACCAGAAATTTAATGGCTTAAAATACCAGAAATTTACATTTTTTTTTATAGTTCTGGAATCCAGAAACTTAAAATAAGTCATACGTAGCTAAAATGAATACGTCTCTGGGAAAGTTCTCAGTGAGAATTTATTCTTGGTCTTGTGGCTTCCAGTGGATTCGGGTGTTCCCGGGCCTGTGGCTGCATCACTCCGCCTCTGTTCCTGTCCTCACATTGCCTTCTCTTCTGTACGCACACCCCACGCGTGCTCCCTCTAATAAGGGCACTCATGCTGTCACTCGGGTCCACCCAGATAACCCAGGATCACCTTCCCAACACATAATCCTTAATGTAAGCACATGTACACAGTCCCTTTTTCAGAGAACAAGATAAAATTCAAAGATTCCAAGGATTCTAACATAAACTTCTTTAGGGGCCATTTACTTAGCCTCCCTCTCCTTTTCCCCAGATGCGCTGCCTTCCAAGACTGCTTGCATGGATCATCTGCGAGTGCTAAGTCGCCTCAGTAGTGTTCAACTCTTTGTGACCACGTGGACTGTAGCTCACCAAGCTCTTCTGTCCATGGGATTCTCCAGGCAAGAATACTGGAGCAGGTTGCCATGCCCTCCTCCAAGGGATCTTCCCGACCCAGGGATCAAACCCACGTCTCTTACGTCTCTTGCCTGGGCAGGAGGGTTCTTTACCACTATTGCCATAGCATGATCAAACACATTTCAAATCCTTTTCCTGCAGTCAGTGCTCTGAGCTACCCTGACCTCTTTTTTAGTGCTTTTGAATTTAGGATTGATTTTCTCTCTTGAAGGTTGATTTTAGCTCAATTCCATCTTCACTTTTCTGTATACTTTTATGAAAAAAATCCAGTTCTCCACAAAGGCTTGAGCAGGGAAATAAGAAATATGTTTTCTAGGCATTTGTGTTTACCTACCTACTACAGAGAATTTGAAGTTCGTAGTAGTCTGTCTTACTACTACATCTAAAGCTTGGGGTTTTAGAGTTTTAAACAGGTTTGCTGATCTGCATAGGTTTTCAGAATGATATCTGGAGTGATCTGACTGCATTAATTAAGAGTCTTAAACCTGGGACTTCCTTGGCAGTCCAGTGGTTCAGACTTCACCTTCTAATGCAAGAGGCTGTGGGTTTGATTCCTGGTTTTTGAATTTAGGATTGATTTTCTCTCTTGAAGGTTGATTTTAGCTCAATTCCATCTTCACTTTTCTGTATACTTTTATGAAAAAAATCCAGTTCTCCACAAAGGCTTGAGCAGGGAAATAAGAAATATGTTTTCTAGGCATTTGTGTTTACCTACCTACTACAGAGAATTTGAAGTTCGTAGTAGTCTGTCTTACTACTACATCTAAAGCTTGGGGTTTTAGAGTTTTAAACAGGTTTGCTGATCTGCATAGGTTTTCAGAATGATATCTGGAGTGATCTGACTGCATTAATTAAGAAGTCTTAAACCTGGGACTTCCTTGGCAGTCCAGTGGTTCAGACTTCACCTTGCATTAGAATGCAAGAGGCTGTGGGTTTGATTCCTGGTTGGGGAGCTAAGATCCCACACTCCTTGTGGCCAAAATATGAAAATATGAACAACAGAAGCAGCACTGTCACAAACTCAATAAACACTTTTTTTTAAAAAAAAGAATAAATCCTTTGTGAAACAGGGAAATAAACAGTATTCTAATTTGGCAAAAACCTGTTACTTATACAAAAAAGGTTTTAAAAAGTTAATAATGTAACATAATAGCTACTATTTTGTACAGTTACTCAGAGAAATAATACCTCATTAAACTATAGACTTGTTGAATTCCAGAACTGACAAAGACCACAAGGACCAGAGCTGTCAAATCTAGTAAAGATCTCCAGTTGCCTATGGTAGAAGCCTGTCTGTCTCCCATGCAAGAATCTACCCATCAACTATCCCAGAACCCAAAATTTGAAAAATCCAAAGCAAAATTACTATCATTATACTGAACACAGCATTTTAGTATAATACTTTATAGTCAATGCAAATAAAGACAATCAATGTCTTTGCCTCTATATTCTGCCTATAGAATAGCAATCCTAGTATTTAAATAAGGACCCTTAGGAAGTAGTTATGATGAATTAGCCAGAATGTGCAAGTTATTTTGTAAATGAAGGCTTAAGTACCATCATGTAACTCTGATGTATGGGGAGATAAAGTAGAAATGTCAGTGGCTGATTGTGACCATATATATTACTGTATTAATATTTAACAAAGAATTGGGAGACAAGGAAGTAGGATGTTTGCATCTTGCTATCTGTATCCTAGGACTGCCTTTCCGATGGCATAATTTTATTTAATTGTTAACTTCATCTGCCCCCAATCAATGGGTATAAAACACACTTTCACAACAATAAAACATTGTAAACAATGATTCTGAAGGTAGAAATGTGTACACTGGTATTCCCTGGGCCACTATTGCACCCAACTAAGTCAAACGTCAGTCATGTCTTTATTTATTTATGTGGCTGCACCACACAGCATGCGAGATCCTTATGTCAGAACAGGGATTGAACCTGTCCTCCCTGCACTAGAAGTGTGCGATCAACCGCTGGGCCACAAGGGAAGTCCCAACAGTCACGACTTTAAATAAAACTCTAACTACTGTCCAAATTTAAATAAACATCAGTAAACATATACCATCTGAGGTCTAGCATGTTCTGCATACTGAGTGTCTGCTAAGCACTGACTTGAGAAAACACTCGATTTTCTTTGTATCCACTTTATATGCTAGAAAAGTGATTATTTTTTATAAGTGCTACTAAACAGTCAACACATCATTCATACAGAAATTATACATTTCAACACCATTCTTGATACTGTTCCCTCTGCTGAGACTGATTCCTCACAGGCTCATACTAACCTTTTCCTGGTCTGTATCAGATGTCACCACTTTGGAGTTTTTCCAGATCTGCTGAACTATAATATAATCACTCCATGCTCAGAAATTTCTTAATAGTTTTTAGAACCTATACTTTTGCACTTGCCCATACTGTTCACCATATGCATATATGATGGCAATACAGAGGTATATTTTAAGAGCCTGGCTTTGGTTTACACCAGACACGAAGATGGACCTGTCGCCTACTTGTAGTTGCCACAGTGACTGGCATATCTTTCCTGAGACTCAGTTTCTTTGAGGAAGAGGAGAATAATACCTTACCCCTAGGTGTGCCAGAAGAATTGAATGAAATAAAGTGCTAAATCTAGCAAATGAGTTATAAATACCGTTACCTAATATTATTCTCCCTGCAACCACCTCATTCTGCTTCCTGAGTATAAACTCTCTTTATATCAGAGATTATGTCTTATGTGCTTGGTGTGCCTACAGCATCTAGAACAATGCCCTGCACACAATCAGTATTCAGAAGGCACTTTTACAATGAAAATAAATGAAGGATACAAATTGAACTTTTGTTGAGCTTTTTCCATTGTGAAGGCACAGCAAGAAAGGAAAAAGACATCACTCCTGACCTTTATTTACATCTTTAAGGGTTTATTCTATTTTAAAAGCTGGATCTGTAAAAGAGCAATTAATCTTTAGGTGTTTAGTCTAGTTAAAAATATACATGTATATCGATATTTCACATATAAGACTGTGAGTGAAAAGAACCAGGAGGACAGTACAAAAGGGAGTGCTGACTTGGCAAACACACTTATGAGTGAGTTAAACTGAAAAACTCATTTTTCTTGCTTCCATTTTTTCCAAATATACTTCCCTCCGCAATTCTTACCTCTCCTTACTCCTACTCAAATTTGTTTCCATGGCAATATGTTTCTACCTTGAAATTCCATCACTGGAATGTCTATATTCAGTCTACAAGTATTTCTACTGCTCTTGCTCTTCAACTGCTCCTAGAAGAATTCAGTTCTCCCCTCCACAGTGTAGATGAATTACATAAATGTCTACCGGGCACATGTTTCATCTCACTCCCTTGTACTGTACAGGGGTTCTTACACAGGACTATATTAATACTTCTAACATTTGATACATTTTAATACTTCATAACAAAGTAATAAACCCAACTCCTGTGATGTGAACCATACAGGATCTAAGCTTGTTCAAATTCAAGACCTTTACTGAATACAAAGAGAACATTTAGGGAGCTACTTAACAATCAAAACCAGAGGAAAAGAAAGATTGCCAGTAAAAGAGTTATTCAACAAGGACTTATTTCCTATCACCTGATCCTGCCTTTGGCTAGACACTGGATTTCTCCTGCCAGAACCTCAGGACTGTTAAGAGAACCCTAATTTGCCATTGAGCTTTTCCACTGATGTGTTCTCATCCCTACTCCTATTAGGCCCTTTAATGTTGCTTCATTTACTCTTAATTCTTCTGTTTTGAATTGTGCTGCCAAAGTCCTGAAGGTCTGAAACACACCAGCACCTCTGAATAGATGGTCAATTTGACTCTTCTGAACACCAGTCAGACTCTGGAGAACACCGCCAAATGCCACAGGCAAAATTGCTGTCCTGCAGTCAAACAAAGGATACTAACTCACTGAGCAGGTCCTACCCTGGGCTTCAAGAGCCAATGGAATCCTTGTAAGCACCCCAGGAGTGCAGCCTAGGCTGAAGGAGACACCCAGATGCCAAATGGTCACTTTTAAAACCCCCAAAATTGATAGAGGACTCATAGAATAAGTTCTGGTGTTCCCTGAAGAATTCTAATACAGAGAGCTACTAATTAAGAGTTTAAGCCCCTCAAGAACTACCATGAAAATTTTTAGAAGGGTTATCCACAAATGGGTTAGCAAACCCGGAAAATTTGCTAACCTCTCTCCCGCCCAACAGAATTTTGACGGCTATAGCAAGATCCAGCACTGACTATACCATGAGCACTCAAGGATATTATCTCTCTAGGCTGCTCAGAGGCAACGCGGACTTTCTCTCTTGACTTTGCTTGTCTTGATACAGGGAGGAAAGCTGTCTTCCTCTAAATCCTAAATCTAGAACCGTATAGTTAGAAAACCAAATGAACCTTTTTTAAGACTACCTTGCATCAACATTTAAAATTCTCTCATAAAAACTTACAAAAACTGGCTACATTACTCTGCAGTTTGTCCTAATGGGTCAAATGATCCTGTTTATTTTAGGCTATTTTTTATTATTAATCTTCAATTTCTAACTACATTATCAACATAATACATCATGCTGTCATGAAGGAATCTTTAGCATACCATTTGAATGCATCCAGAATTCTGGGTATTGTAATCAACACACCATGAAAAGCAAAATAACTCTCCAAGGATTCACAATGCTAAAGAGCAAGTGTTTTCAATCCTCACGCAAGGCATGTTCTAGTACATCAGGGTGGTCCTTCCATAGACTCTGATGCATCCTTAGATTCTCGACCTGCATCTGAGAGACATCTAAGTTGACTGCCACTATCAATGCTTTATCTCTTACAAATCTTTCTCTCCTAAATTTTCTCAACATATGGCAAGGAAGGAAGTCCAGCCAGCAGCAGCAGTTACCCCAGATTCTACGGAGGGATTATACCATCAGGATATTCCCCATCTCCTGTCAGCAGCTCCAGTGTTGATGCCTTTTCCCATTCAATTCGGAGAAATATAAAGTAGTCTGAAAAACCTGTTCTAAACACTATAACAATCTGCCAATACTATGAGAAGCATTTGGTATCTGTGCATACAAATTTATTTATGTGTAAAATAACTGCTAGTTATATAAAGAAACATATTGTTTAATTGTGTACACATATATATTTGTATTTTCTGTATGTATAAATATATAACATCAATTTACATATGTATAACTATATTCATATACGTGTATATATGCAGTGTATATGAGTATGTGCATGTATGTGCATTTAGTTTTTTTAATTTATTTTTTAATTGGAGTATAATTCCTTTAAAAGTTGTATTAGTTTCTTCATTACAACAATATGGATCAGCTGTAAGTACACATATATACACACCCCGTCTCTCTTGTGCCTCCCTCCCACTCCCCCGTCCCATGCACTCTAGGGTAATCACAGAGCACTGAGCTGAGCTCCCTGTGCTATCCAGCAGCTTCCCACCAGCTGTCTATTTTACACATGGTAGTGTATATATGTCAATGCTGCTGCTGTTGCTGCTAAGTCGCTTTAGTTGTGTCCGACTCTGTGCGATGTCATGGACTGCAGCCTACCAGGCTCCTCCGTCCATGGGATTTTCCAGGCAAGAGTACTGGAGTGGGTGGCCATTGCCTTCTCCGATATGTCAATGCTACTCTCTCAATTTGTCCCACTCTCTCCTTCCCCCCAGTGTATCCATAACTCGATTCTCTATGTCTGAGTCTCCACTGCTGTCCTGGAAATAGGCTCATCAGTACCATTTTTCTAGATTCCATATGTATGTATTAATATACAATATTTGTTTTTCTCTTTCTGACTTACTTCCCTCGCATGACAGGCTCTAGGTCCATCCACATCACTACAAATGACCCAACTCCAAATGTAACCCATGTGGAGGTGAGCTGCTGCATGGGCCAGGCACGGCAATGTGCCCTTGAAAGAAATTCCAACCCGGTCTTCAGTAAACAATCTAGATGTTTAGTCAAGTCTCTCAATGAAAAGTTAGATGTGATCATAATACACAAACTAGCAAAATGCCCTCACTTCCATTTTCAAAACCTGGAACACTTGGTAGACCTATCCTGCCCCACCCACCAAATTTTTAAACTTGCGAATGTTTTACTTTGGTTCTTATGCTCAATCTCCCTATCCTCCCCCTGCACACTCTTTCAAAATCAATTACTCTCTCCCTCAGCAACAGGGTTCTGCCCTTTTCAGAATAAATGAGAGCATGCTCTTTTCCCTGTTCTCTCTCTTCTACTCCCCCATCCTCAAAAGTCCCCTTTCTCTAATTCTCCAGATATTGTGTAACAAAGACCCACAACAAAAAAGAAGCTGCAAAAGCAGAGGGGATAAATGCTTACATATTAGGTTTCCCTATCTTACATGTCTATCAGAGAATACCCTTAAGATAGCACTTTTCAGTTTCTGTGTACAGTTGAAAGAACATTCCTAAGATTTGATGTCAGATGGACACTTGACACTTCTGAGACTTTATTTCCTCTGCTGAAGACATCATTATAAGAATCAAATGTAATCATATACATTAAAAGACAGAGATTTCTTTGCTGGTCCAGTGGTTAAGAATCTTCCTTCCAATGCAGGGGATATATGTTGGATTCCTGGTCTGAGAAGGTCCCAAATGCCTTGGGGCAACTAAGCCCATGTACAACTACTAAAGCCCACTGGCTCTAGAGCCTGTGCTCTGTACCAGTCGAAGCTACCTCAATGAGAAGCCCACATACTGCACCCAGAGAGCAGTCTGTACACAGAGACCCCATGCAGGCAAAAACTGAAAGAAAGAAAAAAAAAAGACTGAAACAAATATCTGTTAATAAACACTGGTCTCACCTGCCCTGTCAACTTAATATCTACAGATAAATTCAATTTGGCGGGGGGGGGGGCTTGGTTAGTGTTAGAGTAACTCAAGTATTTTAAAAGTACCTCCCCTAGGGAGTAAACAGCACACACACTGAAAACCCATGTGGTAAAATTTCTGGATACCATGTCTTTTGAAGTTATTTCAGGGTCCTCCATACCATCAGGTAGAAGGAAATAACCTCTTCATAGGATAAGGATCAAAAGAAATATTAAAACTCTGTCATCACACCCACAAGTTATAAAGAAAAAAAAAAAAAGCTTCAGAATCTGTGGACTTCCTATTACATTCTTGCAGGATCAATAAACAACATTGCACAAAATCTTCATTGCTGCTGTTTTTCCATAAGGAAGTCATATGCTTTGAGCAGTGCAAAGAATCTGGTTTCTACTACTGGATGATGCTTTTCTGGTACCTAAATTCCATTTAACTGAATGAATGTATTGCCTAGTTTCAACTGAACTATTTCCCAATTATACTGACATTACCTCCAAGGGCTTCCCAGGTGGCACAGGGGTAAAGAATCAGCCTGTCAATGCAAGAGACGTAGATGCAGGTTTGATCCCTGGGCAGGGAAGATCCTCTGGAGGAGGAAATGGCAATCCACTCCAGTATTCTTGCCTGGAAATTTCCAGACAGATGAGCCTGGCGGGCTACAGCCCATGTGGCTGCAAAGAGTCAGACACAACTAAGCACGCATGCACACACCCAAGAGCAAAATATCCATATTCTCTATATACTGAAAATTACTTGATCCTGTCTTTGCCTTAGAGATTTTACGAATGAATTGAGGGTCAAACCTGTGTTTGCCTCGTCCTCTTCTGGCCCCTTCAATGGCCTACGTAGGAAATTCTACAGATATTCTCCTTGTGTGATAAATAGATCATTTGTGTATTGCAAGTACACTACAGAACAGAAGATGAGATTAACATCTCTTTGTCCATGGAGAAGACCAGCAAAATCAAGAAGCTAGCCCACTGTATAAAAATTTTTGTAATATTTTACTAACAAAGGCTTTGCCAGGTTTTTCTTCAATGATTCTAATTTTCCTAATAACTCCAGACAACAGCGGTACTGTTCTCACCTCAAGATGATTTCAGCCAGACTTAATAACAGTGACAGAAAGTATAAGTGATAGCTGTCATTTTGCCAGTTATTACTCGTCTCCAAAAGTGTTCTCAAGTCAGGATTATTCTACAGGCCAAACAAAAAGTTATTTTCAAAAAAAAAAAAAAAGGAAAGTAAAAGAATTAGGTATTAAAAGGAAAAGGAAAATAGAGAATTTATTTTTAATATTATTTTTATTATTGAGAAAAGTTAAAACTACCATTTTCTCATAGTTCTGGCAAAATTTTCTAAGACCATGATTATTTAAATAAAAACCATTATGCTCCTTTCCTGCAGCCAAAGTGTCCTGGACTTTCACTCTCTCTCTTTCTCATACACACAAACACAATATTTATGAGATAACTATTTTCCATCTTAAAACAATAAAATGTTAACTTAAAAAAAACATACACTGGGGTATTTGTGTTGACTCTCATGTTAACATTCAACTTTCACCTACACTCATCTCCAACTGATAAGGGATGACAAAGGCAGAAAACTCCACTACCCAAAGGACAGGAAAGACAGGCTGTTGGAAAATGAAAGGGAAACTAAGAGAGGGGAATAGTGTGACATGGGTCTCTTAAGATTTTATACAATTTGTTCGTATATTTTGTTCTGTTCAGATGTGATCCATCTCCTCCAGCAGACAGTCGCTCTTGGACCACCCACATCAGAGGTGACACCATCCGTGTCAGAACGCGGTCCACAGAATCAGGAATCTAGGCGGCAAAACTTCCAAAACTGTCACGTGAACGTAAACACAGGATCTCAGATTTCTAGTGAAGCTCAATAAAATAAAAGGAAACAAATATCTGTCAAGAACCTACTGTATGAACTGCCACAGGTACTGTGTGAGATTTTGGCTCACCTCAAAGCCTCGTCAAACTAAAAAGAAAAAAGAAAAAGACACCAATTCAGATGAGCAATTAGAAAAAACTACTCTAGAAAAATCATGCACTGGGCTCCTGCTTGGCCCTGAGAGCAGAGAGCAGATATTAACCCCTTGGCCCCTCTGCAGGGTGGCTTTATGTGGAGCTTGCCAGCCACTGCAGCCCCACTGCCAAGCTCTCACAGCTGAATTCAAACCTGACACCGCAGCTTCACTCCGATAGCGAGTCTCATTCTGTACAAAAGAGGTGGAATCTTTGGAGACATCATTTAAATGCCAATTTTCATGTCTCAGCTCCCAAGTTATGGCACTTACAACATCAATATTTTAAACAGTTCAAGTATTTTTTAACACCCAAATGAGTCATTCACTCTCTTAGTAGAGAAGACGTAAAATAAAATGTCACTGATGAAAATGTGAACTGCTTCTTCAAAGGCAGAGTTAAGTACATATCTCGCAGCTCCATGGTAATTGGCACTGAAAATACAATGCTGGAGCCTGACAGTGGGAATTTGCTGGACTCCACAGGAACTCAAAGGCTGAGGGAGAAAGAGGGCCCAGAACTATCAGAATCTCCCTCAGTCCACTCTTCCTGCAATGTCCTCACAATCCTCACTGACTTTGAAAGGGACCCATTCCACCTTCTCGTTGAATTGATACAAACATCAAGGTGTAAGGCAGAGAAAACTGCTGTGATACATGGAAAGGATATATTCACAGATGCAAAGTGGCACTCCGGGCCAGCATGACCAGCTTCATAAACACGCAACACAGTATAATGTCCTAAAACCTGACATACACACCTAACTGTAGTTTCAGGGTTCTCTCAGGTATATCTGCTTACTGCCCCTCGCCCCAGGTCTTTTTTAGAGTGAATAAATAAATAAATAATTGAGAACCAAAGGTGCTATAGAAGGATAACTTATTTTGCAAAACTGCTCAGACTAAATCACTCCAATCCGTGAAAGACATAATAAGCGGTTCAGTTTAAGCACGTGTGGTTTCTCTGCTTGAATTACCCAAGTAACTGTAGCTACGCAGAATCAAGCTAAACGCACCGCACATCGATAGTACTGCATGACTTCAGTAAAACGGAGCATCTCTAGAATCACACTCGCAGCATTTTAGGACTCTAACTGAGAACACGACAGAAGCAGCACTCGGAGTCCATAAAAATAATGGGCCCAAAGCAATCCCATGAATGATTCCCAGAGTGTACACAGAATTATAATGAAATCATATTGGATAAATGAAATGGCATAAAGAATTTAAAAGGGTGTGAAGCATGAAACTCAAACGTCTAGCCACTTAACTATAACACAGCTTTTATGTGAACAAATATCGATAATTCCAAATTCATCTAAGAATTCTGACACACCCACACAGGCTTAAAACTTCAACACCACAGCAAAAGTGGGGGAAAACCCAGATGAGGGGGCGAGGAAGAGAAGGAGAGAAACCAGCACATGGGCTAAGAGAGGGAGAGTCCAAGAGAGCATGGATCACTCCCCAACAGTTACTACTATACCAGCATCCTTCCTTCATATACAAGTAACAAACTTCCATTGTCCAAACAAAGGGATGAATTACACTTTCTTTAACTCTGAAAAATCTGCTCTGAGATGGCATATTATAGAAAGACAAGCCCCATTCCCACTGATGTGTTTGCACACTATCTCCATCTACTCAAGAATATCTTTTCATCTTCTCTGTACTTCCTCTCCAAACCATGACATCGAGACCAAATCCATTTCCATTGGTATCACCAAGCTGGCACTCCCTAATACCAACACTAACCAGCACCACTTAAGGCCAAGAGGACTTCTAGGGTGCTTGTCTGTCCACAACTCTACTGAAAATCCATCAGCCTTTAAAATGGGCAGGCAGCAGTACTCTTGCCTGGAAAAATGCCATGGACGGTGGAGCCCTGTAGGGGCCACAAAGAGTCAGACAGGACTGAGCAGATTCACTTTCACTTTCAAACTCTTTAACTAAAGGGTTAGAAGCCCCAGGTTAAAAATCTCACAACTGCCACTGATTAGCTCTGGGCTTTTGGCAAATGACTGCATTCTTATATTCCCAATTTTTCATATGAAAAATAGTGATCATAGTATTCTGTTCTATCTTCTCACTACATTTATGCCAACATCAAACAATAACAAACAATAAAGTACTCTGAGTTACACAAAGGATACATACAGATACAAAGCAGTAGTGTCATCATTTTTCCTTCAGAAGCAAAACTCTAAAGAAGCCAGAGGAAGTATATTCCCAAAGCCAAAGAAATGCAAAGTTAGATTAGCCAAGTCAAAGTCATTCAACTAATCAATAGATAATATTCTAATAAATATTTTTCATGAGACATGATAATAAAATAATGAGAATTATTCTTCAAGATCTGTAAAAATCAATGATTTTCCATGAAAGTTTCACCTAGAATGCTAGAAATCTAGTATTTGCTAAAGAGCAGCTTAGTAGCACACACACAAAAAAACATCATTGTCTCAAGTTCAAACATAGCTGGTTCTGACACTGAGAAGAAATGTGATCTCAGAGAAATTACATAACAATTCTTAACACAGCTGTCCTCATCTGTAAAGTAGAGATGATCATTATGGGACTACCAGGAATGTTAGATCAGATGGTACCAGGGACCAGAAGTGCCCATGAATAGCACCCTCTGTAACTATTCTTTTGGGGAATATTAATACTAGTATCATCTTCCTGATAAACCATGCTGCTGCTGCTGCTGCTAAGTTGCTTCAGTCATGTCCAACTCTGTGCGACTCCAAAGACGGCAGCCCAACAGGCTCCTCTGACCCTGGGATTCTCCAGGCAAGAATACTGGAGTGGGCTGCCATGTCCTTCTCCAATGCATGCATGCAGGCTAAGTCACGTCCGACTCTGTGCAACTCTATGGACAGCAGCCCACCAGGCTCCTGTGTCCATGGGAGTCTCTAGGCAAGAATACTGGAGTGGGTTGCCATTTCCTTCTCCAGATAAACCATGGGCCTCCTTCAAGTCAGACTATACCTTGGTTCCTAACAACCAGCACCATAAATGATTGTTCTGAGACTGAACTAACAAATGAATGTGCTGGAAATCAAGCTGAGAGTTAATATGCATGATGCCATTTGAGCTCAATTAAGTGCTAAATTGGGTAGGTTGTGACTACAGACAGAGTCGATAAAAGTGCACAGAAGAGACAGATCAATGGGAATGCTAAATGCAAGAAACAGTTTTGTCTTGGAACTTGGAGGTAACCATGATTTCAACAAACTATGGGGACAGAGAGGGTATTAGGTTGAAGCAACAGCTAGCAGCAAATGGGCATCAACTCCTTTATCTTCCCTGAAACAATGGAAACAGTGACAGACTTTATTTTCTTGGGTTCCAAAATCACTGCAGACGGTGGCTGCAGCCATGAAATTAAAAGATGCTTGCTCCTTGGAAGAAAAGCTATGACAAACCTAGACAGCATGTTAAAAAGCAGACATTACTTTGCCTACAAAGGTCTGTATAGTCAAAGGTATGGTTTTTCCATAGTCAGGTGTCAAAAACTACTGGTTTTTCCAGTAGTCAGGTATGAGAGTTGGACCATAAGAAGGCTGAGCTTCATTGATGCTTTTGAACTGTGGTGTTGAAGAAGACTCGAGAGTCCCTTGGACAGCAAGGAGATCAAACCAGTCAATCCTAAAGGATATCAACCCTGAATATTCATTGGAAGGACTGATCCTGAAGCTGAAGCTTCAATCCTTCTGCCAACCTGATACAAAGAGCTGATTCACTGGAAAAGGCCCTGATGCTGGGAAAGATTGGAGCCAGGATGAGAGGGGATGACAGAGGATGAGATGGTTGGACGGCATCACTGACTCAACGGACACGAGTCTGAGCAAGCTCCAGGAGATAGTAAAGAACAGGGAAGCTGGCATGCTGCAGTCCATGGGGTTGCAAAGAGTCCAATAAGACTGAGCAACTGAACAACAACAATTATAATCCCCATTTTACAGATGAAGAAAATAAGACAGAGATTAAGTAGTTTGCTTTGGTCACAGGAAAAATGTTAGAGACAGGATATAAGTACACCCAGTGGCTCCTGAGTCCACATACTTCACCACAGAGACTCACTGAGGAAAGACCTAATACATTTAAGCTGGAAAATGAGTAAAGTTCACTGTATCAGCTATAAACAGCATCTATTCTGAGTAGTTTCAGTAGTGAAAGCTACTCGTAAAGTAAAAGTGAAAGTCTCTCAGTCATGTCCGACTCTTTGCGATACAGTCATGGAATTCTCCAGGTCAAATACTGCCGTGGGTAGTCTTTCCCTTCTCCAGAGGATCTCCCCAACTCAGGGACTGAACTCAGGTAGTAGAGTCGATGCAAGTAGATTCTTTACCAACTGAACTATCAGGGAAGCCCAACTCTTTGCGACCCCATGGATTGTAACCTGCCTGGTTTCTCTGTCCACGGAATTCTCCAGGCAAGAATACTGGAGTGGGTAGCCTATCCTTTCACCAGGGGATTTTCCCAACCCAAGAATTCAACTGGGGTCTCCTGCATTGTAGGCGGATTCTTTACCAGCTGAGCTACCAGAACTATATTTTTTTTAATGTAAGTTCATTTTTTAAAAAACTTTTTAGTTTGTATTGGGTTATAGCCAATTAATGATGTTGTGACAGTCTGAAATGAACAGCAAAGGGACTCAGCCACATGTATACATGTATCCATTCTCCCCCAAATTCCCCCCTCATCCAGGCTACCACACAGCATTGAGCAGAGTTCTCTGTGCTACACAGTAGGTCCTTGTTGGTTCAGAAAATCTGCTAGGTCAGTGAACTAGGCTTACATTCTAAAGGAACATACATAGTTAAGAGGAAAAATAAACCACATCCCAGGTCTCTACCAGTGAAAATTTTACAACTACCATCCTCTAGCATCCAATGCCAGGACGTCTGTCACACCAGCCCCAAAAGTCAGAAGTTCTTGCCACTGCACTCACCCAAAAGACAGCCTGCCCTTCACTGTCCATTCTACATCTCTCTACAGGTAGGTGCAGCTGACTGGCCAAAGTCCTATTGACTGCAAGAGAGTCTAGGAACTGCAAGGTGTGATGGTTTTTCCTTTTTCCTTGTTGTAAAAGATTCTGTAAGGGGAACTGAAATCACGACATGGGAAGCTAACAGAAAGTCAAGATGATAAACACAAGATGTCAGGCGATTGCAAAGGGCCACTACACACAATGATCATCTGCAAATAATGCCAGCTACATAAAGGAAGGTCACATCATGTAGGTACAACTTCACTCATGTGGGAACAATTGACTCTTTTCTAACAAAGGCCTTCAGTCTCTTACAATGGCAAGGTGTTGTGCAAGGCATAAAGATGATAATTCATGTAATTCAAAAACTAGTACTATCAATTACTTGGTGACTTTTCCCCCAACAATTTCAGAATGCTATATAGTATAATGATATGTGTCATTTTTCCTATAAGAAAAAGCAAGAGGTATTAATTAACGAAACTGGCCACATTATGTATCATGTACTATTTTTGCCTCTTATACTTAGTTCTCCTGTACTTCTGTAGAAGAATAATTTTCCAAGACAACTGAAATTTTGAATGGTGGCGACATAATTTTATCTCAGTGGAAATAGAAGTTTGAAATAAAATGCTTTATATAAGTATTCACTAGAAAAAAGTTAGTTTTGGTTAACAAAACAGAAAGTAATTTCTAAATAATTATTCCTTTAACTGTCATGGCCATATATATTTCTGAATAACATTTCAATTGCTTTCCACAGTAATGATTGTTTCTAGTTCTGTATTTTTAAGGAAAGTTAACTACATACAATGAGATACAGTATTTCTGAGTAAAGTTCAAGAATACAGAACTAAAGACATATTTTTAAATGCAAATTATGCATAAAGGCAGATATTAATAACACAAAATCAATATGTATCACTTCTATTGTATAAATATAAATTCACAGTACTATTTTTTAATTGATAATGGAGTCACATGAAACAAAGTAACTCAGAGCATCATCAATGTTCAGTTTTTCCAAAAACCATGTGGATAAATGAATATCTATTTTACTTTACATATACAAATTATTTTACATGATAAAATTAAGGAGAAATTCAGATGAACAACAATCCCAAGAGCAGTTGCTTCTCACATTAATTACTTAATACATAGGGTACTATGTTAAGGATGATATATGTAGTTTCATTATTCTAGCTGAATTCTACAATCTTTACTATCCCTGAACTTAAATATATACGAAAATGTTTCCCATCCTTCTCAGAAACATTCCCGTCAATCAAAACACTGCACAGAAATGTGAATATACCCCAAGGACAACAACCCAAAGAGGACAAAGACAAAATTTCCACTTTTATGTATTTATGGAATGTTGATGTGGAAATCAGAAGTCACCATGGCAAATAAAATTTGGTGGGAGGGAAATGAGAGCAAATTGAGAGCAAGGTGAATGGAAAGCGATAACATCTCTATATATATTTTATGACTTGATACACTAGACATTAAGAGTTTTACCATGTAATTGATATTTATTTACCATATTAATAAATACTTGTAGGAAAATCATGTTCCTTTGCAAAATAGTTGCTGGTAGAAGAACCAAGACATTTTCAGCAAGACAAAAGTCTTTAGTGAGTACAAGATTGACTGAGGGAAAAATTTATGATCTTGTACATGAATAGGTTATACATATGGGCCTAAAAATGAATTCCAGACAGCTCCCTAAAATGTACCAACAGGCTTTGCACTATTCATAGAAAATACTATACTCCAAACAATTTGCCTCTTTATTTTCTTCAGCAAATATCACAATATATTGATTTTTTTTAATGTTTTTAAAAAGTTTTTTATCTTTTGACTGTGCCATGTGGTATGTGAGATTTCAGCTCCTTGACCAGGGATGGAACTTGCATCCTCTGCATTGGAAGCACAGAGACTCAACTACTGCACCACCAGGGAAGTCCCTGATGAATCATTTTTAAAGGGCTTCAATACTTTGCATGATGTGAATCTTTACATGACGTGAATAACTTGAAGTGACCCAGGAGACTTATGCTACTACCCTGTTACAACTGACTTAGCCAAGGGAGGTTTGAGGTTTTAAACCCACAGCTGCATTAATTTCTTTCAACTTGAAAGTAAAAACTATATAACCTAGGTCCAAAAAAAAAAAAAAAACTTAAGAGAACATTCTTCATCTTAATTTAAAGAACAATAAGAATGTCTTATTTCGTAGATATAGGCTTTAAGACTATTCAATCATCATCTGCGTGGCTCTTTTGAAAAGACATAATTAGTTAAGACAGAGTATAACAATGAAATTGCAAAGTTGGAAATAGAATTGGTCATGGAGACTATGAGTTATCTGAACATAATAGCTCATTTATGATTGATAAGAAGTATGTATTTATTAAGAAAATTTTCTGAAAAAATGCCCTTAAGACAAGAAAATGGACTGGCCAGCAGATCATAGAGACAGATTTTTCCACAGGCCACAGACATGACCATTCAGCAACATGTGAAGCTGAGCAAACTTGCCACCAGGTTGAATGTGCCTTGGTAGCAAAACATAGATTTTCCTCAGTGATGATACTGACATAATTTGTAAAGCAATATATATATTAAAAAAAACAATGGTTGACATCCCTATGTTGTCACTTATTTATGAAATTCTGCGTTCTCAAAATACCAGGACGCAGAGACAGAGTCTTCCAGAAGGTGAATCTAATATGTGCTGTCAGCTCTGCTCAATTTCTTGATTTCTGAAATTGATACATCCAGTGAAACAGAATTTTTCCACTGTGATGAGCAGGGAATATTTTTGCACGTTTTTACCAATGATAAAATTGTTGAAGCCATTATATTAAAACATACATTATGCAGTAAAATATTTTTAATCCTCTCCTCTTCTACAACCTCACTAAAGTGAAAGTGAAAGTCACTCAGACCCCTCCAACTCTTTGCAACCCCATGGACTATACAGTCCATGGAATTCTCCAGGCCAGAATACTGGAATGGGTAGCCTTTTCCTTCTTCAGGGGATCTTCCCAACCCAGCAATCAAACCCAAGTCTCCCACATTGCAGGCAGATTCTTTACCAACTGAGGCACCAGGGAAGCCCCAAAATACTGGAATGGGGAGCACATTCCTTCTCCAGTGGATCTTCCCGACCCAGGAATCGAACTGGGGTTGCGTGCATTGCAGGCAGATTCTTTATCAGCTGAGCTAAGGTTAAAGAGAGATTCCAAGAGTTCATATTTATTTCAGGCTACTGTGTACAATGGCCACAGAACTTCTGTTCACGAATGTGTACTTCTTGGAATAGTAATTAAAACTTTTCATAAGATCTGCAAAATTTTTTCTTAAACATTAATACTGTAGAAATTATTTGAACACAGATAATATGAAATATGATTACTAGTTATAAAACTATCTAAGACAGCTTGCAATAGTGAAAAGATTCAGATTCAGAATACATCAACTCCAAGTACATCTCTTTTACTCACTAGTGGTATCTCTGACCCAAGCTATTTCTGCAATTTTATTTACTAATAGGGATAATGCTATATTGACTCAAGGGTTTACTATGGTAAAAAACCAATTTGGACTGTCAGGCCCTCTAAAAAATGACTTTCTTACCATTATGAAATGTTCTATTTACCTCTGGTTTCTAAGTCTATTTTACCTCTGGTTTCTAAGTCTATTTTACCTCTGGTTTCTAAGTCTATTTTATCTAATATTAATATGGGCACCATGTTTGTTTTGTGATTTGGTGTATATATACATGATACCTCTTTTCCTATCCTTTTACTTCTTGTTTTAAAGAAGGTCTATTACAAAATTATTAACTCCTAAAAGAAAACATCTCACACGCTAGTAAAATAATGCTCAAAATTCTCCAAGCCAGGTTTCAGCAATATGTGAACCAAAATTTCCTAATGTTCAAGCTGGATTTAGAAAAGGCAGAAGAATCAGCAATCAAATTGGCAACATCCCTGGATCATTGAAAAAATAAGAGAGTTCCAGAAAAACATCTATTTCTGCTTTATTGACTATGCCAAAGCCTTTGACTGTGTGGATCACAACAAATGTGGAAAATTCTGAAAGAGATGGGAATAACAGACCACTTGACCTGCCTCCTGAGAAATGTGTATGCAGGTCAGGAAGCAACAGTTAGAACTAGACATGGAACAACAGACTGGTTCCAAATAGGAAAAGGAGTACGTCAAGGCTGTATGTTGTTACCCTGCTTATTTAACTTATTGACACAGAGTATATGATGAGAAACGCTGGACTGGATGAAGCACAAACTGGAATCAAGATTGCCAGGAGAAATACCAGTAACCAGCATGCAGATGACACCCCTCTTATGGCAGAAAGCGAAGAGGAACTAAAAAGCCTCTTGTTGAAAGTGAAAGAGGAGAGTGAAAAAGTTGGCTTAAAGCTCAACATTCAGAAAACAAAGATCATGGCATATGGTCCCATCACTTGATGGTAAGCAAATGGGGAAAGAGTGGAAACAGTGTCAGACTTTATTTTGCGGGGCTCCAAAATCACTGCAGATAGTGACTGCAGCCATGAAATTAAAAGACAATTACTCCTTGAAAGGAAAGTTATGACCAACCTAGACAGCATATTAGAAAGTAGAGACATTACTTTGCCAACAAAGGTCTGTCTAGTCAAGGCTATAGTTTTTCCAGTAGTCGTGTATGGATATGAGAGTTGGACTATAAAGAAAGCTGAGCACCGAAGAATTGATGCTTTTGAACTGGGGTATTGGAGAAGACTCTTGGGAGTCCCTTGGACTGCAAAGAGATCCAACCAGTCCATCCTAAAGGAGATCAGTCCTGAGTGTTCATTAAAAGGACTGATGTTGAAGCTGAAACTCCAATACTTTGGCCACCTGATGCAAAGAGCTGACTCATTTGAAAAGACCCTGATGCTGGGAAAGATGAAGGCAGGAGGAGAAGGGGACGACAGAGGATGAGATGGTTGGATGGCATCACTGACTCAATGGACATAAGTTTGGGTAGACTCCGGGAGTTTGTGATGGACAGGGAGTCCTGTTGTGCTGCGATCCAAGGGGTCGCAAAGAGTCAGACACAACTGAGCAACTGAACTGAACTGAAAAGAAAACATTCTAAAGTATAACAGATTTTATTTCAAGGCTATGTGATCATGCCTTTTATTTTATTCTTGGTTTTGTATACACAGTTTTCAATGATGAAAATGTTTTCAGATGTAAGAGTTCCATTTCTGATCTGAGTGATCCACAGGACTGAGATGACTAAACTAATAAAACTGACCCTTGAACAATATATGTCCTCTTATATGCATGAATTGTTTTCAACAGTTAATACTACATGGTCCTATTGGTTGAGGCTTCCTTTATAGCTCAGTCAGTAAAGAATCTGCCTGCAATGTAGGAGACCCAGGTCCAATTCCTAGGTCTGGAAGATGCTGTGGAGAAGGAAATAGCAACCCACTCCAGTATTCATGCCTGGAAAATCCCAGACAGAGGAACCTGGCAGGCTACAGTCCAAGGGGTTGTAAGAGGCACACACAACTTAGTGACTAAATCATCACCAACTTGGTTGAATCTGTGGATGTGGAACACAAATATGGAGGAACCTTGAATATGGAGGGCTGAAGATAAACTATACTTACATATCCAACTAGCATAGAGGGTTGATACTCCTAACCTTTACATGTTTCTCAACTGGATCCTCACTTTTCATATACAACTTAGTTCTCTAGTCAGAAGAAGAGTTTTGTCAAAGCCAACATTTGCTTAAGAAGTAGCCATTGTAAATAAATATAGGACCATTTATTCACACATAGTAACTTTTTTTACTCACTTTCCATTTGAAGTACCTAAAACAATTTCTGCTTAATTTCTTCTTTAGCCATTGAGTTTAGTAATTCTTACTAGCTCTTCCAAGAACTGTTCCACTTATGGCCATCCTGGATGAATCACAAGCTGGAATCAAGACTTCCAAGGGAAGTATCAATAGCCTCACATATGCAGATGACACCACCCTTATGGCAGAAAGTGAAGAACTAAAGCGCCTCTTGATGAAAGTGAAAGAGGAGTGAAAAAGCTGGCTTAAAACTCAACATTCAAAAAATTAAGATCATGGCATCAGTCCCATCACTTCACGGAAAATAGATGAAGAAACAAAGGAAACAGTGACAGACTTTATTTTCTTGGGCTCCAAAATCACTGCAGATGGTGACTGCAGCCATGAAATTAAAAGATGCTTGCTACTTGGAAGAAAAGTTATGACCAACCTAGACAGCATATTAGAAAGCAAAGACATTACTTTGTCGACAAAGGTCCATCTAGTCAAAGCTATGGTTTTTCCAGTAGTCATGTATGGATGTGAGAGTTGACATAGAGAAAGCTGAGCACCAAAGAAATGATGCTTTTGAACTGGGGTGTTGGAGAAGACTCTTTTTTTTTTCTTTAATTAATTTTTATTTTTTAGTTTGTTTTGCTTTACAATACTGTATTTGTTTTGCTACACATCGACATGAATCAGCCACGAGTGTACATGAACTCCCAATTCCGACCCCCACCTCCCCCCTCCCGCCCCACACCCTCTCTCTGGATTATCCCCGAGCATCAGTCCCAAGCATCCTGCATCCTGCATCAAACCTGGACTGGTGATTCATTTCTCTTGGACAGTGAGGACTTCAAAACAGTCAATCCTAAAGGAAATCAGTCCTGAATATTCATTGAAAGGACTGATGCTGTGCTCTGATACTCTGGCTGCCTGATGTGAAGAACTGACTCATTGGAAAAGACCCTAGTGCTGGGAAAGACTGAAGGCAGAAGGAGATGACAGAGGATGAGATGGTTGGATGGCATCACTGACTTGATGGACATGAGTCTGTGCAAGCTCCAGGAGTTGGTGATGGACAGGGAAGCCTGGTGTGCTGCAGTCCAGAGGGTTGCAATAGTCGGACACGAATAAGCATCTGAACTGAACTGAACTGCCATCCTGGTTCTTTCCTTGCCATCCTCTCCACACAGGCAGATCACTACTTAGCCAAACCTTTAAGGGGACCAGTTTAAAGATCCCCAGAGCCCACTCTCTTCCTGCATCCTGCATCAAACCTGGACTGGTGATTCATTTCTCTTGGACAGTGAGGACTTCAAAACAGTCAATCCTAAAGGAAATCAGTCCTGAATATTCATTGAAAGGACTGATGCTGTGCTCTGATACTCTGGCTGCCTGATGTGAAGAACTGACTCATTGGAAAAGACCCTAGTGCTGGGAAAGACTGAAGGCAGAAGGAGATGACAGAGGATGAGATGGTTGGATGGCATCACTGACTTGATGGACATGAGTCTGTGCAAGCTCCAGGAGTTGGTGATGGACAGGGAAGCCTGGTGTGCTGCAGTCCAGAGGGTTGCAATAGTCGGACACGAATAAGCATCTGAACTGAACTGAACTGCCATCCTGGTTCTTTCCTTGCCATCCTCTCCACACAGGCAGATCACTACTTAGCCAAACCTTTAAGGGGACCAGTTTAAAGATCCCCAGAGCCCACTCTCTGTACAGCTACTTCCTTTCTGTTACTGTTCGCTTTAAAATTAACTGCCTTGACCTCTCCAAATTCCAAACCCTGCCTGCTGACCTCAGTGTGACTACTGGGTCCTCCCTGTTTGCCTCTAGGAGGTTGAGGCAAGAGTCAAATCACATCCTTTGTCCTCCCACTGCCAAAGATTACAGTTGTCCACTAGGTAAGAAAACATTTCATATATTTTGCATGGTTTCCTAATGTTTACAGTAAGAGGTTGATATCCCTAGCAGTTAATCCCTCACAGTCAAGAAAAAAAAGTCCTCCAAAGGCTAAATGAGGTATTTTTGTGAGACACTTAGAGACTGTGCGTCAGTTTGTAAATATTATTACAAGAAAACACACCCAGATATAAAGAAATACACATCTTATGCTCCAGATTTTTTTTTTCCTTATTCTTCCACAACAACTAGTACATGAAGGAGAACATCATAATTCAGAAGCTGAAATATTTTGGAAAGGTTAATTTTCCCCCAATCAAAATTCCCAAAAGACTCTGAGCATGAGTTTGCTTTAAAAATGTGTTCCTTTTTACAAAGCACTGACCCTATGCAGATGCAAATACGCTTGAAAAGAACAGCACTTCACATTCTCTTCAACTAATGAGACTGCAGTTAGAACCAGTCATCTGTAGATACAGAGAACCATCACTGCACAGAGGGTCAGGGTGTCTGGATGGCGGACGAAAAGGAATGAAGCTGAAGGAAAAAGTACATTGCTAATGGGAAAGAGGAGGGCAGAATTATCAACTTCATAGCATTGCCCAGGGCAGGCCCCGAGGGAAGGGATTAGGCTGCCAGCTATATTTCCCTTGGGTGCTATCTGTAATTACTATCACAGCTCATTGATTTTCAATTCTTTCTATTAATACATTTATTGGCCATTCTGACATTATTAAAAATCAGTCCAACTCTGCTTCTATAGTGGAAGAGAGCTCTTCCCTCAAATGTGAGTTTTGTAAGTATAGATTTTTTTTTCCTGCTTTTTTTTTTTTTAAAAAACGGTCTTTTCATATTAGCAATAACGCAGCTTCTGCCTATGTTTTTCTTTGAAGCCAGGTAGTGACATGCAAAGATTTGACTAGAGATCAAAAGATCTCAAGTAGTGGGTCATCAGAGAATATTAAATGATAAGCAAATTCATATGTCTAAGATAATTCTACCAATTTACTAGCTATGCTGGCGTCTGTTCCCACAGTAGGGGAGGTAATAATGAGGTGCTGTTGAAGGGTAATGCAAGTGGCATTTTTATAATGCTTTCTCATCTCTTCTGATGAAGTCATTAAAGTAACACTGTCTTACTAAGCCTTGGCACACAAATGTATATTAAATCTTTTATGTTAAATTAAACATAGTGGTTTACTGAGGAAAAAGAAGCTAGATGTGTTGTTGAGTGTGTTTTCTTTTCCTCTAAAGCCACTGAATTCTAATGTAACTACCAATCTCTAATCTAGGTTCAACCACAATGAGGGTTCCTTGGACTGTAGGGAGATCAAAGCAGTCAATCCTAAAGGAAATCAACCCTGAATATTCATTGGAAGGACTGATGTTGAAGCTCCAATACTATGGTCACCTTATGCAAAGAGCGATTCATCAGAAAAGACCCTGATGCTGGGAACGACTGAGGGCAGGAGGAGAAGGGGGCGACAAGAGGATGAGATGGCTGGATGGCATCTTTGATGCCATCAAAGGACATGAGTTTGAGCAAACACCAGGACATACTGAAGGATAGGGAAGCTGGCATGCTGCAGTCCATGGGATCACAAAGAGTTGGCCACAACTTAGCAACTAAACAGCAACAACAACTCTTGCACTTGTTTTCATTTGTTTATTAAACCTAAGGATTGGGGACTCTTCCAGAAAGGCACCTGTCTTCAAATCTTCTCAATTCTAAAGTATGACACTGCCTCCCACTTAAAACAAACAGCATCTGCATTGATCACTCTTGGCTGAGCCCTGCCAATCAACTCCTTGTGCTGGGAGGATGAAGAATAACAAGAAACATAAAGCATGAGCTCTGCCCTCAAGGAAGCAGCAACACAGTCACCTTAATGGCACCGGTCGGTCCTCTGTGACACAGAAATACCTTCAACACCATGTTATTGATGTCCTGAAGAAGGGTTTACAAAAGCTACTCCAGAGAAAAGACCATTATTCTCTTCTGTCCTAACTCTAAAGTTAGGGCATTCAGGGATCTCTGGTCCATCCAGGGCTGATGTTCTCTGGTAGGAAAGCATGGAGGATACATGGAATGTATCTCTCCTCTGCTGCCATACCTGTCCCCTTCCCGGCTCCTGGGGTTTTGGCATGTATAAAATAGATATGAAAGCCTACTGTTAGCACAAGGAACTCGGTGCTCTGCGGTGACCTAAATGGGGAGGAAATCCAAAAAAGAGGGGATATATATGTGTATGTATAGCTGAATCACTTTGCTGCAGAGTAGAAACGAACACAGCACTGTAAAGCGAATATATTCCTTTTTTTTTTTTAAATGGGCAGAATCTCCTCCTCTCTCTCAGCCACACTCTTACCACTACCCTCTGCCTACCAGCCCACTGAACTGCACCTGCCTGGACAAGAGGAGAGAGAGGAGGAGAAACCAAGGACTCAACATGCTTGTGACTGGAGGAGGGACTCTGCTCTACCCCCATGGAAGACTCCTCAGGTCTTAGAACAAGAAGAATGAAGGTGACTGAATGAGAAGTGATTCCTGCCTGACCCCTCTGACGCCTATGCACCTACTATGTATCTGTCATATTTTCATTGAGAGCTTGTTTAAAAATTATACTTTAAAGAATTTCAAACGTATATACAATCAGACAGAAGAGTTAAACAAGTTCCCTCGTACCCACTGCCCGGCTTCACTAATGATGAAATCATGACTACTCTTATTACATCTGTCTCCATTCATCCAGTCTCTCATTTTGTTTTGCAGCAATTCCCAGCTGCTGAATCATTTCATCTGTAAAAACATCAACAACTATCTTTAAAGTATGTGAACCCAAGAGTTCCTTTTTTAAAAAATTATGGTCAAATACCATTATCACACCAAATGGTGATATCATTTTTGTCTTAAAATAATAATTGTATGTATTTCTACAAGATAAAATCTGATCAGAATTTGAAACATTTTTCCAAACATACTTGAAAAGATATTAAAATAAAAAGAACGCTTCTGATTTGAGATTTACCTTAAATCCTCTCTTAGGATTATAAACTAAGGCAGATGTTGAAATCTGTACTCAATAACGATGAGAACTGCAGAAATGGAAAGTGAAGCAATGGGGCCCTTTCTAATTCTGTTTTTCCTCAAAAGGAGAACATTCCGTGAGCAACCGCCACATGTGGGCAGGCTCCTTCCTGTGAGGCTCCATGGTCTGCTTCACTTCCCAGGTGAGGGGGACTGGGTGGATAGAGACCAGAGACCAAAAGGGCCTCAGAGCAGGCCCCTGGCTAAGGAAGCATCTGAACTCAGGGCTATCTCACCATAGACTCAGCACATTTCTGCTTTCATATACAGGCACTTTCATCTCAGTATCACTTTTAGACTCTTAATTAAGAATGCTTTCTCTCGTTTCTGCCTGCAATGCAGGAGACCGGAGTTCGATCCCTGGGTAAGGAAAATCCTCTGAGAAGGAAATGGCAACCCACACCAGTATTCTTGCCCAGAGAATCCCATGGACAGAGGAGCCTGTTGGACTACAGTCCATAGGGTCGCAAAGAGTTGGACACCACTGAGCAACTAAAGTTTCACTTTCTTTCACTCCATGCCTGTTACTAGAATTAAAGACGGTTAGGCTGAATTTGGAAGCCCTCATCTCAACACCCCCACTGCATAGATGAAGACACAGAAGCCTGGAGGTAGGCAGTTCCTTGCCAATGCCATTCCAGCTGGGGAGCTGCAGGGCCATGAATAAAATCACGTTTTATGTCTTTGAGGTGGTGCACATTCTCTGCACACAGCCTTATCTCTGGGTGTAATAGTTTCAGAATTCCTCTTCCTGCTTTAGTCCTGGGCTCAGCAACACGTTAGAATATTCAGAGGTTGACAGCATTTGGGAAGCTCTTGTCTCAGAAGAACACAAGCACCAAAGGTCACAGACAAAGTCACCCCACATTCCACGCTGGGCCCCTGGAGTGTATCACACGAGCACGTGACCTTGCCATGGAACACACAGCAGCCTGTGCTGTACCAATGAGCCTGGAGAATACTGAAGCCCCATTTCAGGAGACTGGAATAATGAGCAACCTCTATACAACTAACCACTTTCCTGGTGGCTCAGATGGTAAAGAATCTGTCCGAAATGCAGGAGACCCGGGTTCAACCCCTGGGTCGGGAAGATCCCCTGGAGAAGGGCCTGGCTACCCACTCCAGTATTCTTGCCTGGAGAATTCCCATGGACCAAGGAGCCTGGCAGGCTAAAGACCAGAGTGTCGCAAAGAGTCAGACATGACTGAGCAACTAACACTTTCACTTTCAAGAGTGTTCCAAACAGAAGGGAGACACGCAAAAGTGGTTTCAATGAGCCACCCTTATCTATCTAGTTAGCATGGCTGCAAGATGGAGACGGTCACCAACGGCAATCTCTTATTTTCAGTGCTTATCTTTATGTTCACAACAACCTTATGAGGTAGACAGCGCAGGTTTATAACAGCTGTTGACTGATTTCATATTTTGCATTATGCCAGTTAAAATGCCTGGACGAGCTGCACAGAACATGTATTTACCAAGTGCCAGGAACAACAAGAAAAAGGCAGAAAATAGTTCTTGCTCTTTAAGGACTTACAGTCTAATTGAAGAGATGGGACCACATACACACATCATAAAACTATTAAGGAGATGAGGCAAGGCAGCCAGAAGTTTTCCGAGAGTAAACTGAGTGGCCAGCCTTGGCCTGTTTCACAGTCTTTCTTTAAGCTCTAAAATGAGCTCATCCGGCCCTGAATTCCTTGAAGGGGTGGGGGCACATGCAGAGACCAGCTGACAGCTGGGGACCGAAGGGACTATTTATAGCAAGAAAGAGAGAAGGAACAGATGCCTTCCTAGCGCCCTGAGACAGGAGGCCCAGGCACAGGAGCAGATCTTACAATGCTTCCTGCAGCCTGAAAGCCAGGTTCACTCTCCTTGTCCTAAAAACTGATGGAAAAGTCTTAAAACTAGGTTTCCTGAGTTATTACAGAAACCCACCAGCACACCAGCTTCACCCTTTTCATTCACTGCTGTGATGCATAGGCTCATTTCTATAATTTTGTTCACTGTAACATCTCATTTTCAAAAGCCCATAATCATATACGTGATGATTTTAATTTCACTAATATATTTACATTTTCTTGTGAAGAATCAAACTTCAACCAGACTTAATAAGGAAAGAGTTCTGTAACATGGAAATCATGTTTAGAATCTAGCATTTCTTATCTTAAAATAGTTCTGAGATTCTGAAATTCCACACTATTATCACCCATCCTATCATCCTCAATGAGCTACTTCAGTAAAGGAACCAAAATTAAAGTTCACTACAATTGCTGATTTGGTCTCTTTAAAGAAGAGTGGACTTGAAAGTATTATAAATGACTAAATACAATTAATTATATTCTATAAATAATCAATCATAATACAATTCATTAAATAGTGTGGTGTGCTTCTCTTGAAGTTTTACTGTCAAAGAGAATGCCATTACTTAAGAAAAGTTCTATCTGCCATGTATTTAAGAAAAGTATATATATTGCTAAGAAGAAGAATAAATTCAGCTTCTATTCCCCTCCAACATACAAAATCTAAATTAGGGCTAAAATATCATCATCAGTTCCATTCACAAGGAGGAAAATTGATTTTAATGAATTAAGTAAAACCTAGAACTTACAACTTTTCCTGTCCCTATTTGAGGACCAAAAAATACTTTCTATAAATAATGTGACATGAGTTTCTCATGCATGCTGTAAAACCCCTGGGAATAATGGCTTTTGTTTTTTATGTACCTAAACCTTTCATGCAAGCCTTACCTGGAAAGAAGTACCTAAATGTTCTTAAAGATTTCCAAGACCATGACAACAGCACATATCCTGGCTTTGACTAGTAGCCCTAGTAATATATTCTAAGTGGTTTTCTGTACATACAGTATATTTTGGGGCTTTCTGCCTTCCTTCAACATGTATGACTTGAACAGATTTGCTGCTATTCAAGTTGAGGAACATATTGTGAAATAGAAGCAATGTTGTGAAATATACTATTTTCACTTTTCCATCATGCTGTCTTCTCCAAATGAGATGTTATGGTTTGTATGTTTTGTTAAACATAGGGCGTGTAGAAATATATTTTATTAAACTGGTGCTAATGCATGTAGATTAAGAAAACAACTGTGAAAAGATAAAACACATTCTATTGTGGTTAAGCTAAACAATAAAGGTAGAAAACTGTTTGGAGGATTTAACTTGCTGAGTGTCAGGCTAGAAAATCCAGGTGAACACATGACTTTTCCTGAAGGTTTGTTTAAAATTAGAAAACAATTATTAATAATTGACATATAGTCTTTTCTTCCGCCATGGTCTACTGCTTAAATCTCTGGGCATCAGTCATTACATCACATAGAGAACTGTGGGGTTGTATTTCCGGTTGACATACTCCACAACGCTCATTTCTGAGCCCCCCAGTCTACACCGAACATAAAGATGGAATCAAATCCTCTATATGATGGGAGTCGTTTCAGACACTGAGTTATACAGAGAGAAATATGTTATGAAATGCCACACAGCCTGGCACACAGTGCTCAAGCATGGGGCATTACTGGAGGACCCTCTAAATGCAACCATCAAGATCCTTGCCCTTGACTGTCCTCATTATGAAATCCTTTTGCTACCTCAATATCCTAACCTTCTGAACGGGGTCCCAGAAGAACTCATGCACACTGATTTTTTTTAACTGTGAAATTTTACTCACACTTAAAATATGTTTTGATTGTTCAATTATAAAATGTTGCTAAGGTTTTGCTTTGATCTTGATTTGAATAAAGGATACATAAACAAGATTAAGATTAAATATTTAACTGATGTCCTTTTTTTTTGGTCATTAGTACATGCTGGCTTAATAAGATAGGCAGACGGTGCTTTCTCCCTTAAACATAAAAGGTGGTCAGCCACACTTTGCCCTGAGGATGGTTTTTACAAGCGAACCTATTAATATAAATGTTAACAATTATAAAATCACCCACATCCTTATTAAAAAAAAAAAAAAAAAGCTAGCTCTGCTCTTAAGCCTTCCTATACTCAGTAGCCATAAACTGTCATTTGGCTATGTTATTGTTCAACAAGCTTTCTTTTGCTTTTATGTGCTTTTCGAATTCACTGACCTAAATTTCATCAACTCTACGAAAGGGTAAACACAAATGTCAAAAGAGAAGTGCATCCAACAAACAGTAAACCTTCCCCCACCTGTACTCTGTCATTTCCTAACTTGGAAGAACCCATCCATATTGACATTGAGGTTACAGTCTCATCTTAATTTTTTAACACTTCCCCCCTGCTCAGGATTGTTACAGCTTTCCAAAACATGCATCCATTTAAATAAAGCCGTATGGTCACTATGTCTTCCTAAATTTAGGAAGCTGTCTTTTGTAAGTTAGTAATGTTTTGAGGTTGCAAATGGGTAAGAATCCCCCACCATCTCAGAGGACTCTTACTCAAGAGACAGAAGCTGAAGCAAGGGAAAAATCAGAAGTGTTCTGCAACCTCAGAACATTCTGGACATGAATGCCTGCCGGGGTCTGAGAGAAAAAGGGGTGGGGCACCATCGGAAACTTTCGCTTACCCCTTGCTCAGATTCCAAAAGCTCTGTTTTGACTCTGACTGCCGGCATCCCATCAAGCATTAACATTCTGTTCTCCAAGGTGTTGATATTCTGAGAATAAAAAAAGGGAGAGAAGGAAATTCAGCTATAAACCCTTCAACAGAGGACATCTGGTAGAATCTGCCATCATTGTAGCATATTTAGTACTGCTAACCTAATTTTTTAACAATATACTATAATTAAATGAGAATACCCGCACCACCAATTATCCCCCCATTCTGAACTTTCATTAGAAATAATGACCAAGAACTTGAATTAATCAGTCTGCTTCTCTGACCTCTGGGTTGCAGGTCAGATGATAATAAACTGGAGTAAGGAAACCTTACATTAATTTATATGGGGCTGGAATAATTCATCAAGCTTTTGCAAATAGTGGAAGAAAATGCAAGGCAAGTTTCTTTATTCCTTTAGCTTTGGAGGTTGTATTGCATACAGAAATCCATAAAGAAGAAAACAGATCACAATAATTTATATACTCTCATATTCCTGTCAAAGTCTAAATAATTTTAAAAGCAGGAAACTATAACACTAGACAGTTAATTCTGGTATTGTGGCATACCTGACCCAATGAAAATTTCTACCTATCAACCTCAAACACCTTCTTCAAAAACAACTAATGTAAGTCTTGGATTAAGAATGAATTCTTAAGCTGAAATCATAATCAAAGAATAAACAACAATTTGTTTTTTGTTCTGGGGTATGTTTGGCTCCATTTGCCACCTCTTGAAAGGAAAATCTTATTTCTATGTGGTTCAATAGAATTTCCAACAACATTTATAAAAAGATTAAATCAAGGTTATCTTTGACTAATTTCCACGACTTTGGGGATTTTCTGAAGTCAATAACCTAGGAAGGGAGTCATAAAGCCACACATCAGTGTTTGCTTCAGGCCAAAATCAGGTCATGTTTTAAAATACGTTGAGAATGCCAACTTTACTCTCAAATACTCACTAAACCCAGAAATTAAAATCACTAAGTTTGACTGAATTTTTAGGATAGTCTCTTTGCTCAGTTATAGAATGTAACCATGACACTTAACAGGTCTTACTAAAAGAAAAAAGACATTTTATAAATGTTTACCTACATGGTGACAAAGGTTAAAATCACTTCTAAACCATCAAGTTTTCCCCATTCATAGAGTTGCTTTTCTCCCCAGCAGACAGTTGAATAAAAACTCCCACCTCAACAGATCATAAATTAAATGCTTTTATTACCAAATAATACCAACAGAGCGCAGCATGGTGAAGCTCTAATTATTTCTCCCATTTCTCGACTCTCTTTTTTGTTTAACAAAAATACTCTAAGAAATAAAATGTATGGAGCCACTCATGACAAATATTTGCTCAGAGAAACCAACAGCAAGAAAAAGCAATTTACACTAAAGCTAACTAATGAGCATTCAGAAATTCCATGCTACCTAGTTTGTTGGGGAATAAAAAGAAAATTACTGTCATGTTCCTCTCTTAGAAAAGTACAATATTATTAACACTGATAGGATACATTTTTTAATGTTTGCTTTTGATTTGTCTGTATCTTGGAGGGATTTTCACACCCTCATGGCTTAGAATAGGAGGAAATCTGGTGTTAACTGGTGAGCTCAGTGCATTTGTTCCAAGCTTAAAATCCTTTCAGGGAGACTGATGGATTGCTTACACATCAGGCATGGATCTCAAATCCCAACGGGGCACTTGCTTCCACGGTTGGAAGTGGCCAGCTGGGCTTGCCCCCTCTCAGCCTCAGGGAAGCCTAGGAAGGAGGTACCCAACCCTCAAATGCCCAGTCCTTCACAGCAGCCAGGAATTCGCCCTAACAAAGCCTCTGGGAGACTATTTGGTTGGTAGACAATGAAGGATGAGTTGATATAGTTTCCTACCCCGGAGGAGGTCTTGCCCAGGTGGAAAGGGAAGAAGATGCCTTGCAAAGGAGGGGAAAGACAAAGAACGATTCTGGAAAAGCAGGTTTAATGAACTGTTAGAATCTGATTAGGGGCTAATGTCTTTTAGTGCTTTATACCAATTTACAGCTGATATACTTCAGCTGTTTTCCTGGCTGGCTGTGATCAACTCATTCTATTTTTTTACAGAAAAGGCAAGCTAACCACAGCCTTTGAAGTTAAAAACAGATAAATCATAAAAAGCTGATTGGGTTCATATTCCATTGAGTACATTTAAATATCACTGCACTTGCAATATCATTTGTATTGCTGTTGTACTCAAATAATTCTACATGTGTTAAAGACACGATTACATGTCAGTTTCATGTAAAAGTAAACAAAAATCCAACACGTTTTCCAAAAAAAATTTCTCTTTAAATAAAGTTTGCCCTGCAAATATTTCTCTTCCTCTGGTTTTTCCAGAATCAGCCAAAGCACAGCCATAATAAACATCATAAATAACACTGTTCACAGTTAAGGAACCAATCTTTAAGAAATTCTTGCAACTAGTACAGATTCAATGTGTACATATGCCTGAAAGTTATATTATACACACATGAGGGATATTAATCTCTGCATTCATGATTCTAACCTTGTTTAGCATAAAGAGAAACACGCATATTCGGTGCATCACACCATATTCCAGATCATCCAACAAGGTGTATGGTTTTTATAAAGCATGTGATAATTTTACAGCATTAAAAGTATAGTCCTTGGAACAAAACACAATAGATTTATCTCTCTAAGCTAAAATCAGATACATACAGTCTCAACTGACTGCAGACTTTAAATATGTAACAAACTGTAATAATTTGAAATTGCTGTCAAACATATCTTGCCATGATCTTGATAAAAATGCATTTACAGGAGAATCCAATTGCCCGACTGAGTCCCCAGAGGAAAATAAAATTACAGTCATCAATTTTAGTAATATGGTACTCTTTACATTGTGACAAACTTTGTGATATTATCAACCCTATATAATTTATGTGCATGTGTGCATATTCATGCAACATCGATATACCTATGCCGCTTATTTCATATGAGTAAACTGTATCAATTATAGCCAAATTTACCACCAGATTAGCTGGCTGTTGATCAGTTACATGTGCACTGTATCAGAATGGTACTCTGGACATTAGTACTTGCCAAATAAGATTTGGCGCTTAGCAGTCCAGCTGATACTAGTTCTCCCAGGCAAAGGAGGTATAAAACAACTGTGCTCAATCCTGACATCTCATAGTATTCTGAATGGAACATGGAGGAAGGAAAAAAAAAAATGATGCTCACTGATAAATCTCCCATAAAAAAACAGAGAATAAGGATGACTTTCCAAGTCAACTACTACAACCTGGAGGGGTAGACCAGAATCCTCCAAATCCCAGAATGCAGGTCTCCTCCTCTCCCTCCTCCAGAATATGGGTTATCCACTTTGCACAATTTAAGTAATAAAGAACACTCAATAAATCTAATTTTTAAATCAGGTTTCCCTTCATACACCAAAAATATCTACTGAGATCTGTTGTGATTTCTCAAGATGCAGGACATATTCATTTAAACATCATGAATCTCCAATGTTTAGCTAGAGGCAATGAGAAATATGAATTGCCCCCTCCATGCCCAAGTTACATTCAATAGTGATCAAAGGGACATAGTAGTGATTCAGGATGCACACACAAAATTGGTTGAGAAACATTCAGAAAAGACTCTGAGGAGTTTATAATGCAAACTTGCGTGCCTGTGTGTTAAGTCACTTCAGTTGTGTATGACTCTTTGAGATCCTGTAGACTATAGCGGCTAAGCTCCTCTGTCCATGAGATTCTCCAGGTAAGAACACTGGAGTGGGCTCCCATGCTCTCCTCCGGCAGATCTTTGCGACTAAGGGATGGAATCCTGACTCTTAGGTCTCCTGCATTGGCAGGCAGGTTCTCTACTACTAGCGCCACCTTGGAAGCCCTATTGCAAACATACGCACTGGTGAAAAGCATCACCCTTTTTGGGGCTTCCCAGGTGGCTCAGAGAGCAAAGAATCTGCTGCCATGCAGGAAACGTGGGTTCAGTCCCTGGGTTGGAAAGATCCCCCAGAGAAGGGAACAGTTACCCACTCCCATATTCTGACCTGGAGAATTCCATGGAAAAAGGAGCCTTGGAGCTATAGCCTTCCGGGTTGCAAAGAGTCAAACATGACTGTGTGACTTTCACTTTCTATAGGAAAAGCAAAAGTATCAGATTACAAGGAAATTCAGTTCAGTTCAGTCACTCAGTCATGTCCGACTCGTTGTGACCCCATGAATCGCAGCACGCCAGGCCTCCCTGTCCATCCCAACTCCAGGAGTTCACTCAGACTCACGTCCATCAAGTCAGTGATGCCATCCAGCCATTTCATCTTCTGTTGTCCCCTTCTCCTCCTGCCCCCAACCCCTCCCAGCATCAGAGTCTTTTCCAATGAGTCAACTCTTCGCATGAGGTGGCCAAAGTACTGGAGCTTCAGCTTTAGCATCATTCCTTCCAAAGAAATCCCAGGGCTGATCTCCTTCAGAATGGACTGGTTGGATCTCCTTGCAGTCCAAGGGACTCTCAACAGTCTTCTCCAACACCACAGTTCAGAAGCATCAATTCTTCAGCACTCTGCCTTCTTCACAGTCCCACTCTCACATGCATACATGACTACAGGAAAAACACAGCCTTGACTAGATGGACCTTAGTCGGCAAAGTAATGTCTCTGCTTTTGAAAATGCTATCTAGGTTGGTTATAACTTTCCTTTCAAGGAGTAGTTCAGTTCAGTTCAGTCGCTCAGTCATGTCCGACTCGTTGTGACCCCATGAATCGCAGCACGCCAGGTCTCCCTGTCCATCAACAACTCCCGGAGTTCACCCAGACCCACGCCCATGGAGTCAGTGATGCCATCCAGACATCTCATCCTCGGTCATCCACTTCTCCTCCTGCCCCCAATCTCTCCCAGCATCAGAGTTTTTTCCAATGAGTCAACTCTTCGCATGAGGTGGCCAAAGTACTGGAGTTTCAGGTTCAGCATCATTCCTTCCAAAGAAATCCCGGATTGATCTCCTTCAGAATGGACTGGTTGGATCTCCTTGCAGTCCAAGGGGTAAGGAGTAAGCGTCTTTTAATTTCATGTCTGCAGTCACCATCTGCAGTGATTTTGGAGCCAAAAAAAATAAAGTCTGACACTGTTTCCACTGTTTCCCCATCTATTTCCCATGAAGTGATGGGACCACATGCCATAATCTTCGTTTTCTGAATGTTGAGCTTTAAGCCAACTTTTTCACTCTCTTCTTTCACTTTCATCAAGAGGCTTTTTAGTTCCTCTTCACTTTCTGCCATAAGGGTGGTGTTATCTGCATATCTGACGTTATTTGATATTTCTCCCGGCAATCTTGATTCCAGCTTGTACTTCTTCCAGCCCAGCATTTCTCACGATGTACTCTGCATAGAAGTTAAATAAGCAAGGTGACAATATACAGCCTTGACGTACTCCTTTTCCTATTTGGAACCAGTCTGTTGTTCCATGTCCAGTTCTAACTGTTGCTTCCTGATCTGCATATAGGTTTCTCAAGAGGCAGGTCAGGTGGTCTGGTATTCCCATCTCTTTCAGAATTGTCCACAGTTTATCGTGATCCACACAGTCAAAGGCTTTGGCATAGTCAACAAAGCAGAGATAGATGTTTTTCTGGAACTCTCTTGCTTTTTCCATGATCCAGCAGATGTTGGCAATTTGACCTCTGGTTCCTCTGCCTTTTCTAAAACCAGCTTGAACATCAGGAAGTTCATGGTTCACATATTGCTGAAACCTGGCTTGGAGAATTTTGAGCATTACTTTACTAGCATGTGAGATGAGTGCAATTGTGCAGTAGTTTGAGCATTCTTTGGCATTGCCTTTCTTTAGGATTGGAATGAAAACTGACCTTTTCCAGTCCTGCGGCCACTGCTGAGTTTTCCAAATTTGCTGGCATTAGGCTTTGCTAAAAAACCACTTCATAGAAAAGTCAATCACCACCCCTTTTGACTCAATTCTAACATAACAACAAAATCAACAACAGTAACAACTTTTTTCAAGCCTTATGCCATTCAATCAATAGGTCTTTCAACTGTTTTATCCAACTCCCAAATTTTGGCTGAAATGCAAGAGAATGAGTGAATTTTGCTCTTTGTAAGGATCAGCACATCTCAGAGATTAGAATAGTGTCCAGTCAAGGCTTCCATTATCTCCTGTTATGCAACAACATGTAGTATAAAACGACTATCATTTTACTATTATTAATATCTTGGTAACACACACAACGGTGGCTCAGCCATGAAGAAATCTGCCTGCTGAGACTCAGGGACACAGGTTCAATCCCTGGGTTGGGAAGATCCCCTGGAGGAGGGCATGGCAGCCCAATCCAGAAATCTTGCCTGGAGAATCCCATGGACAGAAGAGCCTGGTGGGCTGCAGTCCGTGGGGTCACAAGGAGACACAACTAAGCAACTAAACAACAACAAACAAACAAATAATAATGCCTACTATTTGCATATCTGCTGTGGACTAAGGCTGTGCTAAGAGATTTGTACTCATTTAGTCCTTATATTGCCTCTCCCTACAACGTGGGAGACCTGGGTTCGATCCCTGGGTTAGGAAGATCCTCTGGAGAAGATAATGGCAACCCACTCCACTACTCTTGCCTGGAAAACCCAATGATCCCATGGATGGAGAAGCCTGGTGAGCTATAGTCCGTGGGGTCACAAAGAGTTGGCCACAACTGAGCAACTTCACTTTTACTTTCAGTCCTTATAGTAAACCAAGCGGTAAAGACTCTGTTATCAGAAGATGAAGCATTTGAGACACAATGAGGTTAAACTGTCCAAGGTCACACAACTAGTAATTGGTACAGCTTGATTCCAAACCAAATGAGCCTGAGTCCTGGCTAAGCTCCCATCCACTACACTCCTCTCTCCCTCTCCTCCTTACTCCCTTTTTCTCTGTGCACATAGGCTTCCAGGCAACCCTCATCAACATGGGAAAAGACACGAGTACCTTACTGAGGGCCCCAAGAGAGGAACCCTTGAATCTCCATCAATGGTTCCTCTCAGGGCTGAGCTGATCAGTCATTGAACAAATGGGATGTGCAACTTCCAATCACCAGCGGAGTATCAACATTTTGGGGAATAATAAGAAGAATTCAAATAAATCACTGGTATCAAAGCTATTTCACATTTTCTTCTTTAAATCAATCTTTCAACATATTTACTTGGCTTATTATAATTATACATTCCTATCCTAGAAACATCTCATAATTAATTCAGTCCCATCCTGAATTCAACATCCAGAAAAATCTATGGTAATCTCATCTGCTACCTGTTTTGAAAACAGTCCTACCCTAAATATCTCATTCAATGTTTTCACAATAGTTTCATGTACTTAAGATGATATAGGAACTCTGTCTTCTACCTTTTACATTCAAGAGACATACATTTGGGCCTCACATATAATTTATAATCACTTAAAGTATGTAAAAGCTTATTTTTCTAAGCTCACACAGCCTCAACACTGGTAAATCAACTTTGCAGTGGGCATACACATAATCAGAGTCTCTCCAATGGTACAAAATAAACACCAGTCCAAACGTAGCCTGCCACTGTGACCCAGACTTTCATGTTTCATTGCTTTGCAGCATGGCAGAGTGGATGTCACATTAATGACCATATTTAACTGAGACCACTAGAAATCAAACTATAGACACACTGGGACTCACAGCTTAAATACCCTTCAGTGGTTTCAATGATCCATATATACATTTTCCTGAAACATCTGTCATCAGTCTCAAAAACAAAACCCTTCCATAATCCCCTCACATTGAAACATGGAACTGTGTCTTTCTTAAGAACTGCTAAAACTGCACCTGCAATGCAGTAACTTGTACTTTCCTGATAGGAAGAATCACTGTTTTCTATGTTGGTAAAGGGTCAGGAAGATCCCCAGGAGGAGGGGATGGAAACCCCTTCAGGATTATTGCCTGGAGAATCCCATGGACAGAGGAGCCTGGCTAGAGTCCACAGGGTCACAAAGAATCGGGCACAACTGAAGCGACTTAGTACACAGCACAAAGTGCTAAATTATTAAAATACTGTTTACACTAAAATTTTTAGAAACGTCATCTAAGCACTTAAATTTCCACCCCAGCATTAATACAAACTGTAATAAAACTTATTTTGTCATTCATATTCTGAATTATTTGGTCATGAGTTGACCAAATCTCTCCTTAAACATGCAGTGAGGGTCTCTGCTACAGCCAAGTTATTTCATTCTATCCAAGCCATGTCCATGAACCATGAGGCACTACAAAAGATAACGGGGCAAAGTCAGGGACTAGAGTATAGACGCAAGGTTAACACTAGGAAAACTAGTGCAACACAACCACAATACGACTCCAGGGTCTCATAATTTCAAAAAATAATTGTGTAACAACTACAATACTTAAAACATATATATAGAAACAACTATAATAACAAGAAGAAATATCATTTACTGAGCATTTATGTACCAAGTATTGTTCCGGGTGCTTTATATTTGTTATATCATTCATTCATTCAAAAAACACTGAGTACTAGGCACTGTCAAGGTATTTAGGAAACATCAGTGAACAAAACAGTAAGTTTTATAGAGTTCCATTCTAGTCATTTAGTATCCCAACAAATTTTTTTTTTTTACTATGTGCATATTAGACAAGAAAATTCAGGTTCAGCAAGATTAAGCAAGGTTACTAGTCTATATTTGAGACGAATATCTATTTTCTATTGTTACCCGGGATAGAGATTCTTAACTACTGGGTACTTTGACACTGGTTTCAAAACTGCAGGAGCCCAGCAGTATCTCAGCCACTCTGGCAAATGTCCTTCGGGCTGTTACATGAAAAGGCGGAGAACCGCGACTACAGTGGGAGGAGCGTGGCAAAGGCGGGCTGCTCATGGACACACTGAAGGGAGATGACGTTAAGGTCATTCTGAAGTCCTTACGTGTGTGTGTGTGTGTGTGTGTTCAGTCACTCAGCCGTGTCTGAAGATTTACCTTGTTCTAGAAGAAGGACCTCGAACCATTCCTCAGTGTGCCTCTAAAAAGTTACCCAACCCTGTTTTCCACCATTCTGCCAGGTTACACCTCAACCAAGTCAAATATGCTGGTCCTCTAAGCCTCTGTATATTCTGTTCCATCTTTGTGTTCCATCACTAGCTGACAAACTCTTGTATCTGCTATTACACCAGAATGTAAATTCCAGGATGACCATGACTTTGCCTTTTTGTTCATAAGAGTATGCCTAGCCCCAGGTTTATATGCGTGTCTAACAGGTGGCTCGATGGTAAAGAGCCTGGTTGCCAATGCAGGAGATACAAGAGACGTGGGGTTCAATCCCCGTGTAAGGAAGATCCTCTGGAGTAAGAAGTGGCAACCAACTCCAGTGCTCTTGCCTGGGAAATTTCATGGACAGAGGAGGCTGGTGGCCTACAGTCCACCGGGTAGCAAAGCGTCGGACACAGCTGTGTGAGCACACACACACACGATACATAGTATGTGCTCAGTAAATGTTTGCTGAGAAGAGTAAATGCAGATAAATCTAAAATCACTTCATGCCCAGAGTTCATCTGACCCAGGTGGTAACTGGTTGTTGAGAAACAGATGGGCAGAGGTACACGTGCGCTCAGTCATGTCCGACTCTTTGCAACCCCATGGGCTGCAACCTGCCAGGCTCCTCTGTCCATGGAATTTTCCAGGCAAGAGAACTGGAGTGGGTTGCCATTTCTTTCTCCAGATGGGAAGAAGAGCATACGCAATGAAGGGCAATGAAATTCTCATGTTTATGAAGAATAGTAAAGGATATCATGTGGTTGGAACATCGTGTGGTTCACTGGAAAAGGAACTAGAAATAAGAGCAGATAAGTAACTTGGTGTTAACTGGCAAATGGTCTTATATGGTATGGTAATTCATTGAAAAGTGTTTTTCAGTGACTGCAATGTGCTAGTTGAAAGAGGCCCAAGTGAATAACAGAGAAAGACTCCCAGCCTTGAGAAAACTGAAGGTAAGTGAGGAAGAAATGTGTCTGGGCTACACACAACAGGTGGCGGGGCATCATGAAACAAAAGCATAATATGTTTAACGTTTGTGTTTGGAAAGTAGCGCTGGACTTGCTTTAGAAGACAGCTTATCTACATATAGAATTTGATGCGAAGGAAGTAGCCACAGTTCATTCAGTTCAGTTCAGTTCAGTCGCTCAGTTGTGTCTGACTCTTTGCGACCCCATGAACTGCAGCACGCCAGGCCTCCCTGTCCATCACCAACTCCCGGAGTTCATTCAGACTCATGTCCATCAAGTCAGTGATGCCATCCAGCCATCTCATCCTCGGTTGTCCCCTTCTCCTCCTGCCCCCAATCCCTCCCAGCATCAGAATCTTTTCCAATGAATAAACTCTTCGCATGAGGTGGCCAAAGTACTGGAGTTTCAGCTTTAGCATCAGTCCTTCCAAAGAAATCCCAGGGCTGATCTCCTTCAGAATGGACTGGTTGGATCTCCTTGCAGTCCAAGGGACTCTCAAGAGTCTTCTCCAACACCACAGTTCAAAAGCATCAATTCTTCGGCGCTCAGCTTTCTTCACAGTCCAACTCTCACATCCATACGTGACCACAGGAAAAACCATGCTACTGCAATAACTCAGGGGAGAGGTGGTGAGGTCTTGACCCAAGGCAGTGGCAGTGGGAATGAGGAGGAGGAAGATTCTTTGAGAGAGACACTTTACAGGAAGAAGGAACAGCTCTGGATGACTGACAAGGAAGAGGAAGTATGAGGTGAGAGTCAGCAGAAATGTTAAGAATGGCACTGGTTTTCTACAAGGGACATGAAGCCTGAGGCAGGATGTCCAGTAGGAAAAGCCAAACATGCCATAGAGTCCTCTAACATCCTGTCAAGGACCTACTACACTCTGGGATACATGAATATTTGGGTATACTGTTTAATTCCCATACATTTTTGGCTTACTCAGGGATCTGTTATGCATTGAAGAAAATGTCTCATAAGCTGAGTATGTTTGAATATTACAATAGATACTAATAGAGTCAAATTTATTCAAACTTGGAAACACAGGTTTTGGTCAAGTAAGAGGAAAAAACTATATAAAGAAGTCATCTCATAAGCTTATACATCAAGACAAGAATTAACTATGTCTTTACTTTCATTTTTTTCCTGGGATTTAGTGTTTTACAGACTTTCATGGTTATCACACTTAGAACAAAATAGGTATTTGCCAAAGTATGAGTTTAAGAATACTATATATTAATGTATTCATCACCACTTTCCTTTATGAAAAGTCATTTGGACAGTAATGAAAAAAATGCAGAACACTGAACAGAATATGTAATGAAATAACATCACTGATCCTCTGTGCCTAGGGACAATGAAGATTACTATCAAAAATTAAGTCATTTATTTTCTGTAGGAAACAAAGGAAATGACTATTAACCTGTATCTCCACCTTTCCTGACCTACAGTGATGTCAAATGGGTCCTTATCAAATCCCAAATGGATTATCTTATTAAAACATGAGCTGTTGAGTGCTTGTCTCTGGTAAAGCCTGAAGAAACAGCACTGAAGAATTGGGAATATGAAAAAAAAAAAAAATCTGAGGAAAAACAAAGATACACGTTAACTTTTTTTTTCCTTAGAACTAGTCTAATGAAATCAAAAAGAAACAATCAACCACAAGGGTCTCCACATTGGCCAGAAAACTACAGAAACTTCTAAACCAGGTCTTATATTCACTGCCTTATTTTATATGTTAAACATATTAATTGGGTTAAGATTTTGTAACAAATATCTCACATTCCTTGAAAACCCTAGGTATGATGTTGTTTCTTAAATATGTTTGAAAAAAGTAAGCTAAAACAAATGACCTTTACTGTTTATTTTATCTAAGAAGGATTGTCAAAGCATGTGAAAGCTCTACGTAGTGTTTGTCATGCTGGTGAAGCAAAAGTAATTCTTTTAAAGGATTATATCAAAAATACAATGGTGCAACCACAGCATCACCTGGACAATCATGTAAGACACATCACTGTAAAGGTCTTTCCTCTCTTCCTCAAAACTCTAGATCCAGGGAATGCAATGGAGAAAGACATCACTAGTTAGCTGCCAAAGGCAAAATGTATAGGCTCAACCCCAAATTTATCTGTCAGCTTCCAGGTACATCCACCTCTAGCCATTATCTCTTTGGATTCTTCAAACAATGTTTTTAGTTGTAATAATTAGTGATGATATCAAATTCTGTACTAATTTGACATTTTTACTGGAAATGCTCTTACACATCTACTTTCACTATATCTAATTCCATCTCCAAGAATTCTAACTACTGCACCTTTCACTTTTTTAAAAAGCATTCTCTCTTTCAGGTCTGCGCTTTTTTCCTGTACACTTTAAACAATTACACAGAAGTGTAACAAAATAGAAGATTGACCAGAACATGGGCCCAGAAACACATTTCCTGGGTTATGACATTCTCATGTTTTCAGTTTTCTTACCTGTAAAATACAGATAACAGTCTACTTCACAGATTTTAAGGATTCACTGAGAGCATGCATATCACAAAGCATTTTAACAGTTAGTTAATAGTAAGGAATTTTAGTAGTAATAGTAGTTATACTATTTCAACCATTCTACTAAACTTTGCAGAGCCCTCATAGTTTTATGTGTGCGATTTCTCCATATGAACTACCATATAACTAGAAAGAAAATGGCAGATTTGATAAAAATACGATTAATCGGAATTCATGAAAGATTGATCGACACTATATATATTTCTCATGATGAATAGCAACAGTGAACTATTTTATCAGTTTTAAACTGTGAGGATGAACACCAATAACAGACACAAAGCTCACCTCGCCACAGGCATCTCATTGAAGACATTTAGTATTCTCCAACTGCTGGGCACAACCATGTAGTGTCTGAGCCCTTCCTAGCAATCAAGTGTTATTTGACGCAGTGCTCAAAGCCTTTTCTTATGGTTCTCCTTCACATCATTACCCAGAAACACATTATTTTAAAGAAAGATATTTACAACTACAACGTATTCTCTGTAGGAGAACAAACCTACAGAGTAGCCTGTAATCTGAGCTGCAGAAAACTTACTAAGTTATTTGAGGAAACCAGAACTACATAGAAAACACAAATCCAAACGGCTGCAAGTTTAAATCTGTGTTTCAGGGCAATATGAAGCCAGTGATAGTAACACCTCCATGCCATTACCCAGGCTGCTACCATCTTGAATGCCCCTCCCCCACCTCTGCATGTGATTTTATCACTCATCTTTATGCCACATTAGAATTTCTATAAAGGCTATGAGTGTGTGTGTGTGTGTGAGAGAGAGAGAGAGTGTGTGCGTGTGTGTAGATAAATAAAATTTATGGTTATTGTCCCCATAAAACAGTACTTTTAAAGTTCTAAAATGCAACACAAGAAAAATCAGAAAAGAGACAAAGTTTACTCAACAGAACTCTGAAATATACTTCTTATTAAGGAATTATGTAACTGCATGGCATTTGTTTAGCCCTTGTTACTTCCTCCAGCCTCTTAATAATCAGCCCCACAAAAAACAGAAGCAGTACAATTTTGAAACTGTATAACACACTGTCCCCTTCATGGATCACAGCCTTGTCAAGGCGAAGGGGCTTGCATAATTCAATGAAGCTATGAGCCATGCCATGCGGGACCACCCAAGACGGACAGGTCATACCGAAGAGTTCTGACAAAATGTGGTCCACTAGAGGAGGAATGGCAACCCACTTTAGTATTCTTGCCTGAAAAACCCCATGGGCAGTACGAAAAGGCAAAAAGAAATGAAACTGGAAGATTAGCTCCCCAGGTCAAAAGGCGTCCAATATCCAACTGAGGAAGAGTGAACTGCAATTACTAACAAACAGCTCCAACAAGAATAAAGTGGCTGGGCCAAGCAAGGCTCAGTCATGTGCCTGGTAGTGAAAGTAAAGTCCAATGCTGTAAAGAATAATATCGTATAGGAACCTGGAATGTTAGGTCCATGAATCAAGGTAAATTGGATGTAGTCAGGCAGTAGATGACAAGATTAAACATGGTCATCTTAATCAGTGAATTAAAATGGACAGGAATGGGCAAACTGAATTCGATGACCATTACATCTACTAATGTGACCACTGTAGCTACTTCTAAGGGCAAGTATCCTTTAGAAGAAATAGAGAGCTCCAATAGTCAACAGAAGTGTCCAGAAGCATGGGCTTGCTTTATTTCCAAAGCAAATCATTCAACATCACAAGTCTATGCCCCAACCACTGATGCAAAGAAGCAGAAGTTGATCAGTTTCTATGAAGAACACCACCTTCTAGAGCAAACAACAACAAAAATGTCCTTTTCATCATAGGGGAATGGAATGCAAAAGTAGGATGTCAAAAGATACCGGCAATAATAGGCAAGTTTGGCCATGAAATACAAAATGAAACAGGTCAAAGGCTAACAGAGTTTTGACAAGAAAACACACTGGTCACAGCAAACATCCTTTTCCAACCACCCAAGAGATGACGCTACAACCGAAATCAGATTATGTTCTTTGCTGCCAATAATGGAGAATCTCTATACAGACAGTAAAAACAAGACCTGGAGCTGTGACTCAGATCTTGGGCTCCTTACTGCAAAATTCAGACCATAAATTGAAGAAAGTAGGGAAATTTACTAGGCCATGCAGGTACGACCTAAATCAAATCCCTTATGTTTATACAGTGGAGATGATTAATAGTTTCAAGGGATTAGATACGAGGGATCAGAATGCCTGAAGAACTAAGCACGGAGATTCCTAACACTGTACAGGAGGCAGTGACCAAAACCATCCCAAAGAAAAAAATGCAACATGGAAAAGTGGTTGTCTGAAGAGGCTTTACAAATAACTGAGGAAAAAGTAAAGCAAAAAGCAAGAGAGAAAGGAAAAGATATAGCCAAATGAATGCAGAGTTCCAGAGAATATCAAGGAGAGATTAAAAAGGTCCTCTGAAATGAACAATGCAAAGAAATAAAGGAAGACAGTAGAATGGGGAAGATTAGAAATCGCTTCAAGAAAATTGGATATCAAGAGAACACTTCATGTAAAAATGGGCATGGTAAAGGACAGAAACAGTAAGGACCCAAGAGAAGCAGAAGAGATTAAGAGGCAGCGGCAAGAATACACAGAAGAACTATACAAAGGAAGTCTCAACAACTCAGATAACCATGTGGTGTGGTTACTTATCTAGAGCCAGACATTCTGGAGTGTGAAGTCAAGTGGTCCTTAAAAGCATTAATTTGGAAAAAGCTAGTGGAGGTGACCCAATTCCAGCTGAGCTATTTCAAATCCTTAAAAATGATGCAGTTAAAGTATTGCACTCAACATGCCAGTAAATTTGGAAAACTCAGCAGGGGCCACAGGACTGGAAAAGGTCAGTTTCCATTCCAATATCAAAGAAGGCAATTCCAAAGAATGTTCAACTACTGCACAACAGTGCTTATTTCACATGCTAGCAGGTTTAAGCTCAAAATCCTCCAAGCTAGGCTTCAACAGTACAGGAACTGAGAACTCTGATGTACAAGTTGGATTTAGAAAAGCCAGAGGAACCAGAGATCAAATTGCCAACATCTGTTGGATCATGCAGAAAGCGAGATCCAGAAAAACATCTATTTCTGCTACACTGATTATGCTAAAGTCTCTGACTGTGTAGATCACAACAAACTGTGGAAAATTCTTCAAGAGATGGGAGTACCAGACCACCTTACCTGCCTCCTAAGAAACCCGTAAGCAGATCAAGAAGTAACAGAAGTGGCCATGGAACAATGGACTGGTTCAAAACTGGGAAAGCAGTATGTCAAGGCTGTATATTGTCACCCTGATTACTTAACTTGTTTGCAGAGTACATCATGCAAAATTATGGGAGGAAATACAAGCTGGGATCAAGATTGTTGGGAGAAAGATCAACAACCTCAGATATGCAGATGATACCACTCTAACCATGGAAAGTAAAGAGGAACTAAACAGCCTCTTGATAAAAGTAAAAGAGGAGAATGAAAAAGCTGGCTTGAAATTCAACATTCAAAAAACCAAGACTATAGCATCCGGTCTCATCATTTTAAATGGGGAAAAAGTGGATAACGTGACAGATTTTATTTTCTTGGGCTTCAAAATCACTGCAGATGGTGACTGCAGCCAAGATATTAAAAGATGCTTGCTCCTTGGAAGAAAAGCTATAAAAACCCTGACGGTGATTAAAAAGCAGAGACATCACTTCTCTGACAAACGTCTCTATAGTCAAAGCTATGGTTTTTCCAGTAGTCACGTATGGATGTGAGAGTTGGACTGTGAAGAAGGCTGAGCATCAAAGAAAGGATGTTTTCAAATTATGGTGCTAGAAAGGACTCTTGAGAGTCCCTTGGACAGCAAGGAGATCAAACCAGTCAATTGTCAAGGAAATCAACCCTGAGTATTCACTGAAGAACTGATGCTGAAGCTCCAATACTTTGGCCACCTGATGTGAAGCGTCGACTCACTGAAAAAGACTGATGCTGGGAAAGATTGAAGGCAAAAGGGAAAGAGGGCAGCAGAGGATGAGATGATTAGATTGCACCACCAATTCAAAAGGCATGAATCTGAGCAAACTCGGGAGATAGTGGAGGAAAGGGGGCCTGGCATGCTGCAGTCCATGGAGTCGCCAAGAGTCAGACAAAACTCAATGACTGACCAACAACAAACACAACACATTGTATCCAGGAAGTTTCTATCACCTTTCTTGCTATTTCATAGTTCAGTTCAGTTGCTCAGTTGTGTCCGACTCTTTGCGACCCCATGAATCACAGCACGCCAGGCCTCCCTGTCCATCACCAACTCCTGGAGTTCACTCAGACTCGTGTCCATCGATTCAGTGATGCCATCCAGCCATCTCATCCTCGGTCATCCCCTTCTCCTCCTGCCCCCAATCCCTCCCAGCATCAGAGTCTTTTCCAATGAGTCAACTCTTCACATGAGGTGGCCAAAGTACTGGAGCTTCAGCTTTAGCATCATTCCTTCCAAAGAAATCCCAGGGCTGACCTCCTTCAGAATGGACTGGTTGGATCTCCTTGGAGTCCAAGGGACTCTCAAGAGTCTTCTCCAACACCACAGTTCAAAAGCATCAATTCTTTGGCGCTCAGCCTTCTTCACAGTCCAACTCTCATATCCATACATGACTACTGGAAAAACCATAGCCTTGACTAATTAAGTTTAAATTAAATACTGCTCATAGAGAGAAGAACATGTTTTGTTAAAGAGGTCCATTGTTATAACTCAAGTATTTTTTGAGACCAGGTCTTTTCAACATCTGTACCAACAACATTTAGACCAACTGTTGTAGCAGTTGTCTTTTGCATTTTAAGATATTCAGTAGCACCCCTGCCTTCTACCACTAGATATCAGAACATCCTTTCACCCCAACAGTTGTTACAATAAAAAGTGGTGTCAGAAATGGCCAAATGTCAAGGGAGAGGTAAAGGGGTAGGGCAGGTGAAGGCAGCTCCCCCATCTAAAAAACACTATTTTATAATTAATGATATTATGAACTCATTACAAAAGAATCTTAATTTTATGTTGGATTATATTACCTAGTAGCATAAATACAATCCCAGTAGTAATAGAAACTAATACCTGATTATAAATACTATCTATGCTGCTGCTGCTGCTGCTGCTAAGTCGCTTCAGTCGTGTCCGACTCTGTGCGATCCCATAGACGGCAGCCCACCAGGCTCCCCCATCCCTGGGATTCTCCAGGCAAGAACACTGGAGTGGGTTGCCATTTCCTTCTCCAATGCATGAAAGTGAAAAGTGAAAGTGAAGTCACTCAGTCGTGTCCGACTAGTAGCGACCCCATGGACTGCAGCCTACCAGGCTCCTCCGACCATGGGAGTTTCCAGGCAAGAGTACTGGAGTGGGGGTGCCATTGCCTTCTCCAAAATACTATCTATAGTTGACTTTAAGTTATACCTGATGAGAAATTAGAAACATTTTACAAGATGGTTTTATAATTTTGTTCTAATTCCTTCTCTTCTTTCTGCAAATCCAAATTTTCCCACGAAAAAGGGCAAAGATTCCAGGAGGGAGTTTCAAGAATTTGCTCATTAGTTCAAGCTACAGAAACTCAAAGAAACCTGTAAGGATATCAATATTAATATAACAAGTCAAGGGAGCTTTCTGGCCTCAGTCTTAGATATGGCCAGTGAGAACCTACCAAATTAGTCTCAAAACCCTTCAATGTAAGAAACTGTAATTACCCAAATGAAATGCTGACTCAACTTTCAATAAGAAACTAGAAGATAGAGTTTTCATTCTAATTTGCTGGATGACAGATACTTGGCCTTTTTTTGTTCACTGAAACCAGAACTAACCCATCTATGAAGAACAAAGTATTTCACAGTATGCATTGAAATATAAACCTGTCTATATTTTCTCAATTTCATTAGGAATGTTTCCTTTTAGATAACACAGAATTCAATTCATCCTGGTTGAATTCAATACATTCTGGAAGGATTTAGTTTCATCTATTTGTTGGGAAATTAGAAACATTTTATAAGATGGTTTTATAATTTTGTTCTCATTTCTTCTCTTCTTTCTTCATATCCAAAGTTCCCCAGAAAACAAGGGCAAAGATTCCAGAACTAGTTTCATCTAGGTGTACTAGATCAAAGGAACAAGTTTAAATCACCAAAAGCTATGTAAATTAAAAAGGAAACAATGTCCTTGATAAAAAAGAGGAAGAAAGGTGTCTTCTTAGGAAATATGAAAAGCTGGCTAGCAGGTTCTTAGAGCATCTTACTACTGATTCAGATTCATAGGAATAAAAGGACCTTTTTTAGAAGACATGAGAACATGCTGGAAAGGTAAAGCACAAATTCACTTCCATTAGGATATACACAATCTACATCTAGGGTGCCTGGGTGGTCACTAGCTACATGCAGCTACAGAACAGCTGAAAAGTGTTGAGCCCAAATTTAGAGGTGCTTTTTATGTAAAACACACACTAGATGTGGAAGACTAAATATGAAAAGAAGAATGCAGAATATTTCATCAATTTCTAATTGATTGCTCAGTCACTTCAGGATCAACTCTGCAATCCCATGGACTGTACCCCACCAGGCTCCTCTGTCCATGGGATTCTCCTAGCAAGAACATTGGAGTGGGTTGCCATTTCCTCCTCCATGTAATTGATTAAACATGTTAAAATGACATTTTGGTTATACTGGAATAAATAAAATATATTATTAATTTTTTATGTTTTAATGTATGTACTAGAAAATTTAGAAACACACATGGAATGGATTTCATTCTATGCATACTGGACAAAACCATTACATGCCATCACTTCAGTAGACCTCAGCATCTATTGAGATAATGACCTTCCCTCCAGCTTCTCCAGTCCTTGGAAACTGGGGTGGGGATAAGGTGGGGTAGAGAAGTGAGAAGTTTTGAATGTTACGAAATTGGCACAGTGACACTGGCCTTTAATGCCAGGATACTAAAATTCCTCAGAGAAGGGGTCGGCCACGTGAAATGAAGGATTCACCTATCTACAGTTGTGTCTCCACTGACAAGGGGACAGAGAATACAATCAACCAGCCAAATGGCAGCAATTGCTAATTACTTGAATTTTCAGCTCTGACGTTTTTCACTTAAGACTCTCAGACACAACTGAGTGACTTCACTTTCACAATCTTGAATTTTCAGCCCTGATGTTTTTCACTTAAGACTCCAATCCAACTGACTTGTCAACATCTTCAATTAGACATTCCATAATCAGGCCACAATTTACTAATCCACACAAAGTACAGTATCTCGATCGCCATACACCCCTTCCCCCAATAAGAAAGGAAAACAGGAAGGATGGAAGAGAAAGGGAGGGAAGGAAGGAGGGAAAGAAACATGGAAGACGGGAGGGAGGGGTAGGGGAAGAAGGGAAGGGAGAGGAAAGGAAAGATGGAATGAAGAGGGGAGGGAAGGAAAAACAGATGGAAGAGAGAAAGGAAGGAAGGGAAGAAACAGGAAAATCACTCTGCTTAATGAACTGTCCCCCAAGGAATGACCTCATCATCAACACTGTTTCTCAGACTAGAAACCTTTCTCTTCCTAATTTATATGAACTGTGTTACCAGAACCTTTAGCCATCACAGTCAGCCTCTACTCTCAGTTACCATTAGTCTTTGTCCTGTAAGTGACAGCCTTAATGCCCCCTTTTTCTACTCTGCTGCCAGAGACATCTTGGGACAGAGGGGAAATATTCTAACTTTGTCTAAGGCTCAACTAACAAACTTAACCAGTTCAGAGGGTAAGCTCCCTGATCTTTGATGGTAGATAAAATTTAAGGTCACAAGGATACCTTAGAAAATTTGACTTCATTTTAAGCAAAAAGAATCAAGTAAGGAAAAATAATAAAGTATATTGATGACTTAAAAAAAAACTTAATTATTATATTTGGTTATATACTACATATGGTTACATTTTCTATATGTGGCTATACATAAAACATGTATATGATTATTTGCTGTATGTATAATACAAATAATATATTTACATAGTATACATAGTATATAGTTAACATGTATGATTATTTAAATATAAGGAGATTTTAGGTGCATTATTTTTCAGCACAAGATCAGATAAGTGCTACCTTTAAAAGCAAAAAAATTTTTGCTAGATTTTGAAAGGATAAAGCGTGGTAAAGTTTATCTTGCACATAAGTACATGGTTTGTTCCTAAAGATCAGAAGATGATGACCACAACCACCTTTTGAATGCATAAAATTACTGGAACAACAGTTGCAAATATTGCAAAATGCAGGGTTTTTTTTTTTTCTTTTCAACATTAATTTGAAAGCCTACTAAACTGAAAAAAGCTGGAGATACACAAATGGATGAGAAACATCAAGACCTACTACATCCTGGTAAAAATAATGAAATTAACAGAAAATGCTATTCTAAGAAAAAGACTGAACAAACATACACTTAAGCATGTGTAACAATGTCCTGCTCGGGGGATCTGGCGTGTGCGCTCAGTCATGTCCAACTTTTTGCAACCCCATGGACAATAGCCCGTCAGGCTCCTCTGTCTATGGGATTTTCCAGGCAAGAATACTGGAGTGGGTTGCCATTCCTTCTCTAGGGGATGTTACCAACCCAAGGATCAAACCTGCATATCCTGTGTCTCCTGCACTGGCAGTTCAATTCTCTACCACTGAGCCACCTGGGAAGCCCACTTAAGGTGTTAACTAAACCAAAATCAATCTAAAGGCCAAACAATAGGGAACTGATTAAAAGGATTATGGGACATGCAAATCACTGAGTAATATTTATTCATAAATTTATGACATGTAGTTTTTGTCTTAAAAGTAGATTGATCATAACTAAGCACAAAAGAGAAATGATAGAAGAATATGTTCCTGAACCTTTAAAAACAATGCTTTAACAGAGACAAAGAGAATGGTGGAGAAGAGGAGGAGGAAAAAAAGAAAAGGAAGGGAGGGAGGGAGGAGAGGAAGGAAAAGCTAAAAGGATATACAGTAAAAATTGGACCTGACAGAACACAGACTTTTTTTGCATGTTTTGACAAATGTTCTCACATTTACGAATTTCACATGTTATCTGTACAATTAAAAGAAATAATTAGGTGTTCACATTTTGAGTTGTAAAGAAAAGCAAACAGCTTAAAAGAAAAGATGAAATAAATTCGCTTTTATCCAGATTAACTTTCATAAAGTATGAAAAGGTGACATCAATTCTCTAACAAGGGAAGTGGACAGGCACACAGAGTTGCATGGATATTGATGCTGCAGTTAAAATTTAACTACTACAAATCTAAAACAGTAAGTAAAAGTTGAATGAACTGATCATCTAAGTTATATCTGTAACTGATTCATGGGATAGTTATATTGCTTCACATGGGGTATTAGCTGATATTTACAAATATTTTTATTATGCAGAGATCTATGATAAACTGGTATCTTATTTGAAAGTGCTATAATCTTTTATAAGTTCCAGTCAATTACACACACACATACACACACACACACACACACAAAAAGGGTACACTGTACTAATATCTTGAGCTAAGAATTTAGTATTCTGAAAAAGGAAACCATGGGACAAATACTTTTGTTTTTTTCCACTATATTGAGCAGTTGGTGAGTATATTTTAAAAGATTTCAGTCTTATGGAAAAAAAATCAGCCTTTTCTGTTCTTGTCTGAAAAAGTACTGAAGTAAAAAAGATGTATACTTGTGAAGCTTTTAAACAAAACATTCTTAAAATAACCACAAACTACTATACTCTCCGTCCTCTGTGTAGCTCTCCCACTTCACTGGGCTTTGAAAAGTTAAGGCACATTCTCTGACTACATAGCAATTTTGGGATTGTTATCTGAGAAGATTCCTAGAGAGTAATGAGGAAAAGAAGTAAAACCCAGGTTCTCAAGATGCATTTTTGGAAGAACTAAAAATAACCTTGGGGACTTTCAGTTTCTAGTCCACCATATAAGAAGCTTAAAGTCATCAATCCATCATGACAACAAGTAAAAAGCTGAATAAACAGACATGACAACTTTTGTTAGATCCATCAGAGAAGTGAGGTCATAAGGCAAAGTGCTATTCCAAAAACTGAAAAGACAGACAAGAGGATGCAAATTGCCAGAGCAAAATCCCCTGAACCAAAACCTCTTTGGGAACCAGTGCTCAGGTAGACAAAGCTGAACTGTAACTCAAGAATTCCTGGAGGCTCAGGATGGACAAATTTAAGAATTATAAAATATTGTAGAACGTCCCCAGACTTTTCGAGTTTTCTTTTCCAGGAGTTGTACCATGTCTTTAAAGTGAATATTGGACGAAAATCCTCTAGTACTTCCATCACGAGGAGGATTTCTATCTGAAAGCTGTCACAGCACTAAGTTCTTAACAAGACCTTCCCTTAGGAGAAACTCTCACCGAAGTCTAACCCACTGAGTCTTATGAGCATCTAACCTACTTGCAGGAAGAGAAATACAGTTTCAGCCATCCTGTCCCATGAAAGGGGATTGGAAGGATGCAAGAGCACTGGTGAGATACACAGTTGAGAGGTACATGCTTGCTAAAAAGATTCCGACCTGATCACAGGACTACACCATACCGAAAACCAAGAGTCTATTAACTGTAGTTCATTTTATCTACTATCTCATGTGCATCTTTCAAGAAATACATATGAGCCATACTGGCAGGCAAGAAAAAAAAAATCACAGTTTGAAAAGACTGAACATCAGAACCAGGGTCAGATGTGTCCAGAACACTGTAATAATCAAACCAGAATTTTTTTTTTTCTATTAAAGGATAATTGCTTTATAGAATTTTGTTGTTTTCTGTCAAACCTCAACATGATTAGCCGTAGAAAGAAAGAAAGAAAGAGAAGTTGCTCAGTCATCTCCAACTCTGCGACCCCATGGGCGGTAGCCTACAAGGCTCCTCCATCCATGGGATTTTCCAGGCAAGAGTACTGGACTGGGTTGCCATTTACTTCTCCAGGGAATCTTCCCGACCCAGGGATCAAACCCAGGTCTCCTGCATTGCTGACAGATGCTGTAACATCTGAGCCATGAGGGAAGCACTATAGGTATACATATATCCCCTCTCTTGTGAACCTCCTTCCCATCTCCCTCCCCTAGGTTGATACAGAGCCCCTGTCTGAGTTTCCTGAGCCATACAGCAAATTACCATTGGCTATCTATTTCACATATGGTAATGTAAGTCTCCATGTTACTCTTTCCATACGTCTCACCCTCTCCTCCCCTCTCCCCATGTCCATCAGTCTATACTCTATGTCTGTTTCTCCATTGCTGCCCTGTAAATAAGTTCTTCCCTGGTAGCTAAGACAGTAAAGTACCTGCCTACAAAGCAGAAGACACGGGTTTGATCCCTGGGTCAGGAGGATCCCCTGAAGAAGGAAATGCAATCTATTCCAGTACTCTTGCCTGGAAAATCCCATCGACAGAGGAGCCTGGTAGGTTACAGTCCATGGGGTCGCAAAGAGTTGGACACGACTGAGCGACTTCACGCAAACAAGTTCTCAAGTACCATTCTTCTAGACCCCACATATATTTGTTAGAATATATTTATCTTTCTCTTTCTGACTCACATCACTCTGTATAATAGGTTCTAGGTTTATCCACCTGATCAGAACTGACGCAAATGTGTTCCTTTTTATGGCTGGGTAAGGTTCCATTGTGTGTATGTTCCACAACTTCTTTATCTATTCATCTGTTGATCAACATCTGGGTTGCTTCTATGTTCTAGCTACTGTAATGTTCTGCAATGAATAACGGAATACATGTGTCTTTTTCCAATTCTGTCTTTTCAAAATTGTCTTTTTCAGTTTCCTCAGGGTATATGCCTAGGAGTGGGAGGCTGGGTCATATGGTGATTTTATTCCTAGTTTTTTTAAGGAATCTCCAAACCATTTTCCATAGTAGCTGTATTAATTTACATTCTCACCAACAGTGCGAGAGCATTCCCTTTTCCCCACACTCTCTCCAGCATTTATTGTTTGTAGACATTTTGATGAGGGCCATTCTGACCAGTGTGAGGTGATATCTCATTATAGTTTCGATTAGCATTTCTCTAATAATGAGCAATGTTGAGCATCTTTTCATGTGTTTGTTAGCCATCTGCATGTCTTCTTTGGAGAACTGTCTGTTTAGGTCTTTTTCCCACTTTTTGATTGGGTTGTTTGTTTTTCTGGCATTGAGTTGTATCAGTTGCTTGTATATTTTGGAAATTATCCTTTGTCAGTTGTTTCATTTGCTATTATTTTCTCCTATTCTAAAGGTTATTTTTTTATCTTGCTTATAGTTTCCTTTGCTGTGCCAAAGCTTTTAAGTTTAATCAGGTCCTATTGTTTACTTTTGTTTTTATTACCATTGTTCTATGAGGTGGGTCATAAAGGATCTTGTTTTGATTTATGTCATCGAATGTTCTGCCTATGTTTTCCTCTAAGAGTTTTATAGTCTCTGGTCTTACATTTAGGTCTTTAATCTATTTTATTTTTGTGTATGGTGTTAGAAATTGTTCTAATTCCATTCTTTTACTTGTAGCAGTCCAGTTTTCTCAGCACCATTTCTTAAAGTGACTGTCTTTGCCCCATTGGAAATTCTTGCCTCCTTTGTAAAAAATAAAGTAGCCATAGGTGCATGGGTTTATTTCTGGGCTTTCTATCTTGTTCCATTGGTCTATATTTCTGTTTTTGTGCCAGTACCAAACTGTCTTGATGACTGTAGTTTTTTAATATAATCTGAAGTCAGGAATGTTGATTCCTCCAGCTCCATTCTTCTTTCTTAAGACTGCTTTGGCTATTTGGGGTCTTTTGTGTTTCCGTATGAATTGTGAAATTTTCTGTTCTCATTCTGTGAAAAATGCCATTGGTAATTTATAGAGATCGCACTGAATCTATAGATTATATCATTCTCACAATATTGATTCTTCCTACCCAGGAACATGGAATCTCTCGCCATCTGTTTCTGTCATATTTGATTTCTTTCTTTGGTGTCATATAACTTTCTGTGTACAGTTCTTTTGTCTCCTTAGCTAAGTTTATTCCTAGATATTTAATTTGTTTTGTTGCATTGGTGAATGAGGTTGATTTTTAATTTCTCTTTCTGATTTTTCATTGTTAGTATATGGAAATGCAAGTGATTTCTATGTATTGATTTTGTATCCTGCAACTTTGCTAAATTCACTGATTGGCTCTAGTATTTTCTGATACGATCTTTAGGACTTTCTATGTACAGTATTAAACCAAAAACAATTCCCAGTTCTGGATGTGACTGGTGATAGAAGTAAGGTTCGATGCTGTAAAGAGCAATATTGCATTGGAACCTGGAATGTTAGGTCCATGAATTAAGGCAAATTGGAAGTGCTCAAACAGGAGATGGCAAGAGAGAACATCAACATTCTAGGAATCAGCAAACTAAAATGGACTGGAATGGGTGAATTTAACTCAGATGACCATTTATCTACTACTGCAGGCAGGAATCCCTTGGAAGAAATGGAGTCACCATCATGATCAACAAAAGAGTCCAAAAATGCAGTTTTTGGATGCAATCTCAAAAACGACAGAATGATCTCTCCTCGTCTGCAAGGCAAATCATTCAATATCACGGTAATCCAAGCCTATGTCCCAACCAGTAACACTGAAGAAGTTGAACTTGAATGGTTCAATGAAGACCTACAAGAACTTTTAGAACTAACACCCAAAAAAGATGACCTTTTCATTATAGGGGACTGGAATGTAAAAGTAGAAAGTCAAGAAACACCTGGAGTAACAGGCAAATTTGGCCTTGGAATGCGGAATGAAGCAGGGCAAAGGCTAATAGACTTTTGTCAAGAGAACACACTGGTCATAGCAAACACCCTCTTCTAACAAGAAAAGAGAAGACTGTACACTTGGACATACCAGATGGTCGACACCGAAATCAGACTAATTATATTCTTTGCAGCCAAAGATGGAGAAGCTCTATACAGTCAGCAAAAACAAGACTGGGAGCTGATCGCAGCTCACCTCATGAACACCTTATCGCCAAATTTAGACTTAAAGAAAGAAGGGAAAACCACTAGACCATTCAGGTATGACCTAAATGAAATCCCTTATGATTATACAGTGGAAGTGAGAAATACATTTAAGGGTCTAGATCTGATAGAGTGTCTAATGAACTATGGACAGAGGTTCATGACATTGTACAGGAGACAGGGATCAAGACCATCCCCAGGGAAAGGAAAGGCAAAAAAGCAAAATGGCTGTCTGGGGAGGTCTTACACATAGCTGTGAAAAGAAGAGAAGTGAAAAGCAAAGGAGAAAAGGAAAGATATAAGCATCTGAATGCAGAGTTCCAGAGAATAGCAAGGAGAGATAAGAAAGCCTTCCTCAGCGATCAATGCAAAGAAATAGAGGAAAAGAACAGAATGGGAAAAATTAGAGATCTTTTCAGGAAAATCTGAGATACCAAGGGAACATTTCATGCAAAGATGGGCTCGATAAAGGACAGAAATGGTATGGATCTAACAGAAGCAGAAGATATTAAGAAGAGGTGGCAAGAATACACAGAAGAACTGTACAAAAAATATTTTAACG
>SJXQ01011941.1:345779-385834 GCA_006408695.1 Aepyceros melampus | reverse complement strand
AAGATGATGCTGTGAAAGTGCTGCACTCAATATGCCAGCAAATTTGGAAAACTCAGCAGTGGCCACAGGACTGGAAAAGGTCAGTTTTCATTCCAATCCCAAAGAAAGGCAATGCCAAAGAATGCTCAAACTACTGCACAATTGCACTCATCTCACATGCTAGTAAAGTAATGTTCAAAATTCTCCAAGCCAGGCTTCAGCAATATCTGAGCTGTGAACTTCCTGATGTTCCAGCTAGTTTTAGAAAAGGCAGAGGAACCAGAGATCAAATTGCCAACATCTGATGGATCGTCAAAAAAGCAAGAGAGTTCCAGAAAAACATCTATTTCTGCTTTATTGACTATGCCAAAGCCTTTGACTGTGTGGATCACAATAAACTGTGAAAAGTTCTGAAAGAGATGGGAATACCAGACCACCTGACCTACTTCTTAAGAAACTTATATGCAGGTCAGGAAGCAACAGTTAGAACTGGACATGGAACAACAGACTGGTTCCAAATAGGAAACAAAATACATCAAGGCTGTATATTGTCACCCTGCTTATTTAACTTCTATGCAGAGTACATCATGAGAAATACTGGACTGGAAGAAACACAAGCTGGAATCAAGATTGCTGGGAGAAATATCAATAACCTCAGATATAGATAACACCAAGGATATGAAACCACCCTTATGGCAGAAAGTGAAGAGGAACTGAAAAGCCTCTTGATGAAAGTGAAAGAAGAGAGTGAAAAAGTTGGCTTAAAGCTCAACATTCAGAAAACTAAGATCATGCCATGTGGTCCCATCACTTCATGGGAAATAGATGGGAAAACAATGGAAACAGTGTTAGACTTTATTTTCTTGGGCTCCAAAATCACTGCTGATGGTGACTGCAGCCATGAAATTAAAAGATGCTTACTCCTTATGACCAATCTAGACAGTACATTTATAAGCAGAGTCATTACTTTGTCAACAATGGTCTGTCTAGCCAAGGCTATGGTTTTTCCAGTGGTCATGTATGGATGTGAGAGTTGGACTATAAAGCAAGTTGACCATCGAAGAAATGTTGGTTTTGAACTGTGGTGTTGAAGAAGACTCTTGAGAGTCCCTTGGACTGCAAGGAGATCCAACCAGTCCATTCTAAAGGAGATCAGTCCTGGGTGTTCACCAGGAGGCCTGATGCTAAAGCAGAAATTCCAGTACTTTGGCCACTTCATGCAAAGAGTTGACTCACTGGAAAAGACTCTGATGCTAGGAGGGACTGGGGGCAGGAAGAGAAGGGGACAACAGAGGGTGAGATGGCTAGATGGCATCACCGACTCAACGGACATTAGTTTTGAGTAAACTCCGGGAGTTGGTGATGGACACAGAGGCCTGGCGTGCTGCGGTTCATGGGCTTGCAAAGAGTCGGACACGACTGAGCGACTGAACTGAACTGAACTGATGTACAGTATCATGTCATCAGTAAACAGTGAGAGCTTTACTTCTTTTCGGATCTGGATTCCTTTTGTTTCTTTGCCTTCTCTGATTGCTGTAGCTAGGACTTCGAACACTATGTTGAATAACAGAGTTGAAAATGGGACACTTTTGTCTTGCTCCTGACCTTAAGGAACTATCACTATTCTTAATACTTTTTCAGGTAGTTTACCTATTTCTTCTTCATTTATTTGGATTTTTCTGTTTCTAGTTTGTTCCTTCATTTGTGTAGTATTTCTCTGCCTTTTCATTATTTTTTTTTTTTTTAACTGATTGTGCTTGAGGTCTCGTTTTCCTAGGCTTCAAGGTTGATCTTTCTTTCTTTTGGTTTCTGCCCTCCTAAGGTTAGTGCAGAGGTTTGTGTAAGCTTTGTGTAGTGTGAGATCTGTGCGAGTTTTTGTTTGTCCTCTGATGGGCAAGGCTGAGTGAGGTGGTAATCCTGTCTGCTGATGATGGGGTTTGTATTTTTGTTTTGTTTATTGTTCACAGGTGTCTTGCACAAGGTGCTACTGGTGGCTGGGTACCTCCTGGTCTTGTATTCAAGCAGTTTCCTTTGTGTGAGTTCTCACTCTTTGATACTGCCTGTTGTTAGTTCCCTGGTAGTCTAGGATCTTGGGGTCAGGCTCCCCCTCCAAAGACTCAGGCCTTGATCTCTGGTCAGGAACGAAGATTCCACATTGCTATTGCTATTGCTAAGTCACTTCAGTCGTGTCCGACTCTGTGCGACCCCATAGACGGCAGCCCATCAGGCTCCCCCGTCCCTGGGATTCTCCAGGCAAGAACACTGGAGTGGGTTGCCATTTCCTTCTCCAATGCATGAAAGCGAAAGGTGAAAGTGAAGTCGCTCAGTCAGGTCCGACTTAGCGACCCCATGGACTGCAGCCTACCAGGCTCCTCCATCCATGGGATTTTCCAGGCAAGAGTACTGGAGTGGGGTGCCATTGCCTTCTCCGGAAGTGGTCTGTTATAGCATCAAGTAAGATTCAACAAATATCCAAAAACAAGAAACCAAAGATGAACTCCAGACAAATGGCAGTTACAAAATCAGGCAAATAATAATATAATGGAATAAACACATATTTATATATACCCATGAGCAAAGTGAAAACAGTCCAAAAAAAAATACAGTAGATTGACCCAGTGAACAAAGGAAATCAAAAATTATATTAACGAGTTAAGAATAAAACTAACTAAAGCACAAAGTGGAAAACAAAACTAAAGCAAGGTTCCAAGTAGGGAATAAAGCAATGAAAACAAAACTAACAAATATGGTGAGAGGAAAGGAAAGAAAGAAAAGAAAGAAAGGATATGCAAAGTTAAATAGAGGTAGATGAAGAAGATGTATATACATTAAAAATTAACTGCAAGGAGAAAAGAACAAAGGAATAAATGTAGAAAAATATAATAGGTTTAAAAATTAAAGTTATATAAAAGAGAAATGAAAAATATGGAAGAAATAAAACAGGAAAAAAAAAAAGGAAAACCTCCACAGAACTGCAAAAGCTCAACGTAGAGGCAGAGGTTTATAACAACAATAAAAAGTGTGATTGAATATACACTTATACACCCATATGCAAAATCAAAACAGTCCAACAAGAATAAAGTACAATAGATTGACCCGACGAACAAAGGAAACCAAAAATTATATCTACCAGAACTAACTAAAGCACAAACTGGAAAACAAACTAAAGCAAGGTGCCAATTGAGGAATAAAGCAATGAAAATAAAACTAACGTATATGTTGAGGGGAAAGGAAAGAAAGGAAGACTAGATATGCAAAGTTAAGCAGAGGTAGATAAAGAAGATTTATATACATTAAATATTAACTGCAAGGGGAAAAGAACAGTAGAAAAAGGAAGCATAGGAATAAATGTAGAAAAAATAATAGTAGCTTTAAAAAATTAAAATTAGAAAAAGAAAAAAGGAAAACTCCAATTTAGAGGTAGAGGTTTATGACAATAATATAAAATGTGACTGAAAAAAAAAGGCTTAACTGGATTTCTTAGTGCCAATAAAACTGACAACTGCAACAGAGAGAAAAAAAGGGGGGGGGGGGAGAAGAAGAAGAAATCCAAAAGAATCTACAGAAAAAGTCAAAAAATAAGAATAATAAATGTTTTCCTTGTGTCACTGCTGTCAAGAGTCCTTTCCTTCGCTGGGAGTCACAGTCCACCTCACCTCTCTAGGATGCCCTCCAACACTGTACTGATCTCTGGACCTGCTGTGGGGGCAGCTCAGATTCTAATCTGGTCCTACTCCTGTGTGTTCTTGCCTCCAATGTCCACATCTATCAGAGACAGTGTGTTTTCTTTTGTGGGAGCTCTCAATGGCCTTTTATATATTCCATAGATGCAGTCTGCTTAGTTGATTGTGTGGATTTAACCTGCAGCTTATACAGCTGGTGGAAAGGTCTTGGGTCTTCTTCCTTAGCCACACGCCCCTGGGTTTCAACTGTGGTTTCATTTCTACCTCTACGTGGTGGTCCACTGGGGTTTAGCTTCTCAGGCTGCCCTGAAGGGCTTGGCTTTGCCCTTGTGAGGGCCAGGAGTGGAGGTGGTGCAGCTGCTTGGATTGCAGGGGTTCTGGCAGCACCAGGTACTCGGGGAGTTGGCAGCTAGGGCAGCAGGAAGTAAAGTGCTCCAGAGGGGCATAGCGATCAGTATTGGCCAATATGCTCCAGTATTCTCGCCTGGAGAATTCCTCTCCCTAACAGAGAACTCGGGCAGGCTACTGTCTACAGGGTAGCAAAGTGACCCTGCGTACATAGAGGGAAGACTTTGTTTTGCCTGTAGCATCTCTGCCCAGTGGGAACTGAGCATGACGATGGTGTAGCTGCTTGGCTTGCAGGCCCCTTGGCAATGCCAAGTGTGCAGGGACAAGGACTGCCTCCACCGCAGGAGTTCAGGCTCTATCAGAGTCTTTTTTTGAGCCTCTTGTAGCTGGCAATTAGAAGGCCTCTTTGGATAGTCTTTCTCCATAGCTCCGCCTGTTCAGGCACTTAGAGGGCTCCCTTGCCTGGGGTCCTTCTCTGTTGTTCAGCTGCATCAGGCACATAAAGAGGCCCCCCTGGCTGGGGTCCTACTCTGTAGATTGGTGCATCAGGCTCTTAAAGGGGCACCCTGGGTGGGGTCCTACTCTGTAATTCAGTGTGTCAGGCATTTGATGGCCCAACCTATTATTCAGCTGCCAATGCTGGCATATGGGCCAAGAGAGGCTGTGGTGATGGCTCCACCCCCTACATGTGACTCAGCAGTATCGCCTTGCTTCTGTGGCTGCCCAGCTTTCCTCCACAGGCATTTCCCACCACAATCTCCTCCCTCACCTCCCCTCAATCCGTTTCTCTGCAGTCAAGAGCATCCCTCACCCTGGGGTTGCTCCACAATCCCTAAACTCCAGCTCCCAGCCGCTGCTCCTTCCAGGAGACCAGCATTCCTGTCTGGGGTATGTATGGCTGCAGAAGAACAATCTGATTCTCATTCCATTTAGGCTGCCACAGATCAGCTGTTTCACTCTCAGCCTTAAGTGTTTTTGCTCTGACTCAGATAACTGCCCCAGTGTGGGGTTTGGACCCCTGTTTCAGTTCCCCCACCAGCTGAGGGCAGGTCCAGTCCTACCAACACTCCTGTTGTTCCCAGTTCCTCCATCCTACCGAGTGTTGCGTGGCTCTATATGTTCTTTTCCACTAGTCAGGTACTCCTGTCTACTCTCCGCTTGTGCTCTGCATACACTTCTGTGTCTGAAGGTGTATTCCTAATGTATTCATAGAGAGGTACTCCACGTCCACCTACTCCTCTGCCATCTTGTTCACCTCCAGAAAATTTTTAAACTATGATTAACATGCTGCTGCTGCTAAGTCACTTCAGTCGTGTCCGACTCTTAGTGACCCCATGGACTGTAGCCCACCAGGCTCCTCCATCCATGGGATTTTCCAGGTAAGAGTGCTGGAGTGGGGTGCCATTGCCTTCTCCAATTAACATGCTAAGAACTTTAGAAAGTAGGCAGCAACAGTCATCAAGACAGTATGGTACTGGCACAAAGACAGAAATATAGATCAATGGAACACAATAGAAAGCCCAGAGATAAATCCACACACCTATGGACAGCTTATCTTTGACAAAGGAGACAAGAATATACAGTGGATTAAAGACAATCTCTTTAACAAGTGGTGCTGGGAAAACTGGTCAACCACTTGTAAAAGAATGAAACTAGATCACTTTCTAACACCATACACAAAAATAAACTCAAAATGGATTAAAGATCTAAACATAAGACAAGAAACTATAAAACTCCTAGAGGAGAACATAGGCAAAACACTCTGACATAAATCACAGCAGGATCCTCTATGATCCACCTCCCAGAATACTGGAAATAAAAGCAAAAATAAACAAATGGGATCTAATTAAAATTAAAAGCTTCTGCACAACAAAGGAAACTATAAGCAAGGTGAAAAGACAGCCTTCTGAATGGGAGAAAATAATATATAGGCAAAACACTCTCTGACATAAATCACAGCAGGATCCTCTATGATCCACCTCCCAGAATACTGGAAATAAAAGCAAAAATAAACAAATGGGATCTAATTAAAATTAAAAGCTTCTGCACAACAAAGGAAACTATAAGCAAGGTGAAAAGACAGCCTTCTGAATGGGAGAAAATAATAGCAAATGAAGCAACTGACAAACAACTAATTTCAAAAATATACAAGCAACTTATGCAGCTCAATTCCAGAAAAATAAACGACCCAATCAAAAAATGGTCCAAAGAACTGAATAGACATTTCTCCAAAGAAGACATATGGATGGCTAACAAACACATGAAAAGATGCTCAACATCACTTATTATCAGAGAAATGCAAATCAAGACCACAATGAGGTACCATTTCACACCAGTCAGAATGGCTGCGACCCAAAAGTCTGCAAGCAGTAAATGTTGGAGAGGGTGTGGAGAGAAGGGAACCCTCTTACACTGTTGGTGGGAATGCAAACTAGTACAGCCACTATGGAGAACAGTGTGGAGATTCCTTAAAAAATTGCAAATAGAAATACCATATGACCCAGCAATCCCACTGCTGGGCATACACACCGAGGAAACCAGAATTGAAAGAAACACATGTAGTCCAATGTTCATTGCAGCACTGTTTATAACAGCCAGGACATGGAAACAACCTAGATGTCCATCAGCAGATGAATGGATAAGAAAGCAGTGGTACATATACACAATGGCGTATTACTCAGCTGTTAAAAAGAATAAATTTGAATCAGTACTAATGAGATGGATGAAACTGGAGCCAATTATACAGAGTGAAGTAAGCCAGAAAGAAAAACACCAATACAGTGTACTAACACATATATATGGAATTTAGAAACATGGTAATGATAACCCTGTATGCGAGAAAGCAAAAGACACACAGATGAATAGAACGAACTTTTGGACTCTGAGGGAGAGGGAAAGGGTGGGAGGATTTAGGAGAATGGCACTGAAATATGTATACTATCCTGTAAGAAATGAATCGCCAGTCTATGTTTGATACAGGATACAGGATACTTGGGACCGTTGCACGAGGATGATCCAGAGAGTTGATATGGGGTGGGAGGTGGTGGTGGTGGTGGGGGTCAGGATTGGGAACTCATGTACACCCGAGATGGATTCATGTCAATGTATGGCAAAACCAATACAGTATTGTAAAGTAAAATAAAAATTAAGAAAAAAAAAGAAAGAAATTGTCCTTATGAATAAAATTACCTCAGTGGTCCAGAATTCCACAGGAAGTTTGGTGAATAGAAGGGAAAGGTATGAGAGACCTTTCTCTATATTGGTAGGAAGGACTCACTCTTAAGTGTAGTCTTAGGATACAGAACATGGAAGTTATATAAGGAGTGAATTTTGTATAAAACTGATAGTTTTCAGGATTCAGATCACTGCTAACATTTATCCCACTACACCTCACATTCGCTGGTTCAGGTGCTTCTGTGATATTGTGATATTGCAAACTGTGATGTTCCTGCTTTTTAACTTTAATAAGGATTTTTGAAAGATTTAGTGAGGGATGTGTATAAGCTGCCAAAATTAATGTACCAAACTGTGCCTTCTTAGTTCCGTTTGCTTTGGAAAATGAACACTCACCTGTGTTTAGCAAGGTTCTTGCATTTGGGGAATGGAGGTTTTCATCAGTCAAGCCCAGGTCTGATCATTTCCATTGGTAATATACTCCACACTCATTTTCCAGACAGAATTCTTATCACATCTCTGTATTTTCTACAATGTTTACAAGAATGTTATTACTTATGTATGTTTAACTGTTAAATCTAAAATATAATGCAACACAAATGATAGAGATTTTCACAGGAATAAAAGATTCAGAACCAAGAGCTCTAATTTTTGTCATTATGTGTTTTTGCACCCTAGTGTATTTAAACAATACAGAATATTGCCACAAATAAATTATAAGATTTAAGCACAGAAATCTATTCCTGATTTTATAAACATGAATAATTTTTCTCCCAACTAGTGTATGTTTGTGTGCATGAAAATGTTCACAGTGTATGACATTTTTCTGCTTTTGATATTTTTGCCAGTTACCTCCACTGGTACAACATCCATTAGAGTGGTCTCTGCATTCAGTTCAATTCAGTCGTCAGTCAGGTCTCTGTTGACTTAATTCTTAATCGAGCTCGGATCTCTTGAAGTAAATCCCAAGCTCTACATTTTCTGAATATTTGATCAAATATTCCAAATAATTTTGAACAGCAGTATTTTTTAATGTAAAATTGTTTATGTGGCTCATTCAAGATTACAAAGTTAAAACCTGTTAGAAAGTTATATAGTTCAGAAATGGTCAAAAGGATTGTTTTTTCTGCTTACTTGCTAATCGATTAAACCTGTAAAATCTGTGAAATGCATAAAGTTCAATAAATACTATGAATTCGTACCTGGCTCTTTTCAGTTCATTTGAGTCGCTCAGTTGGGTCCAACTCTTTGCGACCCCATGAACTGCAGAACATCTGACAATCACCAACTCCCAGAGCTTACTCAACCATGTATCCATTGAGTCCGTGACACCATCCAACCATCTCAACCTTTGTTGTCCCCTTCTCCTCCTGCCTTCAATCTTTCCCAGCATCAGGCTCTTTTCCAATGAGTCAGTTCTTTGCAGCAGGTGGCCAAAGCATTGGAGTTTCAGCTTCAGCATCAGTCCTCCCAATGAATATTCAGGACTGATTTCCTTTAGGATGGACTGGTTGGATCCTCTTGCAGTTCAAGGGACTCTCAAGAGTCTTCTCCAACACCACAGTTCAAAACCAAAAATTCTTTGGTGCTCAGTTTTCTTTATAGTCCAGCTGTCACATCCATACACGACTAGTGGAAAAACCATGGCTTTGACTAGATGGAATTTTGTCGGCAATGTAATGTCTCTGCTTTTTAATATGCTGTCTAAGTTGGTCATAGTTTTTCTTCCAAGGAGCAAGCGTCTTTTAATTTCATGGCTGCAGTCACCATCTGCAGTGATTTTGGAGCCCACAACAATAAAGTCTCTCACTGTTTCCATTATTCCCCCATCTATTTGCCATGAAGTGATGGGGCTGGATGCCATGGCTGTGGGCCATGACTCTTTTACCTCCGTGCTGTTCCCAATGGCCATTTATCAACCAGACATTGGTTAAAACTAAGTTTGTTCAAGATGAAAAACTGTGGCCCCATCCTAGAACTCTTGAATCACAATGTGCTTTTTAAAAGTATTCCTGCTTTGACTGATATTTATCCTGTGGAACACAAGGAAAACCCTCAAAACTAAACATGCCTCTGTTGATCACATTTAATTATATTTCTCCCAGAAGAATGAATGAATCCTAGTCACTCAGTCACGTCCCATTCTTTGTGACCCCATGGACTATAGCCTGGCAGGTTCCTCTCTCCATAAGATTCCCCAGGCAAGAATACTGGAGTGGGTTGCCATTCCCTTCTCCAGGGGATCTTCCCAACCTAGGGATTGAATCCAGGTCACCTGCATTGCAGACAGATGCTTTACCATCTGAGCCACCAGGGAAGCCCAGGTGGCTTTGTGGTTCATATGTCATCCTGGTTTGATCTCCTTGCTGTCCAAGGGACTCTCAAGAGTCTTCTCCAGCACCACAGCTCAAAAGCATCAATTCTTTGGCACTCAGCCTTCTTTATGGTCCAACTCTTACATCCATACATAACTACTGGAACAACTATAGCTTTGACTAGATGGACTTTTGTTGGCAAAGTAACATCTCTGCTTTTTAACATGCTGTGTAGCTTTGCCATTGCTTTTCTTCTAAGGAGCAAGCTTCTTTTAATTTCATGGCTGCAGTCCCCCTCTGCATTAGTTTTGGAGTCCAAGGAAATAAAGTTTCTCCCTGTTACCATTGTTTCCCCTTTTATGTGCCATGAAGAGATGGGACTGGATGCCATGATCTTAGTTTTTTGAATTTTGAGTATTAAGCCAGCTTTTTCACTCTCCTCTTTCACTTTCATCAAGAGGCCCTTTAGTTCCTCTTTGCTTTCTGCCATCAGGGTGGTGTTATCTGCGCATCTGAGATTATTGATATTTCTCCTGGCAATCTTGATTCCAGGTTGAGCTTCATCCAATCTGGCATTTTGCATGATGTTATCTGCATAAAAGTTAAATAAGCAGGGGACAATATACAGCCTTGATGACTCCTTTCCCAATTTGGAACCAGTTCATTGTTCCATGTCCAGTTCTAACTGTTGCTTCCTGACCTGCATACAGATTTCTCAGGAGGCACGTCAGGTGGTCTGGCATTCCCATCTCTTTCAGAATTTTCCACAGTTTGTTGTGATCCACACAAAGCCTTTAGCATAGTCAATGAAGCAGAAGTAGATGTTTTCTGGAATTCTCTTACTTTTCCTGTGATCCAGCAGATGTTGGCAATTTGATCTCTTATTCATCTGCCTTTTGTAAATCCAGCTTGAACTGACATTCTCAGTTCACATACTGTTGAAGCCTAGCTTGAAGGATTTTGAGCATTACCTTGCTGGCATGTAAAATGAGTGCAATTGTGAAGAAGTTTGAACATTCTTTGGCATTGATCTTCTTTGGGATTGGAATGAAAACTGACCCTTTCCAATCTGCCGGGGTCCAGCCTCCGCGGGGCCCAGGAATACCCTTCGGATGAATGGCATTGGCGTACTAATTACTCGAGGTCACAGGTGAAAGAATGATTCTTTATTCAGTAAGAGCATCAGACAGATTTCTCTAAAGTATTCTAACAGGGTTTGATTTTCAAAGGCATTTTATACATGGCTGCACAAAGTTAATTGCGTAGTGCAGGAGGTTAAAAACCATATTTTTCATCTTGTTATTTCCGTGTAAGCCTTTTCCATAACTTTCCCATACATCATGAGTAAAACATTTCCAAACTTTCTTAACTTCCTTATTCAATCTTTGTCACCTCCCAGAATTTGTTTTTCACCAGATTCTTTTTGATTTCTTGAAAAACTAAGCCACCTGGCCACCTGGGTCTCCTGCTGAGGCCCTTTTTACAGTAACAACCTTTTCTTGTTTGATTTAAACAATATATCAAGAAACACAATTTCTATAGTCCCCAGAAAGACATGAGAACAGTGTTTGCATTAATCATCATGTTGTGGGCTTCTTCAGGATAAGCCTATTTATAACTGTACAATGTTTACTTCTTAATTCTATTCTTTGGTTTTCGGGGAATGCCTGTACAACTATTAATCAGTAATCCTAGAAGAACAAACTTGCAAACTATTACAGTAGCTGCTGGATGAGCAATGAGGGATTTCTTTGGGCCTCTGGACCTTTGAATTCCCCTTGAGTGCCGGCCTCCTTGGACCGCATCACCCTGACCCAGATCATTGTCCTGGGCAGGGCTTTTCTTGACTCCTTCGAATTCCCCTTGAGTGCTGGCCTCCTTGGACCGGTTCACCCTGACCTGGATCCTTGTCCTGGGCGGGGCTTTTCTTAACTCCTTTGGCTCCTGACACCAACCTGTAGCCCCTGCTGAGTTTTCCAAATTTGCTGGCATATTGAATGAAGCACTTTAACAGCATCATCCTTTGTAATTTAAAACAGCTCAGCTGGAATTCCATCCTCTCTACTAGCTCTGTTTATGGTGATGCTTCCTAAGACCGACTTGACTTCTCACTCCAGGATTTCTGGCTCTAGGTGAGTGGTCACACCATCGGGATTATCTGGTGTGATAAGATCTTTTTAGTATAGTTGATTTGTGTATTTTCACCACCTTTTCTTAATAGTCGTGTCCAACTCTTTGTGACCCCATGGACTATACAGTCTGGCGAATTCTCGAGGCCAGAATACTGGAGTGGGTAACCTTTCCCTTCTCCAGGGGATCTTCCGAACCCAGGGTTTGAACCTAGGTCTCCTGCATTGCAGGCAGATTCTTTACCAGCTGAGCCACAGGGGAAACTCAGTATAGTTCATCTGTGTGTTTTCACTGCCTCTCCTTATTATCTTCTGCTTTTGTTAGGTCCATACTCTTTCTGTCGTTTATTGTGCCCATCTTTGCATGAAGTGTTCCCTTGGTATCTCTCTTTCTCTTTTTTTCTTTTTTTGGTTAATTTTTATTTTCTATTGGAATAGAGTTGATTTCTGGTGTGTTTTTTTTTAGGTTTACGAGAACATGATTCAGTTATACGCAGATGTATATCTATTCTGCGTATCCAGCCGACTTCCCTGTGCTACTCGGTAGGTCCCTGGCATTATCTATATGGTAATAAATGGTGTGTTTTGGTTCATCGCAACCTCTCAATATCTCCATGCCACTACATGTTTTTTTAAAAGTCATAAGTTGGGTTTCTAAGTCTGTGAGTCTATTTCTGTTTATAGTTAGTTAATCTGTATAAATTTATAGATTCCCCCTCTAAGTGATACTTCTTCTTTCATCTCTGACTTCACTGAATGTGATAAATTCACAGTCCACCCATGCTCCTGAAAATGTCATTCATTCATTCTTTTGGATGGCTGAGTGTATGCCAGTATTTAGATGGACATGTGACTCTTCACTTCTCTATAGATGGAATTTTGGTTGATGCTCTGTCTTAGATATTGTCAATAGCACTGCCCTGAAAATTGAGGTACAACTATCACTTTAAATGATGATTTTTTCTGGGTCTAAGTCAAGGAATGGGCTTGCCAGATCATGGGGTATGTCTATATTTAGTGTTTTAAGGAATTTCCATACTCTTTTCCTTGTGGCTGCCCTCACTCAATTACACTCGCACCCACAGTATAGGAGGATTCTCTGTGACCCTCGCCCTCAGCAGCAATTAACCTTTGTAGGATGCAGATGATTCCTTTGTAGACCTTTTGGAAGATGGATATTCTGTGAGGTGTGAGGTGTGAGGTGATACCTCATTGCAGTTTTGATTAGCATTTCTCTAAAAGTGATCCTGAGCATCTTTTCCTGTGTTTTATGGCCATCTGGATGTCTTCCTTGGAGACATATCCATTTAGATCTTTGTAGTTTTTCTATTGGATTGATAGGGTTTCTTTTTGCAGCTTTATCATGAGATGCATGAGCAGTTTGCATGTTGGGAGATGAATTCATTATTTTAAACATCTGTTGCAAACATTTATTTTCCCATTCTGAAGGCTGTCTTTTTCTTTCCTTTAGGTTGCCCTTGCAGTGCAAAAGCTTTGTAGGTGATGAGGTGCTTTTTTAAAGTTTTGTTTTAGTTTTAATTATTCTAAGCATAGATTCAAAAAGGACTTGTGATCATGTCAAAGTGTTTTTGCCTATATTTTCCTCAAGAGGATTAGAGTCATCTTCCATCCATTTAACTCTTCAAGCTATTTGGATTTTTTCTTCTGTAAGCAGTTAGGGAGAGACGTAAATTCTTTCCCTTTCCCCTTATTTAAGGAAGCTCCTCCCTGTCCATCTTGACTGTTAACAGCTTACACTGCCAGCATCAGTGTAGGAGACTTCCCCTGTCTCCACGTCCTCTCTGCCATTTTGTTAGTAAACCTCAGGACATAGGCCACTCTGAGCTGGGTGAGGTGAGATATTCTTGTAGTTTTCATTTTAATTTCTTTAATAGTTAGCAATGTGAGCATCTTTTCATGTGCTTTATAGCCACCTAGATGTCTTCTGGTGAGAAATATCTATTTAGATCTTTGCCCTCCTCCACTTTTTTAATTGAACAGCATGGGTTGTTTGCATGTTTTGGGGATGAATTCCTTATTTTCACCTTGGTTGTAATATTTTTTTATCCTGAGGGTTATTTTGCTTTTCCTTTAGGGTTCCCCTCCTTTTGATCTCTGGTTCCTCCGCCTTTTCTAAATCCAACTTGAACATCTGGAAGTTCTCAGTTCATATACTGTTAAAGCCTCGCTTGGGGGAATTTTGAGCATTACTTTACTGGTTTGTGAGATGAGTGCAGTTGTGCAGTAGTCTGAGCATCCTTTAGCATTGCCTTTCTCTCAGATGGAATGAAAACGGACCTTTTCAAGTCCTGTGGCCACTGCTGAGGTTTCCAAATTTCCCTGCATATTGAGTGCAGGACTTTAACAGCATTATCTTTTAGGACTTGCAATAGCTCAGCCGGAATTCCATCACCTCCACTAGTTTGTTCATAGTGATGCTTCCTAAGGCCCACTTGACTTCGCATTCCAGGACGTCTGGCTCTAGGTGAGTGATCACACCATGGTAGTTATCTTGGTCATTAAGATTTTTTTGGATAGTTCTGTGTTTTCTTGCCACCTCTTCTTAATATCTTCTGCTTCTGTTAGGTCCTTACCGTTCTGTCCTTTATTTTGCCCATTTCTGCATGAAATATTCTCCTGGTATCTCTAATTTTCCTGAAGCGATTTCTAGTCTTTCCCATTCTATTGTTTTCCTCTATTTCTTTGCACTGATCACTGAGGAAGGCTTTCTTATCTCTCCTTGCTATTCTTTGGAACTCTGCATTCATATAGGTATATCTTTCATTTTCTCCTTTTACATTTTTGATTTGCAGTTTTGATTTACATTTCTATAACATTTCACCAAGTTGAAAGCTTTTCATGTGACATTTTTAAGAACAGTGTGAGCAAAACTGAGCTTTGGGGATCGGCCTGGTGATCTTTTCTCCAGGTTTGACGCTTTTCCCTCAACGCACCTAGATCATTTCTTCAGGCAGGTGTTTCTTCCTTAGAGCCCCTCAGTTCAGTGCAGTTCAGTCGCTCAGTCCTGTCCGACTCTTTGCGACCCCACGAATTGCAGCACGCCAGGCCTCCCTGTCCATCACCAGTCCTGATGAATATGGAGGGCCATCCGCACAGGATTTTCCATTGCTGTTCTAAAAGTGGCCACAAAGCGGCAGCATTTCCTTATGCTGCACAATTATGTATTTATTATGGTTAACTTCTTTTTTTTAAATTATGAATAGTTAAACCTTTATTTATAGCTTTTGTCAACTCCACATTTCTTTCTTTTTTAATTAATTTTTATTTTTTATTTTGTTTTGCTTTACAATACTGTATTTGTTTTGCTATACATTGACATGAATCAGCCACGAGTGTACATGAACTCCCAATCCCGACCCCCACCTCCCCACTCCCGCCCCACACCATCTCTCTGGATTATCCCCGTGCATCAGTCCCAAGCATTCTGCATCCCACATTGAACCTAGACTGGCGATTCGTTTCACTTATGATATCATACATGTTACATTGCCACTCTCCCAAGTCATTCCACCCTCTCCCTCTCCCACAGAGTCCAAAAGGCTGTTCTATACATCTGTGTCTCTTTTGCTGTCTCGCCTACAGGTTTATCATTACCACTTTCTAAATTCCATATATATGTGTAAGTATACTGTATTGGTGTTTTTCTTTCTGGGTTACTTCACTCTGTATAATCAATTCCAGCTTCATCCACCTCATTAGAACTGTTTATTATGGTTAACTTCTATTTTCTATTGAAGTAGAGTTGATTTCTATTGTGATTGTTTTAGGTTGACAGGAACTTGATTCAGTTCAACATAGAGGTACATCTATTATACTCTTTTTTGGGGTCTTTTCCCATATAGGTTCTTTGAGTGTGCCCAGTAGACTTCCCTGTGCTATTCAGTAGGTCCATTTCAATTATCTATCTGACAATAAGTAGTGTGTATCTGTAAGCCCCAATCTCTTATTCTTCCCCTCCCCAACCTTAAAAAAAAAAATCGTAAACTCGTGTTTCTATATCTGTGAGTCTGTCTCAGTTTGTGAATTGGTTCACTTGAGGAATTTGTAGATTATCCCTGTAGGTCATCCTCTGCTTTCCCTCTCTGACTGACTTCACTCAGTATGATAAATCTCTCGGTCCATCCATGCTCCTAAAAATGACGTTTTTTTTTCATTCGTTTCGATGGCTGAGTGTACTGCAGCGTTTTGATGGGCAATTTCCTCGTTGTTTCTCTATTGATGATGGACAGTGTGGTTTATGCTCCGTCTTAGATATTGTCAATAATGCTGCCCTGAAAATAAGGGTGCAACTATCATTTTCAGTTTTGATTTTCTACTGATCTAAGACCAGGAGTGGGCTTGCCGGACCATGCGGTAAGTCTATGCTTAGTGTTCTAAGGAATCTCCATACTGCTTTCTTTTGTGGCTGCACCCACCCATTTCCATCCCCGCCCACAGTGTAGGAGGATTCCCTGTTTTCCTTGCCCTCTGCAGCATTTCATCCTTGTAGATCTTTTGGAGGATGGCTCTTCTGAGGGGCGTCAGATAAGAGTGGTCCTGAGCATCTTTTCATGTGCTTTATGGACATCTGGGTGCCTTCTTTGGAGAAATGTTCATTTAGATTTTTGCCTGTCGGGAGTGAAGGAGTTAAGAAAAGCCCCGCCCTAGACAAGGATCCAGGTCAAGGTGATCCGGTCCAAGGAGGCCATCACTCAAGGGGAATTCAAAGGTCCGGAGGCCCAAAGAACCCCCCCAAAGAAACCTCTCATTGCTCATCCAGCAGCTACTGTAATAGTTGGCAAGTTTGTTCTTCTAGGATTACTGATTAATAGCTGTACAGGCATTCCCCTGCAAACCAAAGAATAGAATTAAGAAGTAAACATTCCCCTGAAAACCAAAGAATAGAATTAAGAAGTAAACATTCCCCTGAAAACCAAAGAATAGAATTTAGAGGTAAACATTGTACAGTTATAAATAGACTTATTCTTAAAAAGTCCACAACATGGTGATTAATGCAAACACTGTTCTCACGTTTTTCTGGGGACTATAGAAATTGTGTTTCTTGATATATTGTTTAAATCTAACAAGAAAAGGTTGTTATTGTAAAAAAGGGCCTCAGCAGGAGACCCAGGTGGCCAGGTGGCTTAGTTTTTCAAGAAATCAAAAAGAATCTGGTGAAAAACAAATTCTGGGAGGTGACAAAGATTGAATAAGGAAGTTAAGAAAGTTTGGAAATGTTTTACTTATGATGTATGGGAATGTTGTGGATAAGGCTTATGTGGAAATAACAGGATGAAAAATATGGTTTGTGACCTCCTGCACTATGTAATTAACTTTGTGCAACCATGTATAAAATGCCTTTGAAAATCAAACCCTGTTAGAATGCTTTAGAGAATGCTTTAGAGAAATCTGTCTGATGCTCTTGCTGAATAAAGAATCATTCTTGCACCTGTGACCTCGAGTCATTAATAAGCTGAAGCCGTTCCTCCCGAGAGTATCCCTGGACCCCCTGGAGGCTGGACCCCCGCATTTGCCAATTTTTCTACTGGGTTGATTGTTTTTTTTTTTAATCATGAGCTGTGGGGGCTTCCCTGGTGGCTCAGCTGGTAAAGAATCCGCCTGCAATGCAGGAGACCTGGATTTGATCCTTGGGTTGGGAAGTCCCCTGGAGAAGAGAAAGGCAGCTCACTTCAGTATTCTGGCCTGGAGAATTCCAGGGGCTATACAGTCCATGGGTCACAGAGAGTCGGACACAACTGAGCGACTTTCACTTTCACTGTGTGAGCACTCTGCATCTTTGGAGATGAATTCCTTGTTTCTAACTTCAGTTGCAAATGTTTATTTTCCCATTCAGAGGGTTGTGTTTTTCTTTACTTCAGGGTTCCCCTTCCTGTGCAAAAGCTTTTCAGGTTAATGAGATGCCTTTTTAAACTTTAGTTTTATTTTGAAATATTCTGAGTGTAGATCCAAAAAAAAAAAAAAAAAAGGAAAGAAAAGAAAAAATCTTGCTGTGGTTTATGTAAAGTGTGCGCTGCCTATATTTTCCTCTAGAGGTTTAGAGTAATTGTCCCTCCAGGTAACTATTCGATTTGGAGTTTGTCTGTAAGCAGTGAGCCAGAGATGTAAATTCTTTCCCTTTCCCCTTGTTTAAGGAACCTCCACCCCGTCCTCTATCGTGGCTGTTAACAACTTACATTCCCAGCATCAGCGTAGGAGGGCTCCCTTTTCTCCACAACCTCTCCAGCCTTTATTTTTTCTAAGACTTTTTGACAGAGTCCATTCTGACCAGTATGAGCTCATGCCTCATTGTGGCTTTGATTTACATTTCGGTAACATTTCACAAAGTTGAAAGCTTCTCATGAGATATTTTTAATACCAGTGTGAGTAAAACGAGCCTCGGAGATCGGCCTCGTGACCTTTTGCCCTGTTTTGAAACATTTCCCGGACGCACCTAGGACATTTCTTCAGGCAGGTGTTTCTTCCTTAGAGCCCCTCAGTCCTGGTGAATGGAAGTACCGGCAGCCCAGGAGTTTCCGTTGTTGTACCAAAAGCGGCCACAAGGCGGCAGCATTTGCTTATGCTGTACAATTATTTCAGTTAATTTATTTACTGCTGTTAATTTTTATTTTCTATTGAAGTAGAGTTGATTTCTGCTGTGTTTGTTTTAGGTTGACAGGAACTTGTTCAGGTATACATAGAGGTTTATCTATTCTGTTCTTTTCCGGAGTATTTTCCCATATAGGTTCCTTCAGTGTGTTTTGTACTTTCTTGTGCTATTCAGCCGGTTCATTTGGATGATCTGACAGTAACTGGGGTGGATCTGTTAATCCCCGTCTTTTATTGTCTCCCTCCCCCAACCTTAAAAAAATAATAATCATGAGCTTATGTTTCTAAGTCTGTGAGGCTGTTTCTGTGTATGAATTGGTTCATTTGAGGAATTTATCGATTCCCCGTGTGTGTGATAGTTTGCTTTCTCTCTCAGACTGGCTTCGTTCAGTATTGTAAACTCTCAGTCCACCCATGCTCCTGAAAATGACGTTTTTCCATTTGTTCCGATGGCTGAGTGTATTCCGGTGTTTAGATGGACAGGTTCCTCTTTATGTCTCTGTTGGACACTTTGGTTGATGCTCTGTCTTGGAGATTCAGTAGTGCTGCCCTGAAAACAGAGGTGCAACTACCCTCTTCAATTATGCTTTTCTCTGGATATAAAGCAAGGGGTGGCCTTGCCGGATCAGGCAGTAAGTCTATGTTGAGTGTTTTAAGGAATGTGCATACTGTTTCCCCTGTGGCCGCCCCCACCCATTTCCTTCCCTGCCCACAGTGTAGGAGGATTCCCTGTTGCCCTTGCTCTCGCAGCCTTTAACCTTTGTAAGTCTTTGGGGGGCTGTTTGAGGGGTGTGAGGTGATACCTCATTGAGGTTTCAATGGACATTTCTGTAAGAGTGGTCCTGAGCATCTTTTCATGCGCTCTATGGCCATCTGGATGCCTTCCTTGGAAAATGTCCGTTTAGATCTTTGCCTGTATTCCTGCTGGGTTCTTTTTTTTTTTTTATCTTGAGTTGCGTGAGCAGTTTGCATCTTTAGAGACGAATTCCTTATTTTTAACTTCGGTTGCAAACATTTATTTTCCATTCTGAGGGTTGTCTTTTTCTTTCCTTTAGGGTTACCCTTCCTGTGCAAAACCTTTTTAGGTTAATGAGGTGCCTTTTTTTTTTTTAGTTTTATTTTTAAGAATTCTGAGTATAGATACAAAAAGAACTTGCTGTGATTTATGTCAAAGTGTGTTCTGCTTATATTTTCCTCAAGAGATTTAGAGAAATCGTCCCTACATAAATCTCTTTAATCGATTTGAAATTCCTTCATCTGTAAGCGGTTAGGGAGAAATGTAAATTCTTTCGCTGTTCACAAGTTGAAGGAACCTCCACTCCGTCCTCTATCGTGCCTGTTAACAACTTACAGCCCCAGCATCAGTGTAGGAGGGCCCCCTTTTTCCCACAGCCTCTCCAGCCTTTATAGTTTTTAAGGCTTTTGGACAAAAGCTGTTTCGACCGTTATGAGCTGATACCTCCTTGTACTTTTTTGATTTACATTTCTGTAACATTTCACGACGCTGAAAGCTTTTCATGTGATTTTTTTAAAAAACAATGTGAGTAAAGCTGATCTTTTGAGATGGGCCGTGTGGTTCCTGGCATTATTCTGAATCTTCCCCCAGCCCACGAGGGCGTCGGCTGAGGACGGGTGCGTCTTCCTACAGCCCTAGGTCCTGGTGCCTGTTAAGTGCCGGTCTGCAGTTTTCCCACTGTTACCAAAAGCGGCCACAAGGCGGCAGCACATCGCGCTCTGCTGTTTTGTTTTGTTGGCTAAGTGAAAGTGAAAGTCAAAGTGAAGTCGCTCAGTCGTGTCCGACTCTTTGCGACCCGTGGACTGTAGCCCACCAAGCTCCTCTGTCCATGGGATTCTCCAGGCAAGAATACTGGAGTGGGTTGCCATTTCCTTCTCCAGGGGATCTTCCCGAGCCAGGGATCGAACCCAGGTCTCCCACATTGCAGGCAGCCGCTTTAACCTCTGCGCCACCAGGGAAGCCCATTATTGGCTAAATTAACATTTATTTTCTCTTGGAGTAGAGTTGATTTCCGTTGTTGTGCTTGTTTCAGGTTTACAGGAACTTGATTCAATTATATAGAGAACTGTATCTATTCTTTTTCTGGTTTGTCCCAGGTCGGTTCTTCAGTGTGTTCGTAGACTTCTCTGTGTTATTCAGGAGGTCCTTTTGGATTATCTACCTGATAATACGTTATAAGTATATGTTAGTCCAAAGCTCTTAATGTCTCCTTCCCTGTACCTGTTTTTTTTTTTTTTTTTTTTTTTAATAATCATAAGTTGGTTTTCTAAGTCTGAGAGTCTGTTTGTCTTTATAAATTCTTTCATTCATATGAATTTATCGATTCCACCCTTGATATCTTTCTTTCCCTTCCTGACTGACTTCTTTCACTATGATAAATCTCGGTCCATCCATGCTGCTGACAATGATATTTTTTCGCTCTTTTTGACAGCTGAGTGATTCCCGTGTGTAGATATGTCAGTGACTTTATTTCTCTATCGATGGACATTTCCTCGGATGCTCTTTACTGTGCTGGGCTTAGTCGCTCAGTCGTGTCTGACTCTCTGCGACCCCATGGACTGTAACCCGCCAGCCTCTGCTGTTCTTGGGGATTATCCAGGCAAAAACACCACAGTGGGTTCCCACGCCCTTCTCCAGGGGATCTTCCCAACAGGGATGGAACCCAGGTCTCCCGCATTGCAGGCGGATTCTTTACCAGCTGAGCCACTGGGGAAGCTCTCTATTAAATATTGTCAATATTGCTGCCTTGAAAATAGGGTTGCAAGTATCATTTTAAATTAGGTTTTCTCCGGACCTAAGGCAATGGGTGGGCTTGCCCGATCATGCGGTAACTATGTTTAATGTTTCAGCAATCTTCACCAGAGAAGGCAATGGCACCCCACTCCAGTACTCTTGCCTGGAAAATCCCATGGACGGAGGAGCCTGATAGGCTGCAGTCCATGGCGTCGCTAAGAGTCAGACACGACTGAGCGACTTCACTTTCACTTTTCTCTTTCATGAATTGGAGAAGGAAATGGCAACCCACTCCAGTGTTCTTGCCTGGAGAATCCCAGGGACCGAGGAGCCTGGTGGGCTGCCGTCTATGGAGTCGCACAGAGTCGGACACGGCTGAAGTGACTTAGCACCACAGCAGTAATCTTCACATTGCTTTCTTTCATTGCCGCCCTGCCTATTTACATCCCCTCCCACAGTGTAGGAAAACTTCTTGTTTGCCTCGCCTTCTGCATCATTTCAACTTCAGAGAGCTTTTGGAAGATGGCCATTCTGAGGGGTGTCCGTTGATACCACGTTGCAGTTTCGATGGGCATTTCTCTAACAGTGATGCGAATCATCTTTTCATGTGCTTTATGGCCATCTGGATGCCAGCTGAAGACAAAGGCCTATTTAGATCTTTTGCCTATTTTTCTATTGATTGACTTTTTGATGTTGAGCTCAATGAACTGTCTGCATGTTTTTGGAGATGAATAAATTGTATTTATTTTTATTTTTAATATAAATTTATTTATTTTAAGTGGTGGCTAATTACAATGTTGTATTGGTTTTGCCATACATCAAAATGAATCCGCCAGGGTGTACACGTGTTCCAAATCAAGTGTAACCATTTCCCCCAATTTAAGTGTTGTCTTTTTCTTTCATTTAGGGTTGCCCTTGCTGTGCTAAAGCTTTTGAGGTTAATGAGGTTACTTTTGTTGAGGTTTTTTGTTGTTGTTATCCTAAGAAGGAAACCAAGAACTTGCTGTGATTTATTTCAAAACCTGTCTTGCCCATATTTTCCTCAAGAAGTTTAGCATAACCATCCCTCGAGTTAGTTCTTTAATCGATTGGGAGTTTCTTTTCTGGATGAGGTTAGGGAGAGATGTAATTTCATTCACTTCTCACTTGTTTCAGGAGCCTCCACACGATCCTCTGCTCTGGCTGTTAACAGTTGACGTTACCAGCATCAACGTAGGAGAATTTCTTTTTCTCCAAAACCTCTCCAGCATTTACTGTTTGTAGAGTTTTTGACACCAGCCATTCTCTCTGGGACTAGCTCATTCCTAGTTGTCGTTTTTATTTGAATTTCTCTAAAATGACTTCATGTTGAAAGGTTTCCATTTAATTTAAAAACAACTAATTTCTTTTTCTCCAAAACCTCTCCAGCATTTACTGTTTGTAGAGTTTTTGACACCAGCCATTCTCTCTGGGACTAGCTCATTCCTAGTTGTCGTTTTTATTTGAATTTCTCTAAAATGACTTCATGTTGAAAGGTTTCCATTTAATTTAAAAACAACAAAAAATCAGTGTGATTAAAACTGGCCTCTCAAGATTGGCCTCTTGACCGTCTACCCTGTTTTGAATTCTTTTCCCAGACCCACCCAAGGACGCAAGTTGAGGAGAGGTGTGTTTTCCTTACGGCCCCTCGGTCCATCCTGCTGCTGCCAATGCCATTTTCTCCTTCTGTTGCTGGTTGAATGTATTCTGGTGTCTAGATGGACCAGTTACCTGCATTTCTGTATCGATGGACATTTTGTTTGACACTCTGTCTTCAATATAGTCAATAGTGCTGTCCTGAAAATAAGGGTACATGCACATATCATTTAAATTGTTTATTGTTATGCTCGGAGTCCAAGTCCCCGAACCTACTGAGAGAACAAGTCCACCACAGTAATGCAAAAGCAAAAAGGGAGTTTATTGCTAGCTCGAGCTAGGGCCCGTGTCTCATCCAGGGCAGTGGAATCCGACAAGAGCCCCAGCTCCACAGTATGGCTGCTTATATACAGGCAGTTCTTTGTCTCAGTAACAGAGTAGCTGGCATTACATGATTGGCTGAGTGGAAAGCGCGCGCATGCACGCGCACCTCGCTCCTCACCCTGACTGGCTCAAGGTTTGGCACAAATGGGGACTCTCCTGATTGGGTCAAGGACATAACTTAGATTTAGCTCAAGGGTATGACTCAGGTTTAGCTCAAGGGTATAATTCCTGGAAACATGACTCAGGCTTTAGGCCTAGTGTAACTCGCTGAGCCTGTCATGGCCAGAGTCTGGTCCCAACATTTATGTTTTCTGGAATTAAGGCAAGGAGTTGGCCTCCAGGGCATTAGTAACTCCATGTTTAATGTTTTGAGGAATCTCCATGCCATTTTCCTTCTTGGCCACACCCACCTGTTTACCTCCCTGCCCCCAGGGTAGAATCATTCCTTTCCCCCCTGCTCTAGTAGAGTTTAATCTTTGTAGATCTTTTGGAGGATAGTCACTCTCAGTCATTTTAGCTGATACCTCATTGTCGGTTTGATTTGCCTTTCTCCAATCATTAGGGGTGCTGGGCATCTTTTCATGTGCCTTATGAATNGTAAGCCAGAAAGAAAAATACCAATACAGTATACTTACACATATATATGGAATTTAGAAAGATGGTAATGATAAACCTGTACGCGAGACAGCAAAAGAGACACAGATGTATAGAACAGCCTTTTGGACTCTGTGGGAGAGGGAGAGGGTGGGATGATTTGGGAGAGTGGCAGTGTAACATGTGTGATATCATAAGTGAAACGAATCGCTGACCTAGGTTCAATGCAGGATGCAGGATGCTTGGGACTGATGCACGGGGATAATCCAGAAAGATGGTGTGGTGCGAGAAGGGGGAGGTGGGGGTCAGGATTGGGAGTTCATGTACACTCGTGGCTGATTCATGTCAATGTATAGCAAAACGAATACAGTATTGTAAAGCAAAACAAACTAAAAAATAAAAATTAATTTTAAAATAATAAAATAAAAATAAAAAGTAGGCAGCATGCAAGAACAGATGAGTAATGCAAGAACAGATGAGTAATGTAAGCACAGATATGAAAATGCCAAGAGAGATTTGCTCAGTCGTGTCTGACTCTTCGTGACCCCATGGACTGCAGCCTACCAGGCTCCTCCACCCATGGGATTTTCCAGGCAAGAGTACTGAAGTGGGTTGCCATTGCCTTCTCTGCAAAAAGAAATGCAAGTGATCCAAAATATTGTAAGGGAAATGAGGAATGCTTTTTATGGGCAGATAAAGGAAAGAATGATTTATTATCATCATTATTATTATTATAAGGTACTTGCACTATCCATGAAACAGGATAGTGTTATTTAAAAGTGAACTAGGATTAGTTATAAATGTGTATTGCAAACTGTAGGAAAATTACTAAAAAAAGAAATATAACCATACACTAAGAAAAGAGAGAAAGAATTATATAACATGTTAAATTAGAACCACAAAAGGTAAAGAAAAAAGTGTGAAAGACAAAAACAATAAGAACAAAGAGGAAAGGCAACAAATAGAAAATAATATAGCAGCTATTAATCCAACTAAAATAAATTTTTTTACACACTAATGGTATAAATACATCAATTAAAAGACATATTTGTTACAGTGGACTAAAAAGCACGTCCCAATTATTTACAATTTACAGGAAAGTATAAAGACATATGTAGGTTAGAATAAAGTGTGGAGAAAGGTATACCACACCAAGATTAAAAGGAAGAAAACATAAGTAGTTATATTATTTCAAGCAGATCAGACTTTAAAGTAAGGAAAGTTTCTGAGGGGTAAAGAAGGAAATTATATAATGATAAAGGGGTCAAATATTCCAAGAAGATGTAACAATGCTTAATCTTAATCTGAAAGCATCTAACAAAAGTATGCCATCTAACAAAAATACGTAAGACAAAAACATAGAAGTTCAAGCAGAAAGAAATGAACACACCACTATAGTTGGAGAGTTTATATCCCTCTATCAGAAATGAACAGAACTAGCAAACAGAAAATCAGTAAGGACGTGGCTGAACTCAACACCACCATCAATAAACAGGATATACTTCACAGTGTAGCCTACTTTATACAATGACAGTAGATTACACATTCTTTTCAAGATCACATGGATTATTCACCAAGAGAGACCAAATTCCGGCCCATAATACAACTTAAATAGTTTTTTTAAAAGAAATTTTATACCATTTGCCCTCAGATCACATTGGAACTAAACTGGAAATCAGTACAGAAAGATGGCTGGAAAATTCCAAAATATTTGGAGATAAACAATATACTTTTAACAACAAATGGGTCAAAAAAGAAATCTCAAGAGAAATTTTAAAATATTTTGAACTAAATGAAAATTAAAATATAACTTTATTAAAATTTCTAAGGTGTTGGGAGTTCATGTACACTTGTGGCTGATTCATGTCGAGTATAGCAAAACAAATACAGTATTGTAAAGCAAAACAAACTAAAAAATAAAAACTAATTAAAAAAAAATAAATAAATAAATCCAGCTTTTGGGGGAAAAAAAAACTTTATTTTCTATGTAAAAAAATATCAATGTTGGGAAGCATCATAGTGAAGCAATGATTGCTGAAATTAAAAAAAAATTTCTAAGGTGTTGCAAAAGAAGTATTTAGAGGGATATTTATAGCATTGAATGTATATACCATAAAAAAAAATACAAAAAGTCAACAATCTAACATTCACAATGGGAAACTAAAAAAAGCAAATTAAACCCGAAGTAAGTAGAAGAAAAGAGATAATAAAAATTAGAGCAGAAATCAATGAAATTGAAAACAGGAAATCAATGGAGAAAATTAACACATCCAAAAGCTGACCTTTTGAAAGATCAATGAAACTGGCTAAGTCTCTAGTCAGACTAAGGAAAGAAAAAGAGACGACTCAAATTAATAATATGAGAAACAAAAGAGGGGACATCTTTAGACACTTTATGGACAATAAAAAGATATTATTATGAATAATTCAACACCCACAAACTTCTTCAGTTCAGTCACTCAGTTGTGTCCAACTCTTTTCGATCCCATGAACTGCAGCACGCCAGGCCTCCCTGTCCATCACTAACTCCTGGAGTTCACTCATGTGCATCGAGTCAGTGATGCCATCCAGCCATCTCATCCTCTGCTGTCCTCTTCTCCTCCTGCCCCCAATCCCTCCCAGCATCAGAGTTTTTTCCAATGTCAGCTCTTCATGTGAGGTGGCCAAAGTATTGGAGTTTCAGGTTTAGCATCAGTCCTTCCAACGAACACCCAGGGTTGATCTCCTTCAGAATGGACTGGTTGGATCTTCTTGCAGTCCAAGGGCTCCCAAGAGTCTTCTCCAGCACCACAGTTCAAAAGCATCAATTCTTCAGCGCTCAGCTTTCTTTACAGTCCAACTCTCACGTCCATAAGTGACCACTGGAAAAACCATAGCCTTGACTAAAATGGATGGAATGGGTGAATTTAACTCAGATGACCATTTTATCTACTACTGTGGGCAGGAATCCCTTAGAGGAAATGGAGTACCCTTCAATGGTCAACAAAAGAGTCTGAAACATAGTACTTGGATGCAATCTCAAAAATGACAGAATGATCTCTGTTCGTTTCCAAGGCAAATCATTCAATATCACAAACTTCTTAATTTATATGAAATTGATCACTACCTTGAAAGATCTGAGCTGCCACAACCCATATAGAAATATACAGACAACATGAATAGGCCTGCATCCATTAAAGAAACAGAGTCAATAATTAATATTCCTCCATTTAAAAGGGACCAAGTCCAGATAAGTACAGAAATGATTTCTATCAAATATTTGGAGAAAAAATTATGCCAATTCTCTACCATCTCCTCCAGAAGACACAATCAGAGGGAAGGCTTTCCAACTCACTGAGACCAGTATCACCATATTACTAAAACCAAGCAAAGAAACTTCAAGAAAAGTAGAGATTGAAATCTCTAATAAACAGAACTGTAAATTTTTCAAAATTAGCAAAATGGATGCAAAAATATACAAAAAGAATTTTACACCACAGACAAGTGAGATTTACCTGAAGTATGTAAGACTGGTTCAACACTAGAAAATCAATTAGTATAATCCCTCACATCAACAGATTAAAGTAGAAAAATACCACATCAGTGCATGCAAAAGAAGCATAAATGTGACATGCATCAATGAGTTTAAAAAAAAAAATCTCTGTTAACTAGGATTACAGGGAAAGTTCCTCAACTTGACTAAAAACATTGTGGTAGTTAATTTTATATGTCAACTTGACTTAGGTAAAAAGCATGCCCAGATAGCTGGTCAAACATTTCTGGATCAGTAGGCGATTGAGTTAATAAGATTGACTCTCACCTATGTCTTCAGCAGCCATCAACCAAACCCCTGAGGGTCCAAATAGAAAAGGCAGAGGAAGGTCAAATCTCTCTCTTCTTGGCTTGGAACATCCATCTTACCCTGCTCTCAGACAACAGAGATCCTATCTATCTGACCTTTGGACTACAGGACTTATACCTTCAGCTCCCCTGTCCCCCACCCCCACCCCCTGCCCCTGTNGTAAGGAAACTCTGTCCTCATCAAGGCAGGTGGGTATTGTCCAATCCCTGGAGGGACCGAATACAGCAAAAAGTGGAAGAAGAGTAAATTCACTGTGTCTGATCAGAAACATTCATTTTCACCTGTCCTCAGACATCTCTGCTCCTGGCACCCAGGTTTTCAGACTTAGACATGAACTTATACCATCAGTCCCTCCACTAATTCCTCCATTCTCAGACCTTCAGACTTGGACTGAATTACACCAAAAGTTTTCCTGGTTCTCCAACTGTTAGGTGGCAAACAATGGCATATCTCAGCTTCCATAATTGCCTGAGCCAATTCTCACAATAAATCTCCTTATTTATTTATATATATGTATCCTACAATTCTCTTTTCTAGACAACACTGATGTACATAAATATCTACGAGTGACCTACACCTAACATCATATGTAATGACAAGAAACTAGAAGCTTTCCACCAACATCAGGATCTAGGCAAGGATGTCAGCTCTCACCACTGCTTTTCAACATCATACAGGAAATCATATCACATGCCCTAGGAAAGACAGGAAAAGGAAATAAAAGGTAGAAAGATTGAAAAGGAATAAATAAAACTATTTTTGTTGACAAAAGACATGTAGACATTCCCAAGAATCAGCCCAATACTCCTAAAAATAATGAATAATTATTATGAGGTTTTAAGATAGAAGGTTAATTAATGTGCCAAAGTCAATCACTTTCTCAAATACTAACAATGAACAAGTCCATTTGAATTTTAAAACATATTACCATTTATGTGCTTCCCAAAATTAAACACTCAGATATAAATCTAAGAAAATATTTACAAGGTCTATATGAAGAAAACTATAAAATTCTGATGAAAGAAACTAAAGAATTAAATAAATGATGAGATGTCCCATGTTCATGGATAGGAAGACTTAATACTGTCAAGATACCAGTTTTTCCCACTCAGTCTTTTAGATTCAACACAGTCTCTATCGAACTTCTCTAGAAAATCACTCTGTGGATATCAATAAACTGACTAGATTTATATGGATAGGCAAAAAATCTACATTAGTCAATTCAAATTGAAGGAAAGGAACAAAACCAGAGGACTGATATAACCAATTTCAAGACCTTAAGGACCTGCTAAAAGCTTTAGTAATCAAGAAGTGTCGTATTGGCAAAAAGCAAACAGATCCATGAACAGACTAGAAAGCCTAGAAATAGACCCACATATAGTTAACTGATATCTGAAAGAGGAGCAAAGGCAATAAAATAGAGCAGAAAGAACACTGTCATCAAACAGTAGAAAACATGTCGACATCCACATGCAAAGAAACAAAAAAACTAATGACTCTGAATACAGAGTCACAAAGATACACCTTTCACAAAAATTAACTCAAAACATATCAGCGACATAAGTATGAAATCCCTAACTATAAAAATCCTAGAAAACCTAGATGACCTTGGGTATGGAGATAACACTATAGACGTAACACTAAAGGCACAACTCATTAAAAAAATAATTCATCAGCTGGACTTTATTTAGTTTCATTCAAGGGAATAAGAGAAGTCGCCACAGACTGGGAGAAAGTACTTACAAAAAGCATGTCTGATATAAAACTATTACTCAAAATATTCTTACTGTTGAGTTCAAGGAATTCTTTCAACACAACAATAAGAAAGCAAACAATCTGATTTAAAAATGGGTCAAAGACCTTAACAGACAGTAAATATACAGATGGCAAGTATGTATATGAAGAGCTGCAAACTGAAACGATGAAATACCACTATTCAACAGCTAGAATGACCAAAATCCAAACCACTGACAATACCAGATGCTGGCAAGAACATAGAGCAAAACAAATTCTCACACAGTGCTGGTTGGAATGCAAAGTGGTTTCGCCACTTTAGAAGATAGTTTGGGAATTTTTTAAAAAACAAAACTTACTATAGCATCCACAATCACACTACTTGGAATTTACTCAAATGAACTGAAAATGTATGTCCTTGAAAGTAAAATTTGCTGTTGTTTTCAGTCAGTCGTGTCCGATTCTTTGCGACCTCCTGGTAGCCTGTACACATGGATGTTCATAGTAGTATGATTCATAACTGAAAAAACATAAAAGCAACCAAGATGTCCTTCAGTAGGTGAATGAATAAACTATGACACATCTAGGCAATAGAGTACTAAAGAGCACAAAACAAGTGAGCCATCAGAAGACACAGAGGAAACTTAAATGCATATCACTGAGTGAATGGAAGCTATCTGAACAGGCTACGTGCTGCATGACTCCAATTTTATGATATTACTGAAAGGTCAGCAAAAAGAGAGCTGGCTGCTAGGAGTTAAGGAGGAGGGAGGAACGAACAAGCAGAAGACAAAGAATTTTAGGGCACTGAAACCATTCGATAGAACACTACCATGGTGAGCACATGGCCTTATACGTTTGTCCAAGCCCACATAACTTACAGCATCGAAAGCAAAGCCAAATGGAAACTGTGAACTCTGCATTGCGATGATGTGCCCATGTAGGTTCAGCTACTGTAACAGACGGTGTGAGATGCAGGCAACTGCGCAGGCTGTGCCTGCGTAAGGACAGCAGGTACACAGGAACTCGATACACCTTCTGCTGAGTTTTGCCGTGAATCTAAAACTGCGCTAAACATAAAGTTTACTAACAAAACAATTCTCTACTGTAACTTTAATCACAAATTCCATTTTTCAATTAAAAGAAAGAATATATCCTTTAAAGTCGTCTCAAAAAGCTGTTCAAAATAAATCGGCAATTCAATGCCTTTCTTTCCTCATTCAGAGGACATCAGCAATAATATTTAGACATATAAAATAACCACTCCTAAAGGCAAATCGTTACTGCCAAATCTAAAAAATTACAAAAAGGGACAAGGTGCTGTCATAATAGTATCCCAGTATCCCAAACAAGTTAAACATACTTATATAACAGTGATTCAAACGTTATATATTCAGTTCAGCTGCTCAGTTGTGTCCGATTCCTTGTGACCCCATGAATCGCAGTACGCCAGGCCTCCCTGTCTATCACCAACTCCCGGAGTTCACTCAGACTCACATCCATCCAGTCAGTGATGCTATCCAGCCATCTCATCCTCGGTCGTCCCCTTCTCCTCCTGCCCCCAATCCCTCCCAGCATCAGAGTCTTTTCCAATGAGTCAACTCTTCGCATGAGGTGGCCAAAGTACTGGAGTTTCGCTTTAGCATCATTCTGGCCAAGAAATCCCAGGGCTGATCTCCTTCAGAATGGACTGGTTGGATTTCCTTGCAGTCCAAGGGACTCTCAAGAGGCTTCTCCAACACCACAGTTCAAAAGCATCAGTTCTTCGGCGCTCAGCCTTCTTCACAGTCCAACTCTCACATCCATACATGACCACTGGAAAAACCATAGCCTTGACTAAACGGACCTTAGTCGGCAAAGTAATTACTTTACATTAATTATAAATACATTTTCTCAAGACCAAAAGAAGAAATTGGTTAATAATCTGATACATTAAATAAAGTGGGCAAATATATCATTCTGCACTTAATCATTATTCTCTTGGCAGTTATAAAGTTTGTTACCCAGTGTACTTGTTATATATAAGACAAAAACACAATTGAAGAAAGCAACAAAACAGTAATTCTTATGCCAGAAGATAAAAGAATACATATATATGTATATATATATTATTAATATATGTCATATATATACACATATGACTTCAATTTGTATGTCTCTAAAAAATATCTGGGGTATCTTAATAACCCAGATAATCATGACGGTGTGATCACTCACCTAGAGCCAGACATCATGGAGTGCAAAGTCAAGTGGGCCTTAGAAAGCATATAACTACCAACAAAGCTAACGGAGGTGATAGAATTTCAGCTAAGCTATTTTAAATCCTAAAAGATGCTGCTGTGAAAGTACTGCATTCAATATAGTAGCAAATACAGAAAACTCAGAGGCGGCCACAGGAATAGAAAAGATCAGTTTCCAATCTAAAGAAGGGCAATGGCGAAGAATGTTCAAACTACTGCACAATTGCACTCATCTCACATGCTATCAAAGTAATGCTCAAAATTCTCCAAGTCAGGCTTCAACAGTACATGAATCATGAATTTCAATATCTTCAAGCCAATTTAGAAAAGGCAGAGGAACCAGAGATCAAATTGCCAATATCTGTTGGATCACAAAAAAAGCAAGAGAATTCCAGAAAAACATCTACTTCTGCTTCATAACTACACTAAAGCTTTTGACTATGTGGATCACAACAAACTGGAAAATTCTTCAAGAAACGGGAATACCATAGCACCTTACCTGCCTCCTGAGAAATCTGTACGCAGGTCAAGAAGCAACAGTTCCAACTGGACATGGAACAATGAACTGGTTCCAAATTGGAAAACAAATATGTCAAGGTTGTATACTGTCACCCTACTTATTTAACTTCTATGCAGAGTACATCATGAAAACTGCCGGACTGCATGAAGCACAAGCTGGAATCAAGCCAGCAGGGAGAAATATTAATAACCTTAGATATGCAGATGACACCACCCTTATGGCAGAAAGCGAAGGGGAACTGAAGAGCCTCTTGATGAAAGTGAAGGAGAGTGAAAAAGTTGGCTTAAAGCTCAACCTTCAGAAAACTAAGATCATGGCATCTGGTCCCATCACTTCATGGCAAATAGATGGGGAAACGATGGAAACAGTGACAAACTTTATTTTCTTGGGCTCCAAAATCATTGCAGATGGTGACTGCTGTCATGATATTAAAAGATGCTTGCTCTTTGGAAGCAAAGCTCTGACAAATCTAGACAGCAAATTAAAAAGCAGAGAAATTACTTTGTGGCCAAAGGTCTATATAGTCAAAGCTGTGGTTTTTCCAGTGGTCATGTATGGATGTGAGAGTTGGACCATAAAGAAGGCTGAGTGCCAAAGAATTGATGCTTTTGAACTGTGGTGTTGGAAAAGACTCTTGAGAATCCCTTGGACTACAGGGAGATTCAACCAGTCAATCCTAAAGGAAATCAATCCTGAATATTCATTAGGACTGATGCTGAAGCTAAAACTCGAATACTTTGTTCACCTGATGCAAAGAGCTGACTCATTAGAAAAGACCCTGATGCTGGTAAAGATTTAAAGGCAGGAGGAGAAGAGGGCAACAGAGGATGAGATGGTTGGATGGCATCACTGACTAAATGGACATGAGTTTGAGCAAGCTCTGGGAGATGGTGAGAGACAGGGAAGCCTGGTGTGCTGCATCCATGGGGTAGCAAACAGTCGGACACACCTGAGTGACTGAACACCAACAAATGGACAGGAGGAGACACAATGGGAGACACTGAAGACAGCACACTGTCTTCAGTAACCTTTTCCATTGTTTCCAGTTTTGAACGTATTATATAATCATGAAAAAAAAAAAACAGTTTTAGGTGGAAAGTCTTATTACTCTAACACAGAGGACAGGTCACTCAACAACGTTTTCAAAATGTTTCTTTCCACTAATTATGCATTAATTTAAAGGGGGTTTAACAAAACAAATCTGTTTCTCTATATGGAAAAGTCTTGTGACAACTTAGTACTTGCTGCTTGCATTTTAGGTCACTTCAGTCATGTCCAACTCTTTGCAACTCTCTGAACTTTAGCCTGCCAGGCTCCCCTCTCCATGCAATTCTCCCTGCAAGAATACTGGAGTGAGTTGCCATACCATTCTCCAGGGGATCTTTCCGACCCAGGGATCAAACCCGCATTGCCTGTGGCTCTTCATTACAGGCGGATTCTTTACTGCTGAGCCATGATTTAGTACTTGGTATGATACAATAACTACCAAGAGATTAATGTTTCATTTTAAAGTACCTGACTGAACAAACTTTAATATTTTGGCAGAAAATAACCTATCAAAGGAAAAACAATAGGAAAATGGTAAAAGAGTTAACATAATCATTTAATACAGCATCCTATGCTTATATTTCTTCAAGCTGTTAATTTTTAGGTAAGAACCTATGCACCACTCAGCTGCTAAAATTGGTTCCCTGGTTGGTAAGTGCTAACAATCAGGAGAATTGGTAAAAAGATTCTGGCCCTCAAGGAGAGATGAGAGGAAAACATCACACTGTGATCAGGATGGAAACCTAAGTAGCCACAGAATCTGAGGTTCAACTCATGGGCCAACTTTTATCATTTATTACCAATGATGCCAACAGACCTGGTAATGTGACAGAGCTGACAGGTCCTTCCTAGAGTATTATTCAAATGCCTAATGTCTAATTTTATACCATTCAGATCTTCCATTCAAAACTTAAGTCAATGAGAACACGATCTGTTCTATGGTTAAAACTTTCAAGGAAACCCAAGTATTTGGGACTTTTTCACACCTATATAAATTACACTCAAGGATGCAGAAATACATCCTTTGCAAGGAAATACAAATAGTAAGAAGCAAGTCCATTCAATGGTAAGCTCCTGCACAGCTCTTGACCATGACTGATTATCTCGGCACCTCCCACTGTTTATGGTACAATTCACAAAACACAGGGCTGCAAAATCAAGTCTAGCAAGGTCTTTTTATTTTATTTATTTTAACTGGAGGCTAATTACAATATTTTGATGGCCTCTACCATACATCAACATGAATCAGCCACAGGCAAACATGTGGCCCCTTCCCCCCTGAATCCCTCCTGACCTCCCAAGAGGTGGTCTTTTTATAGGGCAAAGGGCACTGAAGACACTAAAACGACCCCTTGAATTTCAGAATCACTCTATGAGAATCTTAGATAACTCTCATTCATTCTAGGTCTAGTGCATATCTCAAAAGTTTCTGGATCCCTCAACTCTCCCCAGATGTTACCAGAATAGCTACAGAAGGCTGAATAAGAATGCTGAGACACATTTGTGCTGATGAGAACCTGGAGTCTAGGTTTCCAAGGGAGCCAAAAACCACAACAGATCTATAAAGCAGTGCCTCCCAACTGATTTTACATTATGGAATATAAAGAACAATTAATGGCTCTCCTGCACAGAGAAGTAATCAGACAAGGATGGCCTTGGCAGACAGTCTCAAACGCTCAAGAGATGAATACGTGTAACCCATCTGGGTTGCACCACTGTGACTTGATACCATATTAGTTGAAAGGCTCTGCCTAGGATCAAATATCCTCAGCATAGTTAGGCTATAGTCAAAACAACAATAAAGAACAGTGCTACAAGACTCACAGATATAAGAGAACAAACTAGTGGTTACCAGTAAGGAGAGGGAAGTGGGAGGGGCAATAAAGGAGTGGAGAAGAAAGAGGTACAAACTGTTAGTATAACATAAGTCACAACATAAGCATATATTGTACTATATAGGGAATAGAGCCACTATTTTATAATAACTATCAGTTCAGTTCAGTCGCTCAGTCGTGTCCGACTCTTTGTGACCCCATGAATCGCAGCACGCCAGGCCTCCCTGTCTATCACCAACTCCCGGAGTTCACTCAGACTCACGTCCATTGACTCCGTGATGCCATCCAGCCATCTCATCCTCGGTCGTCCCCTTCTCCTCTTGCCCTCAATCCCTCCCAGCATCAGGGTCTTTTCCAATGAGTCAACTCTTTGCATGAGGTGGCCAAAGTACTGGAGTTTCAGCTTTAGCATCATTCCTTCCAAAGAAATCCCAGGGCTGACCTCCTTCAGAATGGACTGGTTCGATCTCCTTGCAGGCCAAGGGACTCTCAAGAGTCTTCTCCAACACCACACTTCAAAAGCATCAATTCTTTGGCACTCAGTTTTCTTCACAGTCCAACTCTCACATCCATACATGACCACAGGAAAAACCATAGCCTTGACCAGATGGACCTTTGTTGGCAAGTAATGTCTCTGCTTTTCAATATGCTATCTAGGTTGGTCATAACTTTTCTTCCAAGGAGTAAGCGTCTTTTAATTTCATGGCTGCATTCACCATCTGCAGTGATTTTGGAGCCCAGAAAAATAAAGTCTGACACTGTTTCCCCGTTTATTTCCCATGAAGTGATGGGACCAGATGCCATGATCTTCGTTTTCTGAATGCGGAGCTTTAAGCCAACTTTTTCACTCTCCTCTTTCACTTCCATCAAGAGGCTTTTTAGTTCCTCTTCACTTTCTGCCATAAAGGTGGTGTCATCTGCTTATCTGAGGTTATTGATATTTCTCCCAGCAATCTTGATTCCAGCTTGTGCTTCTTCCAGCCCAGTGTTTCTCATGATGTACTCTGCTTAGAAGTTAAATAAGAAGGGTGACAGTATACAGCCTTGTCGGACTCCTTTTCATATTTGGAACCAGTCTGTTGTTCCATGTCCAGTTCGAACTGTGCTTCCTGACCTGCATATAGGTTTCTCGAGAGGCAGGTCAGGTGGTCTGATATTCCCATCTCTTTCAGAATTTTCACATCACAGTTTATTGTGATCCACACAGTCAAAGGCTTTGGCATAGCCAATAAAGCAGAAATAGGTGTTTTTTTGGAACTCTCTTGCTTTTTCCATGATCCAGCGGATGTTGGCAATTTGATCTCTGGTTCCTCTGCCTTTTCTAAAACCAGCTTGAACATCTGGAAGTTCACGGTTCATGTACTGTTGAAGCTTGGCTTGGAGAATTTTGAGCATTATTTTACTAGCGTGTGAGATGAGTACAATTGTGCAGTAGTTTGAGCATTGTTTGGCATTGCCTTTCTTTGGGATTGGAATGAAAACTGACCTTTTCCAGTCCTGTGGCCACTGCTGAGTTTTCCACATTTGTTCAGATAATAACTATAAATGGGAATATAACCTTTTAAAACTGTGGATCACTATACAGTACACCTGTGAGTTACATAATATTGTACAGCAACTATACTCCAGTAAAAGAAAACATTTTTAATTTGAAGAAAGTAGTGCTATGAATCAAAGCACCATCAGCACTCTTACACTTTAAGAGATAAATATCTACTGTCACCATTAAAAGCACATTTTCCTAAGAAAATTAATTTCTTACATATTTACCTCAGATGAAAGACTCCTCAAGGGACACTATTTTAACAAGGTCTCCATAAGAAATACTGTGTTTTAAAAGAGTTTATTTTTGATGGCCCATTTTTTTGTTCTTCCACAAAATTCAGAAATGGTATATTAGCCTGATTAACATATACGCTTTCTGTCTCTAATGACCTCTGTTTCAGTCGTATACAGAGAAAAACTGATTGGCTATACAGAAGTTGATGGGAGAGATGGGAATCCCAGCTGTCAGCCATTCAGAGACCCTGCACTCATATCTACAGGGCTGTTAAGATCCCACTGCCCAGTCTACAGAGGAACATTCTGGAAGCTGAGTCAAAAACCCCAGGATAGGAAATGCAGAGCTATTCACGCACACAATTGTACATTACTCCAAAACTCCTGTTGCCCTTTTATCACTCATGTTTCCTTTTCAAAACAGACTGAATATATTAAAATTTCCCACTCTAACCAAAAGCCATGAGGTGATGGGAATTTCAGTAGAGGAAAAGAATGACAGTAATTAAGCCCCTATTATAGTCTGCTCTCCAAACTAGAAAATGACCGTCTCATGCCAGTAAACTATATTTTCCAAGTTATTGGGATGTAGTTGCAATGTAAATTAATTAAGAGAAGGCTACTCTCATTATCTACTGGGTGGGGCTGTAAACTGCAGGGCAATTTGGCAGAAAATATTAAAAGCCATAAAATGCACATGCCTTTCGCTCTAGCAATTCTAACTCTTGGAATTCATCCTAAGGTAATAATTAAAGATGCACAAAAGAACATTTATTTATCTGCTGCTTGGAATTACTAAATCTTGGAAGCAAACTAAATGTCCAAAAATAGGATGGTGGTTAAATTATCCTAAGGCTGTAAAATAAAATACCATAAAGGGTCATTTAAAAAGATGCAGAAATAGCCCACTGACATACACAGGTTTGTACAACATATTCTTAAACATAAAAATCAAAATACAAATAGCATCTAAGAAGTCACCTCATTCCAAGTGTAATGGATATTATGTAGGTTTACTTTTCTTCTCTGACTTATTTTTCTGTTTTCTACTATTTCTCTGAGTACATAAAGAGTATGCTGTGTTTTGATAAAGGCAAAGGTAAAGAGGGAAAACAGTGCAGGAGCTGGTTTGGGTTTCTGTTTTTTTTGTTTGTTTGTTTGTTTTGCAGTGTTCCAAAGAAAAGAAACTAACTAAAAGAGGAAGGATTAGGAATGGGCTTTAGGGAGAACTCCCGACAAGGGTGATTGTGAAGCTCTGAAATGTGCAGTCAACCAAGGTCACAGACTCTCTTTTCCTTAGGGATTTGTAAGAAAAGGGGGGCCAACTTTCATTTGAGGACAGCTCGAATGCAACCCTAACCTCTGTGGCTCTTGCGGCTCCATGTGCAAAAGGATTGCGGCAAAATACAATTTTCACTTGCTGCCACACAAAGTGGTCCATTTCATACACTGCCTCTGAGCCACCACAATCTTTTCCCCCATTTAAGGGAAGGTAACCCCCAAGGTCTTTCACCCAACACTGAAACCCAATGACCTTGAATTTATAGGCCCAGCCACTTGCCAGAACTTTACTCAGAAAACATAGTAAAATGTTAGTTAACATTCTGCAGCAAACAAATGAATTCTGACTTTTCCACATTAATTTAATTCTAACTTCAGCCACTTATACTGCCAAACTGAGACAACAAATAAATAATAATAATAATAGCCTTTATTTCAAATCTTACCTGTGTTTACTTCTAAGTTTTATAGAGAAAAATATAATAAATAATGGCCAAAATAAATGACAGGATATAGCTGGAGACAAATGAACAAGATCAATTCTGACAAGTTCCTTTGTTATAGTAAAGCCCCTAATTTTGTTTTCTGATAATTTCCTATGAAGATAAATGGAATACTTCCCAAGTCCATAAGTAAACATAACTTTGACTTGGTCTTCCAGCCCAGTGAAAAGGGTAGAAGGTGGAGAGCTTGACAGCCAAGTGTGTTGAACCAAGAATGCCCAGTTAAAATAGGGTTCTGCTAGTCTAGTCACCAAATGGAGAAGACTGAGTCAGCGAAGAGACACACAGAAAAGCCAGGATGAGGGATTCAGCCAAGACTGAAATACACAATCCCGTAACACAACTCAGGCAAGGTGGTGTTCAAGGACAGAATAATGAGGTAAGTAACATGTGAAAGGAAACTTAGGGACCAGTTTGTCAGACAAAATCAGGTGGAGCGAAAAAATCCTTCTGCTGAGGCTCTCATGCTTTCTGCCCAGGATGACCCTTAAACCATGAGCTTTGTCAACAAGGCATCTGAGAGATCCTTCCTTTCTCTAAATATCTGGAGGCTTCAGTTCTAAACAAGGTCATGCATCTTTCAGGTCTATTATTCTCTGCATCCAACTTTAAGTCTTGTCATTTTTTTTAAATTGGGGTATCATTGCTTTACAATGTTGTAGTAGTCTCTGCTGCACAATGAAGTGAGTCAGCTGTATGTACATGTCTCCCTCCCACTTGGACCTCCCTCTTGCTCTTATCCCCATCCCACTCCTCTAGGTCATTACAGAGCACCAAGCTGAGCTTCCCTATGATACACAATAGGTTCCTACTAGCTATCTGTTTTCAGAGAAGGCAATGGCACCCTACTCCAGTACTCTTGCCTGGAAAATCCCATGGATGGAGGAGCCTGGTAGGCTGCAGTCCATGGGGTTGCAAAGAGTCAGACACGACTGAGTGACTTCACTTTCACTTTTCACCTTCATGCATTAGGGAAGGAAATGGCAACCCACTCCAGTGTTCTTGCCTGGAGAATCCCAGGGACGGGGGAGCCTGGTGGGCTGCCATCTATGGGGTCACACAGAGTCGGACACGACTGAAGTGACTTAGCAGCAGCAGCAGCTGTTTTACACATGGTAGTGTATATCTATCAATCCCAATGTATCCTAACCCTTCGCCCACTATCCCACATCCACACTTTTTTTCATTTTAATGAAAGAGTGAGCAGGACGTAAGAGAGACCTATCCCTTTACAATAAGTCTCCTATACACAGTATTCTTGGGCTTCCTTGGTGGTTTCAAAGAAACTGCCTGGATATTGTGCTCTGGAGTTTGATTTTCTGGACAGGGCAAGGGTGTATCTCTATTAAGTGCAATTTTAAAAGAGAAAAGTCTATTTAGTTCTTTGGCCCATTTTTTGATTGGGTCATTTATTTTTCTGGAGTTGAGCTGCATAAGCTGCTTGTATATTTTTGAGATTAGTTGTTTGTCAGTTGCTTCATTTGTTATTATTTTCTCCCATTCAGAAGGCTGTCTTTTCACCTTGTTTATAGTTTCCTTTGTTGTGCAGAAGCTTTTAATTTTAATTAGATCCCATTTGTTTATTTTTGCTTTTATTTCCAGTATTCTGGGAGGTGGATCATAGAGGATCCTGCTGTGATTTATGTCAGAGAGTGTTTTGCCTATGTTCTCCTCTAAGAGTTTTATAGTTTCTTGTCTTA
>SJXQ01011941.1:334572-345722 GCA_006408695.1 Aepyceros melampus | reverse complement strand
ATCACAGCAGGATCCTCTATGACCCACCTCCTAGAATACTGGAAATAAAAGCAAAAATAAACAAATGGGATCTAATTAAAATTAAAAGCTTCTGCACAACAAAGGAAACTATAAGCAAGGTGAAAAGACAGCCTTCTGAATGGGAGAAAATAATAACAAATGAAACAACAGACAAACAACTAATCTCAAAAATATACAAGCAGCTTATGCAGCTCAACTCCAGAAAAATAAATGACCCAATCAAAAAATGGGCCAAAGAACTAAATAGACACTTCTCCAAAGAAGACATACGAATGGCTAACAAACACATGAAAAGATGCTCAACATCACTCATTATCAGAGAAATGCAAATCAAAACCACAATGAGGTACCATTTCACACCAGTCAGAATGGCTGCGATGCAAAAGTCAACAAGCAATAAATGCTGGAGAGGGTGTGGAGAAAAGGGAACCCTCTTACACTGTTGGTGGGAATGCAAATTAGTACAGCCACTATGGAGAACAGTGTGGAGATTCCTTAAAAAATTGCAAATAGAACTGCCTTATGATCCAGCGATCCCACTGCTGGGCATACACACCGAGGAAACCAGAATTGAAAGAGACACGTGTACCCCAATGTTCATCGCGGCACTGTTTGTAATAGCCAGGACATGGAAGCAACCTAGATGTCCATCAGCAGATGAATGGATAAGAAAGCTGTGGTACATATACACAATGGAGTATTACTCAGCTATTAAAAAGAATACATTTGATTCAGTTCTAATGAGGTGGATGACGCTGGAGCCGATTATACAGAGTAAAGTAAGCCAGAAAGAAAAATACCATTACAGTATACTTACTCATATATATGGAATTTAGAATGATGGTAATGATAAACCTGTATGCGAGCAGCAAAAGAGACACAGATGTATAGAACGGCTTTTTGGACTCTGTGGGAGAGGGAGAGGGTGGGATGAGTTGGCAGAGTGGCAGTGTAGCATGTATGATATCATAAGTGAAACAAATCGCCGGTCTAGGTTCAATGCAGGATGCAAGATGCCTGGGACTGATGCACGGGGATAATCCAGAGAGAAGGTGTGGGGCGGGAGGGGGGAAGTGGGCGTCAGGATTCGGAGTTCATGTACACTCATGGTTGATTCATGTCAATGTATAGCAAAATGAATACAGTACTGTAAAGCAAAACAAACTTAAAAATAAATAAATAAAATAAAGCAACCTGAAAAAAAAATTTAAAAAAAAGAGAAAAGTCTATTATTCTTAGGATGGAAATATTCCTAACGTATTTTACATAGAAGGTAAGGGACATAATTTTTTGATGCCTCAGACCAATAATTATGAACTGCAATGACTATGCAATGCTACAGAGAGATAACTTCAGGGCCCACTGAAGTGTGTCTACACTAAATGATCTGAAACTCCGGTGCTTCCTGAGTTCTTGAATCTGCATTTTATAGTCTGTCAGGCTTTTATTTCTCAATATTATTATTATTTTTTTAACTAAAAATGAAAGATCCCTCTGCCCTGGGGTGAAATAGAAGGAACATCAGACTAAAAATCAAGTTGATTTACGTTATTGTTCTAAGTAATTAACCTTGGATATGACACTAAACATCTTTGGGCCTAGGTAAGGGGCTTCCCAGGTGGCACTAGTGGAAAAGAACCCACTTGTCAATGCAGGAGACATTAGAGATTTGGGTTCAATCCCTGACTCAAGAAGATTCCCTGGAGGAGGGCACAGCAACCCACTCCAGTATTCTTGCCTGGAGAATCCTATGGATAGAGGAGCCTGGCCGGAGAAGGCAGTGGCACCCCACTCCAGTGCTCTTGCCTGGAAACTCCCATGGACGGAGGAGCCTGATGGGCTGCAGTCCATGGGGTCACTAAGGGTCGGGCATGACTGAGCGACTTTCCTTTCATTTTTCACTCTCATGCATTGGAGAAGGAAATGGCAACCCACTCCAGTGTTCTTGCCTGGAGAATCCCAGGGACGGAGGGGCCTGATAGGCTGCCGTCTACGGGGTTGCACAGAGTCGGACACGACTGAAGCGACGCAGCAGCAGCAGCAGCAGAGGAGCCTGGCAGGCTATGGTCCACAGGGTCAAAGAGAGTCGGACATGACTGGAGCGACTTAGCACACAATGCTTTATGCAAATTTTCTGCTTCTCATTTGTGTATGTTCTTTAAAAAAAAATAAGTCAGATAAACTTAGCTGGAAAGTAATATAGATACTTGAACATGCAATATGTATCTTTTTACATTCCCTTTTATACATTAAGGCATGACCACATTTGGTTTATCTTAGGAGGAATACCCTTTCCTCCTCATTGGTAACATATCTTTTACTCATCCTTAAAGTCCTTATTCAAATATGGGTCTGTAAAGAGTCTTCTGACTCTTCTACTATAGTCATCACAGACTGTTATTAATGAAACATCATATACTGGTGGGTTAAACAATGGAAATTCATTTCTTCCAGTTTGAGGAGCTGAGAAGTCAAGACCAATGGGCTGGTCTATTTGGTTCCTTATGAGGTATCTCTTGTCTGCTGCAGATGGCCATCTCCTGTCTGTGTCCTCACATAGGGAGAGAGATCTCTCATGCCTCACATCTCTTTTTCTAATAGCATTAATTCATCACAAGGGTTCTACCCTCATGATATACTTATCCCCTAAAGGCTCCACCTGTTAACGCCATCACACTGGGGTTAGGTCTTCATCACATGGACTTGGAGGAGACATTTTAGTCCACAGAATCTACAAAACTGAAGTCATTTCCTCTCCAGTTCCCCACTAGGCTGGCAGTTCCTCCTCAGGGCTGAACCATACATATTAATCATCTTTATGATTATGCCCCAATTCCCGGCATACTGCTTGAGACTAAGCACAGCTATGGAAAGCATTCAGTCCAGCTTCCACAGATCCCAGTTAACAGTCACCATTCTAAAAAGCTTCCCCATAGGATTATCATCAAATCTTCCTTTTACTGCAGTAAAGACATACACAGAGAGAGACTATATGTCACAGTGGTAAAGAATCCGCCTGCCAATGCAAGAGATGCAAGAGAGGTGGGTTTGATCCCTTCTCCAAAGGACAATCCCCTGGAAAATTGCATGAACAGAAGAGCCTGGAGAGTTACAATCCACGGGGTTGTAAAGAGTTGGACAAGACTAAGGGGCTTCCCCCATGGCTCAGTGGGTATAGAATCTGCCTGCAATACAGGAGACACAAGAGCCGTGAATTTGATACCTGGGTTGGGAAGATACCCTGGAAAAGGAACGGACAACCCATTCCAGTATTCTTGCCTGAAAAATACTATGGATAGAGGAACCTGGCAGGCCAGTCCAGTGGCTTGCAAAGAGTTCGACACAGCGAAGCAAACACACACACGCAACTGATCACACACACTAGCTAGGCACACATGTGCATCACCACTTCTTCATTTTTTCTTCTAATCATAGAGACCTACTTATAGTTTTAGATCACATCTAATCAATGCTTTATAAGTTCCATACTGCTTAGTTACAATCAGCAAATGACTTGTTGCTAATTGATCACCTGATGTTGATGTTCTGAATCACTGAGTTCTAGGTCAGTCCATCCATCATTGTTCATGCCTTATCTCCTGTGTAGCACAGTGAGAGAATAAATAAGATGGAATCCAATGATGAGGATTTAAATTCACAGAACATTGCTGGCCTCCCTTTGTGGCTCAGCAGTAAAGAATCCACCTGCCAAAGCAGGAGACTCAGGTTTGATTCCTGATCTGGGAAGATCCCCTGGAGAAGGAAATGGCATACTCACTCCAGTACTTTTGCCTGGAGAACCCCATGAACAGAGGAGCCTGGTGAGCTACAATCCATGGGGTGGCAGAGTCGGACATGACTTGGCGACTAAAGAACAACATCAACATTGCCATCTTGTGGGTCTTACTTCTTATCTGTAAAATGGGTATAACCAATCTACTTCACAAATTTCTTTTGACTAATCAAATGAGGAAACACAACAGGGTACTTTATAAACCAGAGAGCACTACCAAAGTATTTGTTTTACCATAATATATGTTTGTACAACAAAAACTTACTAGATCTCAGCTGTATTAAAAGCCTTTACTTTAGATCCAATATGATTGAACAAGGTGCTCTAACAGTTCTAATTTTCTTGGATCAATGTCACAAGGGGCCTGTGTGGGCTTCCTCAAGCCACTCTGGACAGGTGGAGGAAGTCTGTTAGTATTTATATGCTTCTGCGTTATAGACAGATGCTTCTGGGTTCCTTCTGGCCATCTTCTGCCAGTTTTAACATACAGCAACCAGCTACAAAGAGGAGCGTTCTAGTGCCACCAACTGCCCACAGACACACCCACTTCCACTCCCTGAGAGGTACCAGACTGCTGGGCAACTTGGCCGCCTGCATATAAAAATGGGGAAGCACAGTAGACACATTAGCCAATAAAGCACATACTGGCAGCTGAATTAAATATTTAGGCTCTAAGATGTACCCAAATAAATCGTCTGTGTGTTCTAACAAATGTTTTCTTTGGAAAGCATTTCCCAGTAGAGCTGCTGTCAAAAGTACCCATTTTTTCGTGGGTTAAATCAAGAGCTGGAAGTAGCAGAAAGGCATGGAATGTTTTTTAAACAAAATTACATAAGGTGCAAAAAAATATTAATGCCAACTGTGGGAGGGCATCCTTGAAAAACAAAAGCACTGCTAGTGGTTTTCAAAGTTTATACCAATTGCAAATGGTAAAAATTTATAAACATAACTACAAAATGAGAAAGTTATCAGAACTTGGCAAGAGATTTAAAACACTGTGCTATTTTTTAAATATGTAATATATCAATAAAAAGAGATGCCAAGAAAAGATAAAATCAAGCAGTCAAGAAGTTAAGCATTATAAATTAAACCCTTCACTTGTCGGATCTTTTTAATAAGCCATCAATCACAAAGACATTTAAGGGTTCTTATGCAGGAAGTAATAATTTGGGGGAGAGACATAATGCAATCCAAATACGTAGACTTCCTTAGCAAAACAAACTCTGGGACCAAAAGCCAGACAGAGCCTCTGATAAGCTGCCAGACTCTATAAAGACACAATAATACACTAGAAGAGACCGGAGAACTATTGACCCCTGTTCGTAGGCAATACTGTGATGCATATATAATTCATCTGGGCTACACCACCCTGTTTCAGTAGTTCCACCTGCATGGTGCTGTGCTCCAAGACAGAAAAAGTTACTAGAGTCATCTGGCCCCTTTTAGGCCCCAGATTAAGCTGCTGCATAGCATAGGGAGCTCCGCTTGGGGCTCTGTGATGACCTAGACAGGTGGCTTCAGGGGTGGAGGCAAGGCTCAGGAGGGAGAGGAATATATGTATACATATGGCTGATTCACATGTTGCACAGCAGAAACTAACACAACACTGTAAAGCAGTTATACTCCAGTAAATATATATATATATATGTATATTTTGTGGGTGAAAATTAAAAAAAATATAAATGCATGATGAGTATTTCTCCTGAGACTCAAAACAGAAATGATGGCTAAATAGGTTCCATCACCACCAATTTTCGAGACTTTGTGTATAACTACTGATGCCAGTGAAAATACTACCTTCATGTTGGCAATGTGATCTATGAATAAAGACAGCTAATAAATTTCTTCCTCCTGAACTGAAAGGAGTTTTAAAAGTCCTTTTGCATGTTTGCTAGTTTATTTCCCACTTACACATTAACTGGTTGCACAACTACACTGACCAAATCAATCACATTCTTGGTATTATGCAATTAATAAATGTTTATTAAATCAAAGTTAATGGCACAAAAATACTTGCAGGAAAAGAATGATGAAAAAGGAAACTGTAAAATTTTAAAATGCTTTACTCTGACCAAAAAAAGGGAAAAAATTTAATATGCATGAGTATGTAAAAATCACAGCAACCTGTTAAATATAATTATAGCTTGAGAATTTATGACTGTTCTAATACTGAGTTTTGAATGTCAGGATGAAGAAACACTGCCAATACATGAAACATCCCCCATTATCCTGATACATTTCACTGTAAATGTGTCTTTAAAGAATTATGGACAGTCTCTAAAACAGTCTTCAAAGTTTGATTCCCTATAATTAATCCAATCAATAACATTATCAATATGATTAATAATAATCATTTAGAACAGCATGGTGTTCATGAGTCACAGATAGTCAATCCATATGATATATGACAAATAATTTCCTTCCAGGCCATCTCAAAAGAAGGGAAAATATCATCAACTGCATTTAAATATAACCATAAAAAGCTGCACACAAAGCCTGATTCTTCTCTCTTTTTGGGGGGGTAAACTGTATAAATCTCAGTTTGTTTTTCTCATCTTGTATGTCTCAGATTGAATTCACAGTAATCACAGCTACAGTGGAGCATCTTCACACATAAATGAAACAAATAACTAGTAGATCGATACAAGGTGACAGACTCTCAGCTAAAACCTTGCCCTAGTGTGACCCAGCATTGGCCTTCTGCACTCCAAAGACTTAATGAATCACCAGGAGAACACTGGAGATTGTCTGGTTTTGCCCATGTAAGAACTGGATTTATGTCAGCACCGGGTGGGGGGGAAAAATCATTCTCTTTCCAGGAGATACATACACATTAGTAAAGACTATGAGGTTCTGGACATAATGATTCAAGGCAGCTTATAACCTTATTTTATAAATACTTCCTTGTATGTTGAAACACCAAGAATGACAGAAAACCAGGATGCCTAATGAGTGAATGATTTAAAACGATATGCACTTTAGAGTAAGCTATTTCTATGTGGGCAACTGGAAATGGTGCAAGGGCAACATATAAAGGAGACATGGGGAAGCCCTTCCAGAATCTCTGAAGATGTTCCGCTCTAGAAAATGTAAAACATGATCTTGCTATTTAACACTGAAGAGGCTCTTACTGGCCCCCAAAGTAATCTTAAATACTTCAAGCAAGTACTCTGTGGAGAAACTGTCAGTTCATTAATAAATAAAATCTATGAAACAGGGCTCCTACGTGTTAAGAAGAAAGCCACAGGATGAAACAAAACACCACTGAGCTCCCTAAAGACTAGCTTTGTGCTACTTAGGTGAAAAGTGCAGACACAGCATGCATGCCTTTATGAGAAAGTTATACCTGTGTGCTCCTTTGAAAGGGTTATCACTGTCTACACCTGGCTAAAACACAGGGAGAAGACCCAGAATATTCACACACAGCTCACATAACCACGCCCTTTCCTCCCCCACTTCCCCAGAATAAGGCTAACCCACTCCTCATCTGGAATTACTGCAAAATGAGAGACAGTAACTGATTCTCAATATGTAGCAACCAAGAAAAATTGGTCTCAACCACAGAAGGAAAGAAGAACGATTCATCAGGACTGCATCTCAGACACAGAATATCTGTTCACAGGACAAAATGAAGCAAAATAGGAAATATGTAAACATTTCTCAGGATTAAGGAAGGAAAGAATGGGAGAGAGAGAGAAAAAAGGAAGGAAAGAAAGGAAAAAGTATTCATTTCTAAAGAAAAGACAACCTGAAAACAAAAAGTTTCCCATTCTATAGTAGCAGGATTTTTTTAAATTATTATCAGTGAACAGGGGCTCAGAGATGAAATGATGAAATAAGAAAAGTTAAAAAGATGCTGCAGAGCCATCAAAACATATTGAAGACCGAAAACGTATCAAATCATTACTAATAAAAACAAACCACCAAGGGAATGAGGAGATATGGCTAGAAATGAGAAGATAAGGCTACGAAATGAATTACTAGTGTTTTTTTTTTTAAAGACAGTTTAACTCCAGTGAATATATAGAGAAAGACAAATACACTTTTTAATGGAAAAAAGACAGGGGGCACGAAGAAGAACCTGAAAACTGCTTATTTTCTAGAAAAGAGCTCCAAAACTGACTATAAAAGTATTTCAAGTAATGATACTATGAATTTCCCATAGCAAGCAGGCGAAAGATTGCAATGACAGTTAAAAATTGATACAGAATGATCCAAAAGAATTATTCCTTCAGTCACTGAACTTCAAGATACAGAAAAAAACATTCTACAGGTGTTCAGGCAGAAAAGAGCAATTCATGCACATGGCAGGTGGGGGTGAGGAGGTCAAACTAGACTCATTGTTCTATGGGGAACATTCCCTGCTGAAGACAAAATAGCAATGTCTACAGATTTCTTAGTGGGATCTCCAAATTTTACAACAAAGCAAAATATCCTTTGAATAGAAAAGAAACAGTGAAATATGCAAGAAGTCAGGGAATACAGTATCCATGAGTCCCTTCATAAAATAAACTTATTCAATAATAGGATCCAGTCAAACAAGTTATTGGGCTTCCCTCCTGGCTCAAACAGTAACAAATCCACCTGCGATGCAGGAGACCTGGGTTTGATTCCTGAGTTGGAAAGATCCCCTGGAGAAGGGCATGGTAATTCACTCCAGTATTCTTGTCTGAGGAATCCCCAAGGACAGAGGAGCCTGGAGGGCTACAGACTATGGGGTTGCAAAGAGTGGGACACGACTGAGTGACTAAGCACAACAAACCAAGTTATAAACACAGAAGTATGGCAAAAAGATTACTTGAACACTCAAGTTTTACAAAGCTCTGAGGGAAAGTATAATCCAATTCTTTTATTAAATCAATCTGACATTAGGGTATAAAAGCATCTGTTTAATGTGCCCAAACATAAAATATCTTAGGGACTCTAGGGTGTTAAGATACTTTCTGAAAATTACTTGACAATGAAATCTACTTGACCAAGAGATAAATTAAAAGAAACAACTCAGAACAGAAAAGCCATGGGAAAGGACCAGGATGAACGTCACACTAATGTAAATGATAAACAGCAAACTGATTTAAATATTTTGCTATTTAACCAACTGATGAACTGTTAAGAACACAATACAGATGTGTATTTTTCAGAGGCTCAGTATACAGCTAGCTCTACACAGTCAACAAAATTTGCTAACTGCTCAACTGATTCAATGAAAGGCAACCTTGACACTTAACCAAACTTTTAATTGCAAAAATATCATTATATATTCATTAAAATGTTATTTCATAATTCAAAAGTAACCATGTAACTCTAAAAATCCTAATAAAAAAATTACAGAGAAAGTATGGAAAGACAAAAGCTTATCCCATTTATTCACTCTCAATTTTTTGTTACTATTGGAGGCTTGCCAAAGTAGTTTGTCTAAAATTACCTTGCATCATTTCAACCACTTTTTTTTCCTCTAAACACTACAGTTTAATAATTAATGCACACTTACTTAAATAACTTACAAGTGAAATCAGATGGGTGAATTCAGTGTTAATAAATTTCCTGAAATACAACCTGAATATTTCTTTTAAACAAGAAACAGATTTTCAAAAAGCACCTCAAAAGAATTTCAGTTAATCACACCAAAGGGAAAAAATTAAGAATAAAATATATCTACAAACTGTTAACTGTGACCTCATGGGTTAATAGAATAGGGACAGCCACTTTTACAAGTTACACTAGTAGAGTTCATTCAAATACCTTAAACGGTACTCTAATATTATAATGCATTAGATATTTTATAAAATGGTCCCAACTGACCTTTCTGGTCTGTCCTAAACTATACTTATTCATTGGTTTCTAAAGTTATGCTCTTCTTTTCTCTTTCTGTGTGACTATTTGTATAACTCCTGGTTGAATCTTTCTGTTTCACAATTATTCAACGTTAGCCATCATTCTTCAATGATCATCTCACTTGAAGACTCTTGATTTTTAACAGTGGCGACTACTGCCTTTAAAAATCGCATCAATGGTTTATATTACCTCACTGCATTTCATCATATTTTTGCATCCAAGTCTTTTGTACTTGTTTTATATCAATTCTCTCCATGCTTGACTCCCACTTTTCTCTTCTCTTTCCAAAAACATTACTTGGCTCATCTCATTTACTCTGACAGCTTCTAGTGCCATCAATGTATCACTGACTTCCTAAGTAACAGGCCCAAATATACGCCCAGGAAAATCCCTTTGGATTTCTCCCAGGCAATTCCAATCTCACAACTTCAAAAGATGCATCATGTTTTGCAAACCTGATCCTCCCAGTAGCACCATCCACGCAGTGATTTCATTAAGCAGTCAGTATTCCTAACAACAAACTAGTTGCTGCTGCTGCTAAGTCGCCTCAGTCATGTCCGACTCTGTGCAACCCCATAGACGGCAGCCCACCAGGCTCCTCTGTCCATGGAATTCTCGAGGCAATACTGGAGTGGGTAGCCATTTCCTTCGATAATGCATGCATGCACGCTAAGTAGCTTCAGTCGTGTCCGACTCTGTGAGACCCCATGGACAGCAGCTCACCAGGCTCCTCTGTCCACAGGATTCTCTAGGCAAGAATACTGGAGTGGGCTGCCATCTCCTTCTCCATAACAAACTAATTACACAACTGCAGATGGTGACTGCAGCCAAGAAATTAAAAGACGCTTACTCCTTGGAAGGAAAGTTATGACCAACCTAGATAGCATATTCAAAAGCAGAGACATTACTTTGCCGACTAAGGTTCTTCTAGTCAAGGCTATGGTTTTTCCAGTGGTCATGTATGGATATCAGAGTTGGACTGTGAAGAAAGCTGAGCACCTAAGAATTGATGCTTTTGAACTGTGGTGTTGGAGAAGACTCTTGAGAGTCCCTTGGACTGCAAAGAGATCCAACCAGTCCATTCTGAAGGAGATCAGCCCTCGGATTTCTTTGGAGGGAATGATGCTAAAGCTGAAACTCCAGTACTCTGGCCACCTCATGCGAAGAGTTGACTCATTGGAAAAGACCCTGATGCTGGGAGGGATTGAGGGCAAGAGGAGAAGGGGATGACAGAGGATGAGATGGCTGGATGGCATCACGGACTCGATGGACGTGAGTCTGAATGAACTCCGGGAGATGGTGATGGACAGGGAGGCCTGGCGTGCTGCAATTCATGGGGTCGCAAAGAGTCAGACATGACTGAGTGACTGAACTTGAACTGCAGTTACAGCTCAAGCAGGCAGCAGATCCTCCAAATGCATAGGCAGATCCACTGCCCCCACAGCAACCCCCACCCTCACATCCCCACCTCCACCCCACAAGAGCCCCCATTCCTCTTGGC